>JAWLRI010000873.1:1590944-1742207 GCA_034781795.1 Crypturellus tataupa
GACTCCACAGCCTCTCTGGGCAGCCTGTGCCAGGGCTCTGTCACCCTCATAGGAAAGAAGTTCTTCCTCACATGGAGGTGGAACTTCCTGTGTTTCAGCTTACAGCCATTGCCTCTTGTACTGTCACTGACCACCACAGAGAAGAGCCTGGCCCCATCCTCCCTACAATCACCCCTCAGGTACTTGAACATGTTAATCAAATCTGCTCTCAGCCTTCTTTTCTCCAGACTAAACAGGCCCAGCTCACTTAGCCTTTCCTCATATGGCAAATACTCCAGTCCCTTAATCATCTTTGTCACTCTCTGTTGGACCCTCTCTAGAAGCTCCACGTCCCTCTTGTCCTGGGGAGCCCAGAACTGCACCCCATATTCCAGGTGCGGCCTCAAAGCTGAGTAGAGGGGCAGGATCCCCTCCCTCCACCTGCTGGCAACATCCTCCTGATGCAGCCAGGATCCCATTGGCCTTCTTGGTCACGAGGGTACATTGCTGCCTCATGGTTAACCTATTGTCAACCAGGACTTCCCAGTCCCTCTCCACAGAGCTGCTTTCCAGCAGGTCAACCCCTAATCTGCACTGGTGCCTGGGGTTATTCCTCCCCAGGTGCAGGATCCTGCACTTGTTCAACGTTATAATGTTCCTCTCCACCCAACTCTCCAGTCTGCACAGGTCCCTCTGACTGGCAGAACAGCCACTCCATCCAGTAACCAAAATATTCAGTTTACAGGATACCATGATCCTAGGTTTTAGCAGAGTTTGTTTTTGTTTTTCCGTATGGCATATTTTATTGCCATTTACTGTGGCTATAAAATCTAAGCCATAGATGATTTAGAGCTATAACAATATTGATGCAGATGAGCCTCTGTGGAGATATTTGATGACATTATGTAAATGTAATCAATGGGCTCAATAAAGCATAACAATAATAAAATACTGTTCACATTATACATAAATAAATGCACATGGACATGCATGTTCTTCCTACATAATTACTCTGTGCCTATTTATATTACTAATCTTCCAGCTCCCTATACACAATCTCCATAGTGCCTGTTTATACAACATTATTGAATCCATAACATCTAGCTAACTGATTAGGATCTTGACTTATGCCAGAAAAGCATGAATCTTCTGAGACGAAGGAAAAGGAAGTTGCAATTAAGGTAACTCAAAACTACTGAATGGTGCAATTCAAAAAAATAATTTTTCTGTTTTAAATGAGAAACACTTCAGTAATATCTTATAATATTCCCTTTACCTCTTTAACTTCAATAGAAGAAGTAGAGTTTCTTGTCTTTTTAAAAAAAGATAAAATATTCTGGGAGTTTTTGTTGTCAGGCTATTAAAACATTTAACTCTATAATTTGTAAAAATTCCGCAATTACAGGTCAGAGCTAGATTTTCAGGTTGTGTAATATCTGGACACATGAAGGGGGAATGAAGAAAGACTTTTGTGATATATGCGTGTGGTACAAAACTGTGTGCCCAGTTTCAAAATACCTGAGGAATATGTAAATGTTCATATGCAAATCTTGATCTCACTGTGCAAAACAAGGACTTCAGGAAAGTCTCCAGTCCTTCATGTTCCTTGCTGTGAACTATTCAGTGCCTCTATTTGTGCAATGTATTGCTTCATGTTACTACTTTGATTTACATTGGGGCTTATTAATAAGGTGGGACTCACTGTGATCATAACTAGAAAACTACACAGTATGTCTTATATTATGAAAATACATGGTACTTTTCAAAATCTATAATTCTTACCACAGAGGTCATAAAAGCAGGACAGTCACATAATATTCCTCCTGGGACAGGAATGGCAGAAGGCTAGTCTTGTGATTAAGGCAGAAACATGAGAACAGACCTCGCCAGAAAAGGAAAAATCACTTTTGGGAAAATGCTATTATTTCAACATTTGTTTACACACTATTTCAAAATATACCTTTCATAGTATACTGTAGAAAAAAAATAAACAAGACCACGCAATCATTTTTAACTATGTTCAAAGAATGATGACTTTCATCAGGACACCCATTCTGATTGGTTCAAGAACTTGGCTCATGGTGTCTCCAAGCGGTGGATGTTTGGTCAGGCTGCACAGTTGCTCTCACTCTGGACTAATCAAAATTTATTGCATAAAACAGAGCATGTTCTGAAAGAGCGGATGACGGTCTAGACCACCGGTTAGGACACTTAAAGACAAAGTAGGAACTCTTACGTTCACTTGTCTGCTCTGAAACAAACATTGAGCTTGTCTGGGATGTCTTATGTTTCTCTCTGAACAGAAATTGCATCTTGCTACAGCTTTGGTACGGTTTTATTTGGTATAGCTTTATCCCAGCTGTTTGGCATCTGCCCAAATTTTTGGCTTTGGAATATATGGGTTCAAATACAATATATTTTTCTTTTTTTTTCTGTAGATGTTGTATATAGTAAGTGGAAATAGATAATACTTGGCAATTTAGATTAAATTTTCAGCAGGTTGGATAGCCTTCTGCAGATAACTATCCCTTTCTTATAGCTATTTAGTGATGCAATGCTGACTATACTCATAACTTAGTTGTCTCATTTAGATGTTTAATGTTTACTGGAATGGATTCTGACCTTATCAACTATGAATTTCACCTCTACTCTTTAAGTGCATAATTCTTTCTCTCCCTGACATGAATGCTGTAAATGGTCAACATCAAAATGGTCATAAAACAGATAGATGCTGCCAGTTCTCTATCAGTACCAAAGCAGAGAAGTAACGTAACTCTTAGTGCGGGGAAAAGCACAGAAATGAATACTAGAAGAAGTTATCTTGACAAAAGACATGGAAAAGAAAAGTGAGAGAGGAATTCATAGCCAGGAAATTGACCAATTTTCTGACAAAATAGAAGTGAGTGCACTGAAAAAGGAAAAGGCTAAACTGGAAGCAAGAACATGGATGAAGAGATGGCATGAGTACATTTTAATAAAAGAAAAGGAACCTTTCTTAACATGTATCAGTGTCACTTCACTGCAAGAGCCACTGAGAACATAAACAAAAGGAAGTGTTAACTAAATTCCCCCCCTCCTTTTCTTCAAACAACTTCAAAAAGTGTTTGGGTCAAATTTCAGGCAAAGATATGGAGAGACTTTTGTTCCCTACCAAGGGAGGAGAGCTGATTGTTCATAGCACAAATCTGAATTCATGAAGGTAGCTGTGTTATAGCACTCATGATTACAAACCTCCTCTTTTCTTTCAGAGTTTAATTATCATGTTATCAGCAACTTGGAACTTGGCATAAAACAATCTTTCTTGAGAAGAAATTCACTCCAGTTAATTAAAAAAAAAAAAAAAAAAGTGGGGGAGAGAGAGAAAAGAAAACCATACAAGTCTTTGAAACAGCTGGGGTCAAAGGAACCGTGCTTTCTTCTAATTGTCCCAATAAATTTTAAAGATGTTATTACTCTGCAGTGTAGTGATTAAGAAATGGTAAAAAGAGATGCAATGCTATAACATCAAGGCCATCAAGCTTAATAGTCCTTAACTGATTGTCACCCCGCCCCAACGAAAATAGACACGCTGTTCTCTCCCTTCCCTCCGCCGTTACCCTTCCCCCCTCACTTGAAGGCTTCTAAAAGCACCTCCAGCCAAGCCAAAGGGAATTTATACTTCCTGCAATAAAATCCAAAGAACAGAACAGCTGGCAGCTGAACTTAAGATTGCTAAAACAAACATTGTGACATTGATGTGGGGAGGGATTTGGTTATTATTACAACACGGCATGAGTGGTTCTGCAGGGAAAAGATGCAAGCTGGGCTTTGCTTTTTTTTTCACTATGCAAACAAAAGACTTTAAAAAACAGGAAAACAACAAAAGCAGCACTATTTGCTCTAAAAATACCCAGAAAAAAAAAAGTAATGGCCAAAATCTGCTATGTTGGCTGCCAAAAGTTTGGAGCTCGAATAACTGCATAAGTAGCTGAAGATTGTCCCAAAGACACAGTATTACATAGGCCAGGCAGCATCATTACTAATTCATCTACTGTTACTTGTACAAACTACACAAAGCAAGACATTATATTATAAGAATCCTACACATATCACAGTCAATTGCTCTGTTATACTGATCCTTGTTGTCTGTGAAAACTTATAATGATCTTCCAGAAACAGCCCGGCTTTGATTTGAGGGCTTCAGTAAACAGACTGCCCATCACTGTGCAGTTTAGGATAGTAGTGGTTTAATAATAAATCAAAGTTTGGATTAATACAATAACTAGTGGAATTATAAAAATCATAGATAGGGTAACAATTACAGTAAAGTTACATTACTCTTCAGAAAATATTCTGATGAGTAATATTCTGCTTATCAAAATATTTTACATTATAGATTCCAACAGCTGACTACTCCTGTTTCCATAAAGTTCAAGGACTATCTGCAGTGCTCCAGCATCTAACCCCAGGAATGATGTTAGGAATTCTGAAGAGAGCAAGTCAGAATCAGTAGATTCCTAACAGCTACCGACTCCTACCTCAGGCAGCCACCTAGACTAGTGGCAGCTCAGTTTGGTAATTTGTTAGGTAACTTCAGTCACATTTTTTCAAATAACTCTGCACGAAGACCACTGACTGCTCCTCACTTTCTTTTTTTCCTCATATCTGACTTTCTATTGATTTCTTTCAAACGCAATGACATTTTTGTCAGGATCCGGTTATAATGAGCATTCTAGGCTTAAGCACGCTGCAGGGTTAAATAAACAATCTAAGTTCTCTTGGTTTCGGCATTGGCAATTCTTTCATCTTATATGAAAAGCAACTTTATCTGGCATAATTTCTGCTACGATTAATCTATTCCTCTAGTTGGAATTAAAAGTTTGAAGTGAAATTGCAAGACTGCACATGCTGAAAAATGTTGCAGTAATGACGTAGTAAATTATCAGCCATCCAAGAAGGTATGGGAAAAAGAAAAAAAGAGTTTCCTTGTTCTGTGCCTGAGAAAATGGGTTCACATTTGGGCTAATCAAAGATTTAATCAAAAGTGTCAACATCCCGATTGAAGAGTGATAAAAGTCATATGAAATACAGGTTGCCATTGTTTGAAATATATACATATATATATAAAGCAGCTACTCTTCCGCTCCACACACACACGCATTTCTTCTCCAAGGTGAATCTTTGTTTGTTCATGTCTGTTCCAAAGCTAAGCTGCTCTGGCTTCAAGGGAAAGGAAATGTTCTGCCTCAAATTTCAGCTGTAACAACCCACTTGTTTATTCCCATCTTCAGCTAGCAATACTCCACCCAGGTCACTGCACATTTTGCAGTCCTCTTCCTGGTACACACGATAAAGGACAAAGATAGCCTAATCCCCGAGTTGTGCAAGAAAGGAGTGGTCGAACATGGGTTAGTAGGGTAAACATCTCTGAACAATTATAAACCTAAAATAACACCTCTACTTCCTAGCTGGGTGGTGAATATACAGTCTCCACAACTCCAGATGCTGCTTCTGACACCCAGCTGCTCCCTTGGTGGTTTTTACCTTTTCCGAACAGGTGTGAAAAATCTGTTTGATGATGAATTGTACTGGTTTTCATGGTTGAATTTTCAGTTAAAGAGGAGAAACCCACGAGTGCTTTTTCACCTGAGAAGCATCATCAGGAACAGTGACACAGCCCAACTATTAACCACATTATCATCATGGTTCGTTGTTTAAAATAGTTTTCTACATTTTGAAACAAGCATGTGGGGCAGAAGTAAGGTTCCTCAAAGTACAGTTCTCAGTTGTATTTTACTATATAGCTGGTTGAATACAATGCAGTCCTGTAAGTGTCCACACTAAGACTCTCCTCATCACAGGCCTTTCCACCTTAGCCCCTTAAACTGGAACTTAAGATCTGATTAAGCTTAACCATGCACTTCATGTTCTGTATCAGTTTCAGTGGAGCTAAATGTATGCAGCAAGCTGCCCATAGTTGAATACCTCTCTGAACCAGCACCCAGGAAAGACATCCTGAAACACAGAGTTTTGCAATCATCAAACTAACATTGCACTTTTTCTTTTGAAGCGGAATAATTCAATGATGTCATTAGAACAGCTACACCCGCTCGCATTAAAGGTCAGTGTAGCCCTGTTGTAGATCCCCTTGGAGGAGTTAAAGAAAACATGTAGGGATACTTTCCCAGAATATTATAGCAGCTGCCAATAATTTGCAATTTGGTGATGTTCTACACCAAACTTTTTCATATTTAATATCTCTCAATGGAGTTTTTCTTCTAGAATTAGTCCAGTTCCTTCTGTAACCCAGATGTCTGCTAGTTTCATGTGATGCCAGCTTTTTGTTTGCAAAAGGCAGTGAAGAATCACTTCCTTTTCACTTTTCCTATATTGCTTACAATGTAATAGACTTCTATCATATTGCTCTTCAGTTGGCTCTTCTCCAAGTTGAAGAGTCACAATCCTCTAGCAGTCACTTCATCAGGAGCTTTCCATACGTTTATCACCCGTTTTCTAAGCTCTTAGTCCTGTGCTGCAGAAAATGTGATCTCAAAAATTAGATTTAGACTGCATACCCAGATCAGTTTTCATGGAAGATTTTCCACACTTCAGGTAGGAGCTTCCTACAAAATATATGTCAAGATTGTTTTTCTTGTTTGCTTGCCTTTTTTTCAGTTATCATAAAACCATTCATATTCTAAATGAACATATGCCTAAAGCTCTTCGTTTAGACCAGGGAATCTTGATACCATGCTGTGGCTCAGAATAATCATAGGGATGTTTCATTTTATTAAGAACATGCCAGAACATTTTGCCAATGTGATACCACACTGCCTCAGCGTTTCATTTTATCAGCGTACATGTTTTGTTTCCTACCGTGTTCTTTTATTGGGAGCTACGTGAGACGTGCAGCCCTGAGCCACACAAAAACAAATAAATATATATAAATAAATAATAAAAAACTAGTCAGTATGTAATTATTAGATTTATTCTCTGTATTTAATGGGACTTACGTCACCCCGGATCTTCACCCATTTCTGTGAGTCTGACCATGTGCTTTCTCTTTCAGTGTGAGAGAGATTTCCTCATATCTTCAATCAGTCTGACCAGACATATTTCTAGTTTCCTATAGACTGAGAAAGGGTAATGTAGATGGTATAAGCCTGTTAAAATCACTGATAACAGGAAAATACTTATGACTTTACCAAAATTAAGCTCCATAAAAATATTGTGCGTTCTGAGCAATTCCAAGTTTTATGGATAATAACACCTGAGGTCTCTCCATTAGCCGGTTGTGATCCTCAAGTCATACAGCTTTAACTAACCTATTAGGAAGATATACTTAAGCCTTCCAGGCTGAAGTGCTGCAGAGGAACCCTGCTGTGCATATGGGAAAACCATTTAGGGGCTCTTTGTGTAATAGCTAGGATGCAACCTTAAATGTAGGTCATTGGACCCCTTCCGTGCCTGTGTACAAAACCATTCTGTTCCTTGGGTATGTTGAGCAATAATGATATTGTATATATAGCTAGCTGATATTAATAAATGCCTATAAGGTCTAGGAATGTGAGTTACAATTACTAATTTTTCCATAGGCATTTAGAAGGAGCGGTTGTTAAGCAACTTCTAATAGTGTTTTCAATAGTATTTTTATGTAGTTTGCAAGGCACTGAATTTTTACTGGTAACTATGAGGAATTCTTAAGTGATACCTTCTTCTCCATTAGTATAGCCCAAGAAAATGGGACAATTTTTCAGCTATTCTTACACATATAAATATATGTTCCTAGGAATCCTAGTCTTAGACAAGACACTGCTATGGTAGGGAATAAAAAAATGGTCAGAATGCCAAGAAGATAACAGTATGTGTTGGAAAATTGGAGATAGGAGGATATAGGCAAGAAAACATACAAACTACACAGAAAAACAAAATTAGTTCTCATAATAAGCAATTATGACTCCAAAAATTATTTGGCTAAAGGGTCTGTCTTTGCTGATATAAATATATTTAGAGCTATGCCATTGACTATACTGTCTACCATTAAAAAATCCACAATTCTTTTTTGTCACCTAGGGCTGCCATGAAATGTTTGGAGGATAATTGAGTCCATGGAAATAACTTTGGAAATGCTCCATGTCAGAACATAGCTGCATTGTTAAGGCAAACATGATGAACAGGGCTGGACTATGTTCTCTATTACAGCCTAGGATGGGCTGTTTAACAGGGAACGCTCAATGAAAGCACTGTTGCAAGATTGAATATAACTTCTGAATGAGGTCCCTTGAATTTCACCAGTAAACTGTGTTCAAGTGCTGGTCTAAAAATATATCTAGAGTTTTTGCAGGAAAATGCAGTAATGCTCAGTGATGTGCTCTGGTCCACATTTTTGCAAGTAGCAGACAATAAAAAATGAAAAAATTCACCTCAGTGGGATGACTTGCTGGTTGAAGAAAAATTGGCCAATAGAGCTTCCCAAAGGTGTGCCAGAATTGTGTCTTACAGACACTTCCCATAAGGAAAGAGAGCTACATTAGCCAGAAATCCCCCTGGAAGCTTTCAGATAAGGTAAGAGCAGTAATTTTCTACTCTGATGAATTTACAGCATACTCCAAGGGGATGTTCAGGCAGCTGTGCGTATTGTTTGAGAGGAAGGTACAGGAGGAACCTGTCTTCATTCTAGGCAAAACCCCAGTCTTTAGATGGCTACAGCCAGTACTGTTGCAGGGGAATGGGATGGGGGAAAAAGGTATTACCCTTTCCAAAGGGATTATAGAGTCCTGTTGATGTACACAGCAGAAAACCAGGCTATCTTACTAGACCTCCTACTGGTTTTCTTAACTCTGTCTACCTGTGAGTATAGGCTGTAAGCTTTTCAAGTCAAGGTCAACCTCTAATTATGTACTTCTCCTTCTGGGGTGTGACAGCTGGACACTAATTCAAGGCAAGTGGTAAATTACAAAAAAAAAAACACAGAAGATTCTGGGTTTTAGATAAGTTGATTTGCAGCCGTTTTGTCTGGGTTATCTGCACCTAAATTTGTTAGTAAGAAGGTCAGTGTTTTATCCTTCAGAGCATCGTCCTCTTTTGATACATAAGAGGGCATTAATGAGAGTTATGTACTTCTAGTTCAGGTTTGTATCTCCATTAATGTAAATGGTCTCCAGGGAGCAACCAGAGCAACCACAAAGGTAGTCTTGTGTAATACAGAGACAAGAGTTAAATGTGATGCTAAATTCTTGTAAATATTCTGACCACACACACTTATTTAGCTTTTCCTCCCCATTGCATCAGAGAACTTATAAGTTGGCTGATTAGGGTCTTCCAGATGGTTGCTTGTGAGGGGAAAGAAAGGAAAATACCATCTCCAACCTTCACAGTTGGAGATGACTAGACTAGTTTCAAGGTATGAAACCTTCTATGTATGGTTATTTTCACTGACATGTTTTTCTTGTTATTTTCCTTTGAGAAGAAATCAATGACTGCATTTTTTTTTCCATAAGATCCAAGTCCTTCTTTCATGGCTCCGTCTTTGGAGGTCAAATTGTGGATGCACTGCAGACCTACCTGTAGGCTTCAGCACACAGCAGCCTTGCAGCCGTGTTCCAGGTGCACACAAGAGCCTTGGTGGCTCCGTGTGGTGACCTGTTAGCACTGGAGCAAGCTGTGAGCATGGTATCCTATTCTCTGCCCAAACAGCCATCTCTGTCTCCTCTGTGGGACTTAGGTCTATGGGCCAAAGACAAGATACAGGCCTCCAAATGGAACTCCCTAACTCAGACGTCATAGAGGTTCTTCCTGGCTTGATAGAAAAAAAAATTCTATATAATGAAGTAAAAGCTCTGACTTGCAGCTACTTGCATAAAGACATTAACTTCCAGGCTCAATTAAATTTTAAGAATATAATACAGAAAGATAAATCTGCTTCTGACACAAAGACCAGGAAAATGGGTGAGGAGTTTTAATAAATGGGAATATCTAAAACAGTCCCTTCTGACTCAAAAGGAAAAATGAAGTAGTGGGAAACAAACCTTTTTTTCCCTTAAAAGTCTGCAGCTTCTAACCTGCTGTGAAGGAGGAAATATTCTAAATTCTTGCTTGGTTAAAGCGTTGCAGCAGAAGGGGAAGATCCTGACCAAAGGGACATGGAGGGGGACTTTTATGAGTGGGAGATAGCATTGCCAGATGTTCATATAAAGTCTAGCTTCCAAACCCAGGTCCATGAAGCCAAATATCCCGTTTCATTCAGTTTTCTGTTTCCCCTATTGACTGAACTGCAGCAGGATCTACGAAGAGTATAATCCCATCCCGCGGGGGGCTGGGGTTCAACAGCTAAGAGGGCTTTTCCATCTCTGACTATAGCTAATCCTTAAGCACTTAAGCAACAAAATACAAGAGGCCATAAGCGGGGATGGATGTATCTCCACATGTGACCTGCATAAACTCCCGTATCAGTTCAGTGCAGTGCATGGTCAGACCTCACTTGGAGAAAATCTGCTCATCTACCAGATCAAGCCAGTAAAATATTTTATTTGACCTCTCCTTGTCACCTGAAGCATGGCATCTGCAGGAATGTGATTTCACCCACACAATCATCATCCATGTTCTCTCAGTATCTGTAGCTGCGTGTCCCTGTCTGTGCAGCTCTATGCAGCTGGTCAGGGACATCCAGAGCTCTTCAGACTTCAAGTCCAGAGCAATTGTCAATTGCTGTATCCCACTCCAGAGATCTGACTCTTAAAAGTCAAGCATTGCTGTATAAAACTTCCAGATTCCTAGATTTATTTTCTAATATGACTTTAAGCAACTCTGAGATCTCAAGAGTGACCTTATTTTGCAGCAAGTCAGATGGCCCCTATATCCCCAGCTACTTGTGGTAAGAGGGATTTATTAAAAACATTTGGCGTTATTTTGTATCACGTGGAAGCAAGGAAATAACTCCACAAAAACAATTACCTCTTCTTCCCCCCTGAAGTCAGGACAAAAGGTTAGAGTAGTCATCTCCTCCTCTATTTTCCTCTCCTCTCTCTTTCATGCAGAAACAGGATTCCAAAAGGAAGAATTGTATTGGGACTTAAACAGCAAACAGTGTCTTGACCAGACTAGAAGACTAATCCCAAACCCCCAAATCCTTTATTATCCAACTGCAATTAAGTGTGGCTGTACATGCACATATATATATGACTTTGTATGCTTGAAACTATCTTCCTTAGAGTATTATTAGCCCCTAGGTGATAGGATTTAAAATATCTCTTCTGCCTCTTTAAGCAGACACGGTTCCCTGTCGTGCTTTCCAACAGCTGTAGGTCGCATCCTGCCAGCTGTTTGGTAGATGTCTGAATCAGCTGTTAGGGCTGCATGTCAGCAGCAGCCTGGAGCTGGAACAGGGCCTCTTGGCTCAGCTACAAATGTCCTCACATATCTTGGACAGAGCTACTCCTGAACAAGCTTTGCATTAGCTCTCAAGATGAAGGGGTGAGTTCTGAAGTGAATTAATCATCTCCATGGGAAAACAAGGAAAGAAAAAGAATTACTAAGATGATGGATTGCTTGGAAAGCAAGTTTGGGTTGTGTGTGTGTGTGTGTGTATCACCACAGATGGATTTCTTACATCTGTGCAACAAATGTTATGTATTTCAGGTAGGAGCCCTGAATTGCCAGAGCCCAGCAAAACTATGTTGGTTGAGATTTAGTACTAAATTTTCAAGTACAGTGAAATATTGTCAGTAATGAGATCTTCAACTGCTTTAAATCACTTTATTGCACACAAATTATGCAAACATAACTTGGACAAGCGAGAGGACAACTAACTGAGTCAGAAGACAAAAGGGGACCTTCCAACCTGCTGATGAGTATAAATTCCAATGTAGACTTGTGATTACTTAAAACTGAGGCGAAGCAGGACAATTTCATGCTCCTTATGGTACTGTGGGACTCTCCTGTCAAGGAATTCATCATGGTTTTGAGAAACAGCATGCCATTGAGCAGGGAATCTGGAGAACAAGACGCAAACACGAGCCTGTGTGGTGACAGTTCTATGATGACAATTTAAATCTTAGCATTGTTAATAACTTTGCTACATCTGCCAATACATCTACTTAATGTGCTTATCCTGGAGTTGCAAACTGACTCCCAAGGCCTCCCCAGGTGTCTAAAGCATCGGCTGTCAGCTCTCCAGCTGTCAAAACATCCAGCCTCAACTAAGACAGCTTCTTTGATGCATGCAGTTTAAGCACTTCCAGTGCAAAAAATCTGTGGTATGTTGGAAAAATGGCAAGGCGGGGACTGCAAAACCTATGCCAGATTTAATATGAACATAATAACCAAGGACTTGATTAGCTCTGTTGGTACCTGTGCTGATACAATGTACTGCAAAGCAGTGCTGAAAATGCAGTGGCACCGCCTGGCCTCGACAAACTCCATGATGCCAAGTGCATGCACAGGGCTTCCCTGGGTGTTTGTTGCTAAGAGTTACATCCGCACTGCTGCTACCACACTAATGAGTCTCACACTAATGAGGGTCTCTTCCCCACACGTTCATTGCACAGCATAGATGTTGCCTAAGGCACCTTTCCACCCCGGGTAGGACTCAGCCATAGACAGGGGTGGGGTGGAGAATGTGTCGTGGCAGCTGAGATCAGAGGGGTTATTGAGAGAAGGCAAAAGAGAAGGAAAAAAAAAAATGCTCATTCCGTGTTGATTTATATCTATTTTTCTTCAGGGTCTTCTAGGCAGGGACTGTTTCTCCTTCTCTACTTGTGCAGTGTTTAAGACCACAGCCATAACAGTATCACAATAGTACTGATAGTAGGATTAAATGTAAACACTAAATGTAAATATACTGTGTATGGAGCAGGTCTGTATGCCTGCAGAAATCACTAATGAATGCACGTGCAGAATGCATGTATGTAGTTATTGCTATGTATTATGTTAGGAGCTATGGAGAAAGAACCTATAGAAAATTGTGCTTCATCGGAAAGCAGGGTCCACAGCGAGGCCAGGAGGAAAACAAAGAAGCTCAGAGAGTTGTCTTGTTTGTTTGTTTGTTTTCTTTTGTTTTTAAGTTCATGGTTTTCCTTCCATTTATAGCTTTTTTACTTTTCTGTTTGCTTCTAGTATCAGCCACATGAACATGCTAGGCATTTTTCACCTCAGTCTTGTCACAAAGCAATTGAACAAAGACGAAGAAAAGGATGAAGCCTCACAAGCAAGTCCAGTGATAATTCTTCTCTTCTCAGTAGGACAATTTTTAAATCTAGAGGTTATATACTTACATGTGCGTAAGTGCACATATGACAAAGAGATTTCAGGTGCTTTCCTTTAGAGCGCTTTAGCTCCATCCAAGTGTCTGCTGGCACAACGCCAGCCAAATGAAAGAATGTAACACGGAAACATGCAGAGGATGATCCTTTTAATCCTGGCAAATTTTGCTTTGTTCCGATTTTCTCAGCACTGAGCGTTTATCCACTTATCATCTGCTTCACGAAATGAGCTTTCCCCCAGTTCTTCAAAAGACAAGCCTCTCTTCCCGCAGCAGAGCCTTACTTTGATCTCCGTCCTCTGCAGAGCGCTCACCCAGACAAAAGTGCATTCAGAGATGTCCACACCTGTTCGTGCCTCAAAATCCCACATCTGGTTATTACATAATGTATCAGCTGTATCGCTCTGCCTCTCACTGCCTCTTTCTCTGAACGCTGGCACTCCTGCCTGCTCGGCTGGTAGAGCACAGCTGAACCCCTGCTATGGTGCCTTTCTGATTTTAATGCTTCTGCACTGCTGCCATCTCTTTCTTTACTTATTAGCCTGGCTTTTCTGAGCGCTCAAAAGGGACAGTTGTAACCTACTTTTCCCCCCTCCCTTTCCCCACCGCACACATGTGTGTTGTCACTCAGGGGAGTTAAAATTAGGGTGATTAGATCACTGCGTGTAATGAACAGGCCTCTGTGAGGTTTTTGAACAGAGACCAGGAGCATCTCATACTTGCAGTAGTCTGGTATGAGAGGCAAAGAAAAGTTAGGATGAAAATACACATGCTGACATCCTGAGAATTACCCTCTTTTCCTCTATGTCAGCCAGGACCAAAAGATAAATGTCATCTCCCACTGAAGGGAACAGACAAGAGGTGCTTCAAGACAGATGGCTGTTCAGGGCCGATCAAATCCTTCACACAGAGAAAGCAGAGTTGCTTCTTCCAGGTCTCCTTAAGTGTTCCTGTTCCTGTGGCTTTCACAGCTTTTCTTAAGATTCTAGACAGCAACCTCATAGCCGTTCACTATCAGTAAGAGATTTTTTTTTCTCCTCTTCTGTTTGCACACACCCTCTGGTTTGCACCCTTGCATCTCACTGCCACTAGAGTCTGGCAACATCACACTTTAGTCGAGCGATAGTTTAAATGACTCTCCATATCAATCAGTGGAGTCTGATAATTACATGATTAAGCCATGTGTCATATCTCTGAAAACAAATTCTTAAATTCTTTTGAACAGAATGTTGTTCTTTGAATTATCATGTTCTCAGTACCCTTCTTAGTAAAGTGACCCACTAATATTTTCTTAGTAAAAAGCACCAAAACTAGAATGTTCCAAGATGCAGTTACTTTTATCTGTCTCCGTTACTGTGATGTTATCGCTGTGGCTTCACACACCAGTTTCCACCTGCCATCTTGTTTGCCGTCCCACTGGCATGTTGACTCCTGTTTTGAAGATTATAGAGAGTTTCTTTCTTTTCCAGTTCTGCAATAACTTTGCAGTGTAACTTTCCAAGACTTCCAGTGGCACAGTCATCTCAACAGCTGCTCTTTTGAGTGCATTTACATTTAGACATGTGTTTTTTCCAACTGCTTTGATTCAAAACTAACACCTTTTACAAAAAACCTTACGCCAATTTTATGCAATGTTGCCCCAATACTGTGTCATTTAAAACCAAATTAGGATCTGATTGAGCACTGCAAGTGTTCTTTTTTATCCCATTTTGTTGGAAACTAGGGAGATAGCGTGTTCACTCCATTTATATATTTCTTGCAATCATATCCTCAATGACTTATGCGCCACCAGGGGCATCTACCAACCAATGTAATGATCTAGATCACATTTCCATACATTCATATTTTCACATGATTTATTCTTCAAAAATAGCTATTCTTAAGAATCCTGCAGTGTCACCATTATCAATTCCAAGAGTTAGATATTCTAAAATAACTGTTATCAGGACAGGAGATAAAATTACTAAAACTCAGATGTGCTAGAAGAACTAAACCTGGTGTAACAGCGGATTAGGTGTGTGAGGGCACATCCACACAAAATGAAACCTTTCCTAACTAGTTCCGACACAATCCACCTATGGCAAAATCTTGGGTTAAAAAAAAAAAAAAAACCCACAATCTTATTTCAAGCTGCTTATTTGGCCTGCTGACTGAAACTAATGTTTCACAGGCTACTCTGTGCACAGAGGGTATCCACTCCTGCCCAAACAGAAAAGGGCAAAGAGCAGTCTGCCCTGGCCCACCCTGACAAGACGTTGGGAGCTGGGTGATGGATTCCTGCAGGTTATTTGTGGGAGGTGGGGAATATCACGTGCCTTTGCAGGCAAGCTGTTCCTGGACAGGGCTGCAGGGAGGAACTGATAAGGAGAAAGCCTGAGTTAGATTTTTTAACATCTTTGCTAAAGAAGCTTAACTCTGAGATGGGAGTGACACTGATGAGGAGACCATCTTCTGGAGCAAGGTACGCTTTGTTTTTTACTCCCTTTGCAAAACTGTATAAAGAAAAAAGGATTCCCAGATCAGTTGATTGGGGCAGCAGAATTACTTGCAGCAGGAATATTGCAGTAGTGCAATAACAGAGATATGTTTTGGTGGACAGCCAACAAGAAGCTACCTCTCAGACTGCCACAAAACCAAGGAAGACCTAAAAGTCTTCCTCATTTAGATTTACATTAACCAAAAGGTTTCTGTTTATCAGTGGAATAATTGTGACTCCTGTTAAGGGCTGCACATAAGCCGTGTCTGAGGGTCCTATTTGCCCAGAAGGTGGTCACATAAGACAAGCTGGAGTGGCTGGGGATCACAGAGGCATCTGTGACTGATCGTCAGACTCTTCTGGGAGCATCCCAAATCCACGCCAGCAGTGCACAGGCAGCAGGGCAGCACGAGGGAAAGGCCTCAGCAAGAAAGAGATGAAGATTTACCTTCTCCTCCTCTAAAGCTACGGTTACTCTAAAGGGATCTTTGATCTCCAGGCAGGATAGAAGTGAGGGAAGTACTTGGAGGACTCTTTGTTCCTCTTAACGTTATCTGAGTTCTTCATCTGAGAAGCAGCAACAAGTTTAATTCAAAGACAAAACTGTGTGAACTCCATGTGTGTTCCCAGCCCCAGAATCAAGGATATTCTCAGATGACAACAAAGTACCATGGAAAAAGGAAGTGAATTTACACTGCTGTTAGCAAAATTATAACCTGATACTCTTAATAATTTTAATAGCCTCATATTCTATTCTTCCCCAAAGCTGCTGCCTTCGTGCAGACAGAGAACAGACAAGATCATCTTTTTATCCAGTTATTTCCCCCTGATGTGATGGGAGTGGCAATGATCTCAGTGTAATGCCCTGGAGAATAACAAGGAAGGTTTAAAAAAATACGTCGACACAAAGAAAGCGCAGTGCTGTGATCACAGCTGCTCTGCAGCTCCTGATCCACTGCAGGGGGAAATGGTTGGTGCATTTTGCAGAACCTGTCATCATGAAGGTTTCAGAAGGCTACTATTTTAAAAATGAATGTAGGCAGAGCTGAAGAACAAAGTTCCTGCATCTGTTCTTATTTTTTGTTCCTGTAACAGGAACATGCCATGTGATCAGCTCAGCTTCTTCCATTTGTATTGGCTTGTGAGAACACAGGGGAAAGCATGGCAGAAAGTGCTTGGCATGGTCTAGATCTGGAGCTGATGCTGTGTAATATTTATAAAAGTTTGTATCCTTCTCTAAGGCGAGAAAAAATCATTTTTATTACAATTCTTATTTCATGGAAATATAAGAACCTTAGAAGAGATATGGATAACTTGTTTTAATAAAATGAGTGCTTAGTTTTTAGCTATGATTTCAGATATCTACCCTTTGACTTGGAGGTAAAAAAAAGAAGGAATATTCTTGTCATCAGTCTTCAGGGAACCTAATGTAAGGTCCTCAGAGCAATGGTCAATGCATTAACTACAGTAGTGGCCTCAGCTCCAGAATCATAGTGAGCTAGTGAAAATCTCATTAAGTGTAAGGCACCTTGAATTAAAGACAATTTTCAGCCCACAATAACCGAACAATAAACATAAATGAAATGTTCCTTAATTACAGATACACTTATGCAATATGGATCTAACTGCAAATCAATATTTTAGTCCTTAGGACTGGCAGCTTGGAGGGTTATGTCAAATACAGATGTCACAGTTATGGTACTTTGATTGTGCAGGGAAAACAACTTGTATCACCAGTAGTAGCTGATGATGGGGAAGGAGGAGAGCATGTGTGATTTTAAGAGGCATCACAATTTTCCATAGAAAGAAAGTAAGAAGCCAGCTATATCCATCTGAAATTAGTGAGAACTGAGTTTATCAGTAGGATCGTGGGATCAATCTCCTCCCTCCCTCTCCCGTAACTGCACAACACAGCAGAGCCCATAACTTACTGGTCTGTACCTAGAATCACTGGAAGACCGATGGCCAACAGCTGGCATCTTTAGAACCTATTATTCCCTTTGCTGCCTCTGCTAGACTAGAGCTTTCTGGAACAGAATGAATTAATTCCCAACAGTTATGAATCCTGCATAATTCATTTATTCATGTGCCTGTAAAAGGCACTAAAATTTAAGAGTCTGAAATAAAAATGAGTGTAATTGCACCTGGTTTTAGATTCCTTCCCATTCTGCTCTACCATTTCATTTTTACTGCCATTTAAATGGCACAATGTTTAATTGAAAGTTCTGAATTGCTGATTGCTGTTACAATGCAACTTCTCAGTGGGGAAAAATACACCATTTGTAAATAATTTGGAGATGAAGTATTCTTGCTAGGCACAGTTGCAGAAATGGGTGTGGAAAGACAGAATTAAAACTGTGATAGTGCCTATAATTTCTGTCCTAATGAAGATTCATAGGACTGGATTAAGTGAGCAAGCTGTGTGAATCCCTTGAGTCCTCTGACATACACTGGGAGACATGACATCCAGAGCAGGACTCTTCCATTTCTGAGTTAATTAACAAACAGTAGCCATTAGTCATTTATTAATTTGGTTATCCCCAATCTTGAAAATTTAACATGGCAAATTTCTGCAAAGAGAAAAATAAGCACAAATGAGTCCTAAGATAGCGTGGGAAAGCTCCACACCCTAGAACTCGGGCAGAATTCAACCAAAGGGCTGTTGGCCACACAACACAGGTGATTCTCAGCATTTACCGCACAACTTCATTAGGCAGGACTGTGCGGGGTGCTCTAGCCAGAGGCAATAAAGTACCTGCACCCTGGCAAGGGTTTGCAAAAGGAGATGGGACCAGCAACGGAGCACTCACTGATGGAGGAAGAGTCAGGATCAGCTAAGGAGTGGATTCATGCAGCAGGCCTTCTCCAGAAGTACGAAGTAAATGAGAAAATCTTTCCAAACAGTGAAGTAGCCTGTGGGCCAGGCCAGAATTTTATAGGTTTTGGAACTGATAGGAAAGTAATGCTGATGCATAAGATTCAGTGGCTACTTGTTTAAAAGGAGCTATCCAACAGGAGCAACTGAGAAGACATATGTGGTGTTTGTGGTCAGGATTCCCTACATACTCCTATTATTAATATATTAATATTACAGAATGCAACTGTCTTTTTTTTTCCTCCATTTTTGATCCAAAACTTTGAGCAACGTTCTAAATCCCAATGGGATACCTAAGCCAAGTTTCAAGTTAACCCTGATGAGTCTGTGTTTTTAATCATGCCTTCATTCTTGACAGGTTTGGGACTGAAAAAGCACAAAATAAATGTCAATTTTTATTTAATTGTTTCTTAAATTTAGAATGCAAACTTGACTGGGGGCCATACCTCCTGATAATGTCTCTGGGAAATGAAACTGCTGACACTTTCGCATAGCTCTAGTTTCCAGACACTGCAAGCGTTTTAATGATATGATCAATAACTATATAGATAGAAGGGACATTTCCTACCACACAAAATACAATAGTTAGAAACATGAGAAGTGGTTTATGCATCCCTTTAACTGGTGGTTAACCTCATCAAATTACTGCACCTGCTAAGGCTGTGAGAAATAAATACAGCTGGTGTCAGCGTCTGGCCAACTGAACCCAACCCTATGTTAATCTGAGCAGATGTAAGCGACCACATGATTGACTCCAGCGTGACGTGGTGAGACAGTGCTTCATCAAGAGCTGGAGTGATTGGTCCCAAGGTGCAGAAAACAGGGCTAGCTACAGCTATTTACTTTTCTCTCCCAGATGAATCCAGCCCTGCCAAACCCACTCAATCAGGGAGTAATTTAGGTTGGAAGGGGCCATGTCCAGGAAGCTTCAGGAAGACCATGAAGGTGCCTTCTCAAGGTCTCTAAGAGCAACTGAGCTGTTAATGGGAAACAAGAAAAGGAGAAATGGCCTTTGTCTAGAGTGAGGCTAGAGATCCTCTAATCAGAAACACTACACAAAAGCAGTGTCATAAATAAAGCAATGGCCTTGTTCCCAAAGAGGAGAGGACAGACAGTAAGTCAAGACCTCAAAGCAAGATAGAAAAAAAAAAAAACTAACAAACAGACGCCTATAAATTTCAGACAAAGAATGTTTTGAGAAGGAATGTGTCATAGAAGTAAGGTAGCTCTGCAGGAGAGACCATACCTACTTGAATGTCTGCTGTTGTGTTGTTGTTTAGTGTTTTATTTTGCTTTTTTTTTTTTTTCTGGGAAGAACACAAAGAAACTCGCTTGAATACTGAGAAAATGGGTAAAGGAGAATGAGAGAACTCCAGAGTGCTTCCCTTTCTTCCCTTCAACCTCCAAATGACCCACACTGCTTTCTTCAGTATGCACCTCTAATAGACTCAGCCAGTGACTAATTTCCTTCCTACCAGGGGCTTCTCCTGAGCCTCCCAAGAATATCTTACTCAAGCCACTAGACAACACTGAACTCATGATGGCCAGGAGAGGGATGCTGAGCAAGAAAAACCTTGTAGTCCAGCTCTCATTGACTTCTCTGAGAGCTAACCACATCTACATTTTCAAAGCCTGGAACAGAAGCTTCCCTATGAATGCAAAGAAAACAGCCAGCCTATCCCTCTTCCCTCACTGTGCTGCATAACTTCCTATGCTCTTCTCATGCTTTGCTCAGTTTAAATGGCATTAATGTAAAGTTACCAGATATTTGAACACAGTTCTACAGTACGGTAGTAATAAAGTAGGTAAATAAAATACTCACATAGGAATGCGGGCTTACAAAACAAACCCACATGTAGACGCTTAGTGCATTCTAAGACGGTGAGAATTAGATGGCAATTTCTTCAGTTGCAGCCTCTTATGGAGGACCTGTTATGGAGATCTACGTATATATGGATATGTGTATGTATAAATTATGCAGACACATAAGAAGGAAGGGATAAGAAAATTCAGATTAAGGTCAACAGAACAAGTCAAGAAGTCATGTTCTTGCTCTTTTTTTATATATGTTTCTGAATTGGAGCCATCAAGAAATCAGCCTTACACAGCTCACCTACCAAGACAGAGATGGGCTGAACCAGTAGTTAGGATGTTGCCCTGGCACAAGAGACACAAAAATTGGCTCTTCTCAGCTTGTAACAGTTTGTTTAGACTTTGTTCTACATCTAAACATCGAAAATCTGGTGCTATTTTAGGAAACACAATAGAACATACTCTTCACATCTGGTTGCTTCTCTTTTTCTGCCACTGGTCATTTATATAACAGAAAGTTTGAATAACACGGATGTGAAATCATATTGCCTTTCCTCTCATTCTTACACAGAATCCCCTGACCACACTGTTTACAGTCAAAAGATGAGTCAACATTATGCAAAGGTCTAGCTTACTATGAACAGAGAATATGCTCAGACTGTATTTGCTTTGTCAGAGAAGAAAAATCCCCAGGATTATGTCTCAGATGAGAAAGATACAGATCACCATAATTTACTTATGAGATTGCATCTAGTAATCAGGATGTTGTTTCGGAGATTGCCACAGTTACATCAGAAGAATGTTTAAATGAAATATAAGACACGCATGATGGGATGGAATGATTCTTGTGATCCCTTCCAAAATGGAGGTTTTCCAGAAAGGACCTGAAAGAATATAGTGTTATGATCATTTTCAGTTACGGTGTTTGATGACAATAAAATAAACCAATCTGCTTGATCAGGCTGGATTAACATTTTAGGCAGGACCATTAACTGACCAACTCCAACATTTTAGTCTCACAGAGACTTCAAGCTTCAAGCTCACCACTCATTTTCTGTCAAACTCTGAAGGCACGTAAGATTTTTGCCAGAAAAAAACTCTTCAACAGCTACATTCCTGGTTTGTGTAGGTGCAAAGTGATTATGTCTGCAAAACCTCATCTGCATCCACAAATCATTTGTACCTTTTCCTGCACACCTCTGCAGGCCCAAGAGCAGGCTGATGCTGGTCTTATCCTCCATTACCCAGCCACTAGAAAATGTCTTTGTGGCAGAAGAAATGTTGCTTTATATTTTCCCTCTTGCAGTCTGAAATAGGAACTGGATATGATGACTCAGATCTATTAGTGTTCTTCAATTATTAAACACTATTATTTTCTCTTCCTAAAACAGTACATCTTTGTGTAATGTAAGTAAATATTCACGAGGCCACAAGGAGCGAGACAATGTCTTCCTGACAGATGTGGTCTTTGGCTGATATACGGAGGCCCAGACCTCGTCAGAATGAATAGTAATTATATATTAAGTTGAACTATTTAGTATGAGCCTTGCTATTATTTTCAGAAAATCACTTTGGAGAAGGGAGACTTGGCATCCAAGTCCCTAGTCCAAATCAAACAAAGGTTGACTTGAATCTCTCCTGTCCGTGAAGAGATAATTTAACCTAGGCAAAGAGGTAGTTTGCATCTCTGTTATTTCTGGCAGCTATATCTGAGAAACAGAGTTTAAGCCTAGATTTCTCCTTAGTGCCTTCAGCTGGCTCAGCAGCCAGCTGAGCTGGATGCACAGCTTGCTGTCCATTCCTGCCCATAGTCTTTAAAAAAGAGCCTGCATGTGAAATGACTGATCTGTGCTTCAATTCCCATGTGCAAAACAGAAATATTAGCTACCTCTCACAGATGCCGAAAATTAAGATAGTGACATGATCTTATACTAATGATGACCACATACAAGTCTAGTAAATGAAA
Source organism: Crypturellus tataupa (assembly GCA_034781795.1). Lineage (NCBI taxonomy): Eukaryota > Metazoa > Chordata > Aves > Tinamiformes > Tinamidae > Crypturellus > Crypturellus tataupa. The sequence continues at coordinate 1,613,290 of JAWLRI010000873.1, forward strand.
AAATTACTTACATTTAACAGCATAAGGTCTAAATAATATTGTCTGGTTAGTGCAAATCCAGACTATTGAAGAACAACACAAACCTTAACTCATTGTACCTTAAAATATCCACAATACACTTACAGAAATATAGCATATATAGTTTAATCTTAGATCGACCCCCATATTAAAAATATCTATTCTGTTTAATAAATGAGAATTTTCAATTTAGCTTCACCAGTCTGTAATTAAATGTAGTAAGCTTCATTTTAGCAGAAGTGGGTTTTCTGTAAAAGGCAGCTATTTCCACACAAAATTTCCAGCCAACCCTGTATATAAACTAGAAGAAGCTCTGATCTCTATCAGCAGCGATGGCTCAGGTGTCTGGCGAAGTAGTTCAGAGGTATTCTCAGCAACACTAACCTCTGTCCAGACTTGTGTCTGGCATAAATATGAGTATCTTCTTGTAAGCTGGGAAGAAATAAACCACAAAAGTTCTAGCTGCAGATGAACTTGTCTATTATAAAACTTTTTTTTTTTTTTTGGCTGTGTGTGTCACACTGGGGAAAAGATAATAGTAACAGTAGCTTTAAGAACTGTTAGAAGTTGCATTTTAGTGCTACCAACAGCTGGTATAGCAAGCAAAATAATCAGAGTTGGAAACATATCCTCAAATTAATTTTAGCAGATTTTGCTAGTCTCCTCTTTTCCAGATGCCAGAGAGCAAAATGACAGTTGCTAAATATTAGAAAGGGAGCAAAAAAATTGTCTATTTTTTTTCAATCGTTCAGCACATCTTCTGCTTTACAGCAGTTTTGGCAGAATAATTGCCTAAACAGAGGTTAAAAAAAACTACTATAATCAGAGATTGCATTGTATTAAGTTATGGCACCAGAAAAATATCTTATTCAGGATTTTGTTCACTCGAGTATTTCAACTGGCTAAAGCATTTGTGGGTCCTATATAAAAAAAGCGCAGAGAAATTTTGTAAGAACAGATTGGGAGGGACGGTAAAAAATGCATGAGGAGATTATAAAACTGTTTTTGAATTTTGATGGAATTTAAGGTCTTGCCTTCTGAAGATGCCACCTTCCTTCCATAGTGCAAACTTTATGAATATAGTCCATTATGTACAACATCGGCTGTGCAACATGCTTGAGTAACATTGGCCAAAATGGCAATGCCTTTGAAAGAAACTTGCCAAGTGTGACTGACGTGTAGCTGGCTTTTTCTTTTATATTAAAGTCCCAAGTGCAAGTGCAAACCAAAAAAGAATAAAAAGAGAAGCAAACATAATATCTAGACCTCCTACTGTAGGTGCCACCCTGGGACAGAGACTAATTCACTCTCAGCTGATTGGGGAACAAAGATCTGGCAGCTTCAGAAAGCCAACAGCCAGAGCAGCTCACTGTTCTCTTGGTGTCAAACTGTCAGCAACAGCATTGCGGACAAATCTATAGTAGAAATTATATAGAGAGACTGGGTAGTCTGAAGCTCAGTCAGTGAACCAGACTCCTACTGATTTCAGAAGGAATCTTAACTGTATTGGAACTGTGTTCTATCTATGCTCCAAAATGTGTGCAAATCTCCAGGATGTCTATGAATCTATGCATGCCCCCAGATATCACCAGATATGGGATATCCCACGCCAAAGTTTCCACTGCAAGCTTCTCAGTTAAAGAATCTATTAATATGAGTTAGCCTCTTCTTATATCCAGTAGGCAAATCTTTTCAAGACAACAAGGCTGATATCTTTTGCATTGTAAAAACCTTCTTCACATCCTGAATGTTCTTTCAACTTTTAAAAACTGTGACCATGCAGAGCAGGACTCATTTCACCTAACATCAGCCATCTAAAAGTAGTCATGAAATCTAAGTATCTTATTCTCATCATTTCTATGTTCAGTACAGAAAAACATCTCGAGAGAGTAATTCACCTCATTGCCAGATAGTCGCAATAAATCACCCTTCTGAGGTACTAATCTTTCCAGTGACTGTAGAAGGAGCCCGAGCAATAGATTTTGACTAGACATCTAATTTTTCAGTTGAGACACAGCCCATCCTTTATGTGGTAACAGTATTCCAGTAGGAGCTAAAACACTATTCCAGTACTTTGTCTCCCAGTTTCTCCCCAGAGTAGACATTATTCCCCAAAGAGATCATCGCTGGCCTTCATCTCCAATTAGCTTGTTCTGGCAGGAACCCTTGTCCCAGCCATGGGATAAAAGACTTAAGCTGACTGAGAAGAAAAAAAAAGAGGAAAGGAAAAGACAGACTGCTCACATAGCATTTGTGAGGCAGCAAAGTTAATTGCTGTGTAATTACCACCCAAGTAAATTGTTTAATGTGGTAAAATGTGACCAGGGTTGTTACTTCTGTTGCAAGCAGTGGCTCATGATGCCATCTGCAACCCATCAACAGATCACATAGTGAATTTGGTGCAGATGTAAAGCAAACCCTCGACATCTCCAAGCATGTTGTTAAAAACCCCCATCAAGTGAATACTAACATTTCTGTTGTTTCAGATGTCACTGTGGCTATTTACACAGAGCTCGATGGTGCCGCACTTGCTCATGTTGATGAGGGAAGAATATGGTTAGTTAAGGGAAGAGCAGGTTGGCAATGGCTTCTGAGGTTAGAAACAAAAATAAAAGGGGGATAAAAACACATCAGCGTTCAACCATAATTGGAAATCCAGCTAGGCAGCGTGGAGAGGGGAGCGATGAGGGGGAAAGGAATGTGGTCTGTCATGAGAGCAGCAGTCTGGCAATTTACTGTGGGATCGCCAGCAGTTCGTGTAAACAGCAGGCGGCTGCTGCATCAGCTACTGGCTCCTTTTGGGTGCACGCGGTGCCCAAAGCCAGCAGATCGGCTGGCAGGTCAGTCGTAAGCCCGCAGGACACCAATGCCCACGTCTGCAAAGCTGGGGTGTCTTCAGCACATGGCGCATGATGCTCCTTGGGAATCACAGCGCTTGGGCACGATCTGCTGCCTCCAGTGTTACAGGAACTGCCATGGTACGTGGCGGTTATTTTAACAGTCTTATCGAATTACCTTAAATCTTCAGCACAAAAGGTCATTATAAAAAAAACAAATAGTGACACTTCCAATCTGTGCTTTAAAGCACTGAGCAACTTCCCATTGCTGAGCCTCCTGTCCCCAGACCACACATTGCTTGTCCCATGGAACTGGTAGGCCTTGTTTCTCACCTCTTTAGCTTTTCTGGATTTCATTTATTTATCATTTATTTTAAAGGCAGCATTCCAGAAGCAGATCAAGGGTCCAAGGACCAGCTTTTCGTATTGGAGTGCCTTGGTGCTTTCGAAACCTCTCCCATGCTTCACGGTAATACAGATATTCAGCAAACCTCATTCAAAGCAGAAAGCTGAACCCTGTAAAAAACCCTGCTCTTCCTGCTGAAAGGTCTCTAGGATTATCTGCACGCATTACTTCATGAGACAGAAATGCTTCCCAGCTACACTGATTGTCACACTTGGAGCCATCTCTCATGTCAGGGGCTGCAGCCTGACTTCGCTTCTTTGGTTACTTCATATGGGGCTGTAGGGAACATGAAGGAAAAAAAAGAAAACGACCTGCAAAGCAGTTTTGTTTTGTCTTTTGTCTGTTTTTATTTATTTCTTCTTTTTTATTTATTGTTTTATTTTTGTTTCTTTCAACACAGATAACTGTACTGCCTTCATAGCATTTTTATGCATCTAGTGTGCATGCTGAGCACCCAAAACAAACAGGCACAGATATTTATTACTTAACACATCTATTTTGCAAGTGTAACATGCACAAGTATTTCTAGAAAATGATAGACAAGACTTTCTGATCTCATTAAAAAATGAGGCTGAATTTGCTTTATCTGGGACTAACTTCTTCCTTCAGATGGATACATGCATTTGGTATGAACAAAAAAAAACAGAGTTTCTTTTTGTGAGGAACAGGATTCTCTGCGTTTTTTTTTTTTAATTATTTCCTTTCTTTCTTGGAACTGACTGGAGAAGGAACGGGTGTGCACAGAACTGCACTGTTTTGCAATGCGGGAGAATTCGTCTTAGCAAGAGGGAGAGAGGGACACTAATCCACAGCTCTCTCCAGCCCAGGGGAACTTCATCTGAATTAGGGCAGAAATCTTCCAATGGAGCAAATTGCCACAGTTTGGCTGATTGCGGTAGCTGGAGAGTTATTATCTCAGGTTTCAAAGGATAGTAGCAGATTGGACAAGTTCCAAACTGTGGGGTAATGCTGCAGGTTTATAATCCTGTCCCTTGGTGCTCAGTTTTGTGCACGCTGCATGTCATCTTAATGCACAGCATAGACAGGCAATGCCTGACATATTCTAAGAAGAGATAAGGCCTGCACCCTCTTGTATTCTTTTTCCTTTATCTTGAAGAGAGATTTGTAACATGCAGTACAGCACAGCAATCTTTTCTGGCATTACTGTGGAGAAAGCAGTGTCATAATGATGTTTAGTGTCATAAAATAAACAATAATAAAAATATATAAATAATAATTAAAAAAAAAACAGAGATACTGGCACTGAATGGCCTTTTCCATTAGAAAGCATTTCAGGAAACAGCTGTGTTGGCAAATCATGTACCAGGTGAGGAATGACAGCGGGCACACCTGGATTATGACAGATCTGCTACAAAAGCCCCAAATATTTGCTTTCTTTTACGACTAGTTTTATCAGTTGTAGGAAATAGTATCTTGCCATTAGACTTGTCAGGCTAGCAAATTAAGGTCTATTAAGCAGCAATCCAGAAGATAAAATAGGTTCACTGGCCTTCAGTAGCTATTCTTGTCCCTCATCACACTTGGGTTTTGGAAAACGCAGCGGCCACGCTGTGAGCTGCATCGTCTCCCTCAGCGGAGATCCAACACGCAGGCGGTCGCACAGGGTTGCAGAGGTGCACGGCAGAATTAAATGATGTATCTCTGAAACTGCAAATGACAGGGAAGCTTTAACACGGTGTGAGTAAAGGCAGGTCATAAAAAAAAGTGACTGCCTTTCCTCGATCTCCTGGATTTCCTATAATAAGAGTAGGAAAATTGTTACAGAAAAGATTCCACTTTCATTATCTGCAGGCTGCAATGTCTTAATGAGAGTAACTCAGCAATTTTACATATTTTGATGAAAACTGTTTCCAAAGAATTATCATTTTCAGTTAGTTTTCAGTTAGCCAACCTTTTTTTTTTCAGTCTAAAGTCACCAAATCTAGTTGCATTAGAGAGGGGGTAGGCAGATGGCCATTTCATGTGGAAAATTATTTTGAACTTCAATGTCAAAATAAAGAATGTTTAGCTGTTTCCAAATCAAAACATTTTGTAGTATTTTATTCTACTAGTGATATTTGGAATTATACTCACTGAACACCATAATGAAAAATATTGAATATAATGAAATATTACAGAATTTCATTTAGGCTGTAAATTCTATTTTATGACTAAGTCTAAGTCTAACTGAAATAAACAAAAGCTAAAGTGTGAATTCTTTTATCTTTTTCTTTTGAAAATATATTGGTTTTGCATAGAATATAAATCAATACATGATGTGAATCAATCCTTGCAATAATTATTGCAAGGAACAACAGAAGACTACAAAAATAAAGACAGATAGGTTTACAGCATCTTAATTTTCCTTTTAAGAAACCAGGAAAAATAAAGTCTTCACAGATGAAGGCCAGTTTTGTATTCTATATACTCCCAGATATTTTTTTTTATCATTTTTTAAAGTTCACAAATCAAGGCAAGGGCATTTTCTCTTGTTCTCAGTAGGCAAGGTATATAGTTTTACTGCAAGGGGAAAAGGGCAGCAAAGTTGATCTGCAAATATCTTTTTTGAGCCTTAGTAATTTTAGACAGGTGCCCTTTGCTTAGCGATACTTTTTACTTGAAAGAATGTATCTTGGCACAAAGGGGGAAAAAGAAAAGTAATTGTAGACATCTGGCCTTTCGAAAGCCAATGGCTTACAAATTAATTTTACTGGAGGCTGTAGCAATTACCAGACTTGATACTGCCATCTGGATATTCACCTGAACTTCACTGCAGATACCATTCCTCTGTCCGGGTTTTTTTTTTGCAATTTTTTGAGAAAATATAGTACATTCTGACATGTCCCAAAAGCAAAATTTTGTGTCGCTGTTAAAGATAACCAAGTTCTCAGTCTCTGTGCTAATCCTGAAAACCTCTCAGAGACTGGCCCTCATTACATAAAAGATCACTTCTCACTTCACAACTACTGCCTTTTGATAGTTGTCTCCGCAGAGATCCAGGATACTCCCACTGGGAAGGAGTTCCCGTGCAATTTGGGCAGAGGGTTCTCCAAGGAGCTCGAGACATCTTTAATTAAATCTTTTTTTTTTTTTTTTTTTTTGTCAACTAGGGAGAGAAACATGAATGTCCAAAATGACAATCCCTGCCTTGGAAATAAAATCCTTTTATTTTTGAGGAAGATGCTAGTTCCAGTGAAAGATCTATGCATGAAAGTCAAATTTTTGGCCGAACAGAGGGAAAAGGAAAATAGTTTGAGAATAATCCTGAAAATCCAGGTTAAGAACTATCCTTTGCCCAGTAACCACCAGAGCACACAACTCCCTAGTCCACAGACGGATTCTTGCCACTTTGTGTGCACAAAACAGCAAGGTGTGGATGGACTTTTTCAGAATGAAAAAGGAGTGTTTCCAAAACCATAACTGTTTTGGATGATGAAAAGAAACTCTAGTGCCAGCACAAACAAAACAAAACACAGTATAGTACAATACAATTCAATAACTCTTTTTCTTGGGAAAAAAAAAAGAAATCAGAGAGCACTGGTTGCAATGAAAAAGACTGCAGTGCCAAAGGCAAACTTATGTCCGCCTTATGCTACCATTATAATACAAACCATCCCCAATTCAGAAGGCCCATGAATGTGTAATCTTACTTCTGAAGCACAACAGCACTGTTTCCCACTCCATAAACTCCTTTACTGTCCCCAACAGCATGCAGGACTGCAGAGGTCATTGAGGCTTTGGACGTGTCACCAGGTCCTCGACACCTTTCGGGACAGCTACATCACGCTCACTCAGAGAACATCCTTCAAACTGGAACGGTCTGTTGGAGAGTCAAAGTCTGTTGTGGTTCCCTGGGAACTTCATCTACATCTGTGCTGAAATTGCCTGCATCAAACATTGCAAACCCAAAGCTGAAGGCACATTATGAGAGAGGTATTAACATGTCATGTTTTCTTCTCTTTATTTTAAACTCCTTGGCCCTTCCTATTATTTAAAACCCCTTGTTTTTCTTAGTTGTCTAACCCTGGTTGTCTAACTTACCGAGCTTGCTTGATGATTTTCTATATTTCTTAAATATCTGGGGTTTTGTTACTTCTGTGCTGCTTTGGCTTCTTAAACTATCTGTTCTTGAAGTGTATTTTTGTCTAACAGATAAACCTGGAATTTAAATAATGATTAAACAGTAACTCATGAGAGAAGATTGTTGTGGCATGTTGACTCAAATGTGAGTTTATTTTGCATAATAAAATGCGTCAATATTTATCCATATTTAAAGAACAACTTTTTCATATAATAGAGTCAATAAGAAGGGGACTATCTATCTTTGAAATTTATAAGGTGCCATCCTTCATTGTCTGGAGACTGCAAAACTGAGAAATATTGTAACTGCTGCTATCTGAGCATAGCTCTTGAGTCAGCTTCTATAGGGAGACAGGAGATTTTTCCATTAATCACTGTTTTACTGCTACTCAGTTTCAGCCATTAACTTGCAATGCCCAGAAGGCTTAGAGCACAAAGGATTTGACTGCTGCCAATGCAAAATCACCAATAAAAGGATGGGGTTTTTAAAAGATCTATAGTAATTTGTAAAGGTTTTAACAGTAGAATCCAGAAGGTAAATACCTCTTAAAGGTTTTGATATGTATGAAATCAGCTATAAATTCTCAGTATGAATATTGATAACATTATTACAATATATTGTAAAAAGATGCTTACATTCAAACCCAGACTGCTTTTCAATAGGAATAAAACTAGCAGAAGCCTTGAATCAAAATCCCAGATCTGTACAACCCCAAGTAATGAGATGTTAAAAATGCAGCTCAGAATTTAGCTCTCTTCTTTATCTCTTGACCCTCTTCTACATTTTGGGTCAATTTTGCCTCATTGAAGTCCCAGATGAAGCCTGACGTCTACAGTTTGGTCATCCGGGAAAGGAAGAGGGATACCATCGTTTCAGTCTTTTCAGCACATTAAGGAAGACAAGCCATTTTAAACAAATCAGTGCTTCTGATGAAGCTCAGATGGCCATTTTCCAAATGTAAAGCAAAGCTTTGCATTGAGGAACCGTATTTTTCATTGTATAGTTAACTTTATCATTTTTGTGCATGAGTATTGATGATAGGTAATTACCACCACCTACATCACCTAAAGTCATTAAGATCTACTTTTTTCATTTGCTGCGTGGCTGTCATAAAGTTAATAACTGCAGTCTCATGGTCTGAGCTGAAATGAAGCACTAAAGGGTAGTGGGCAATACCTACGTGTCAAAATACCAGAAGTAAAACCTTTTTTAACAGCTTTGTATTTGGGCATTTGCAGGAAAGAACAGTGGCTGGAATTCATTCTAGTGGCTGGGATTCACGCAAGCCCTCATTTTCCATATGTGGTATAAAATGTCTTATATGGACCACGAGCACAAGCCTGAATTTCAGAGGCTGTGAATTCTGACACATAACCCAAATAAAAGAACAAATAGCTTCAAATGCCATGAAAAAAACTAGATCCTCCTATTCCTGGCTACTGTTTCAAACAGATCAGCTTGTTGTCATAGCCAAAAGTGTATGGTGAATTTGATTTTAAGGTGAATGTTCTCCTTTTTTAACCTATTTAATTTGCATGGAGACCTTCCTGTTGATGGCTATCTAGGGTAGAGATTGCATTTCAGTCTGGTTTTAAGTGGAGACCTCAAATAGCTGTCCCGCAGAACATGCAGTAAGTAACCTTTCCCTGGCAGGGAGATTACAAGAGGCAGCTTAACAGTTATTGCATCAAACATCTGTCAGTCTGTTTTGCCAATGCCCATTGAGTTTTTGGGACATTAGTGACTCATTTGTTGCAATTATATGTGATCACTGTGGAATTCTGAATTTGTTTTCAGACAAGACCAATGTGACCCTGCATAAGGGTGTATGAATCCTCACACATATGGGGACTTCCACCACCAACTTCCACCAAGTTTCACTCTGACCTTCCTTCAGCAGCTACATTATTATCTAGCTACCACAGAATAATATAGTTGTCAGCTTCATCATTTAATGGGGAAAACTTCCCTAATTGCCTCCCATTTTTTCCTGTGAGGATGCAACTATTAGAGCTTATTGCTCACGTGGAGTTCAAGCAAAGCAAAACTGATGCTTTTAAAATTGCACAAAAGAGTGCAATTTTAAAAAGTAGATACATTCCTCCTGTTCATGCAGGAGCTCTCATCTCTGCTCCATTGCTGCAGCAGGCCGCTCTGCTTCTCTTTTCACGATGGTGAAAGGACTCTGCTCAGGTCTGGGCACAGCTACACTGGTGCAGTTAAGATGCCAACGGCTACATAGATATATGTTTCCCATATTTCAGTTTGCCAAGCAGATAAGGACAGCTGCAGGACCCAAGACTCTGACCACAGCTTAAGATTTGGATTCTTCCTTGCAAACTGACTCCTGTGCATCCACTTACTGCAGGATAGATTTACCGATGCTTTGTCAAAAAAACCTCCTTTCAGCTTCACCTTGTCCATTTTGGTTTATGTTTCACATGGTGCAGAAGATGTGGAAAAGCTATGGAAAATCTGACTTGTCTCCTCTGTTTACAGAACATGTCTCAACTATTACTGTGATAGCTGCTGTCATTAGCACGGGAAACTCAAAATAAGAATTTGAGCTGAGTTCAGGCTGCAACAGGAAGGTTTTTGGCTCCCTGGTAGCGAGCTGGGTCCACACCTCGTTCTGGGTGGAGCAGACAGGAACTGGATGGAAGAAATCATGAATCCTTTGCAGGTTTAGCACTATATGTCTCTCATTCACACAACTATTGAGCACTGACTTTCCTCCTAGACCACGGGCAGATACTCACAGTACTCAGAACCCAGAAGTCTGACCGCTCTGCTGCTTCTAGCATCTGAATTCAGCATCACAGGGTGCCATAACAGAATGAAGCTCGCAGAATCACAGAACGGTTGAGGCTGAAAGAAACTTCTAGCTAGACCATCTAGCCCACCCGCCCTGCTCAAACATATTCACCTAGAGCACATCACCCAGAATCCTTTCCAGACGGCTTTTGAATATTTCCATGGATGGAGACTCCAGAGCCTTTCTAGACACCCTCCTCCCAGGGCTCTGCAGTAGCCTAAGGCAGTGCTGCACTCATTTCTATGTGACCCTCATACTTACGTATCCTTGCTCTGGTAATCAAGGTGGGAGCACCAGATGATCAAAGGGGCTTACATCGATTTCACCCCACACCCTAGAAGTGGTGTGTGGGTACCATATACCGTACATATGCAGTCTTGAGTCCATCACAGCTCTTTGGCTTTGCAGGTCTCATCTGTGTTAGGCAGCATTGTCCCAGATGCATCAGCTGGTTTCTTTCGTACTTCTTTCCCACTTTAAGGACCCTTAATGAGAGCTTCTGAAACTCTTAAGCCCATTCTTGTCCTGATGGGGGTAAGTGCACCTGCCATGATCATCATGGGGGTTTTATTATTGTGAATATATTATTAGTAACATATACAGTATATAAATGCATCAGGATTATTATCTGAACAAAAAAAGAAACATATAATCAAAGCATGTTGGAATCCAGCCAGTACAATAGGAAGAGGAGTGGGATGTTCCTGCAAGTGCGGCAAAACTTCAGCTCATGGCAAGCAGGAGATGGGATTCGGATGGACATGCTGCTCATCTCCTGGCAGCACCATCTGGAGGATGTGACAGCCCAACAAGGAGTGTTCAGGTCACTGCTGTCTCCATTGATCATATCCTCTTTCCTCGGTATAAAATAAAGGACACTGCCTCAGGTCCTCCTTTACCTTAACTTAGGGTAGAAGAAATAGACACTTGCTTCCCAAGATTGCTTGAGGAATCATCTAACTTAAAAATAAAATAATAAATAAAAAAACCCTATCTTCTAAGGCAGATAAGGAGTGAGATCAGTTTTAAGACCTCGGATATTACAAGTGAAGTGAGGAAAGCAAAGGTTTAAGAAAAGCACTAAAACATCAATGTTTGTGACTTTTTTTGTTTTCACATCCATTTAGTAATGTTTTAATTCTATTGCTGTTATCAACAAGGTGTTTTGTCTGAAATTAGAAATTGTCAGATCCAGCATGGAAAGCAGGTGTATGGCTTTAATAACCTTCAAAAACTATCCCAGGCAGCCACTACCTAGTGCCTAAGCTGGAGCAAGCATTAGACAAGGGAAGGGCAGTTAAAGGAATAAAGAATTTAAAGAAATTCTGTGATATCCCTTTTCTATTTTAAAATGTATTTGTAATTCCAGGAGTAATCTATCAGATATGATAAGCTGGTCTGAAAAAACTACACCTCCAAGGGCATATGATTCTCGTACTTGGTTAAAAGACAACTTTTCCTCTTCCTCTCTTCCTCCACTTCTTAACAATAACAAAAAAAAAGACTTTTATTCAGCATTTGGGTTGAAGGTGATAATTCTATTTTTAATGGAAGCAGGTGGAGAAGAGAAGGGTAAAGGAGCTGAAATCAAGCCAGGTGACAGAGTGGGAGCTGACGTTGCCACTGGAGATGGCCCTGGCTTGAAAGCAAGCGCTGTGGGAAAGTCCGAGTTCATATCACAGCAGAGCTGGCACTTCCCCATCCTAATGGAAAGGTGAGGACAGGCTAGGCAGGGCAAAGCAAGGTCTATGAGAGACATCAATGGGTTTTACTTTCCTTGAACAGTTCCTTCTCCGATATTTATTGTTTCTGTTCTCCTCCAGTGTAGATCAGCAGGCTTTTTGACAAACACGGATAAAGACGCATCGTAACCTTGCAAGTAAATTCCACTGCTTGCTCAGCCACACAGAGAGCAACAGGCAAAATTCATAAACAGGATAGAAGAACACATAGCAAATATATCTCCGAATAGGTGGTATCCTATCCCAAAATGAGGCAAGGGTTCCCTGATTCCACCCTTTAGAAAGCCAGGAGAGCAGGGGATGTGTCCCCTCTCAGAAACAAGATGCTCACTTAAGTGAGCTCTAGCTAGAGGCTCCGTGAGTCGGCATTGCAGAGCGCTCTCCTGCAGATCCCTGATTCCAGGGCTCTCTCCTGCAGCACCGCACTGCACCAGTGCTGTGTTGTTTGCCTAGCTTTTCACCATTAACTCAAGCAAGTCCTGGCTAAACGTCTTTTGGCATACAGCTTTGCAGACAAGCAAATCTGAGCACATTTGTAAAGTAATTAAGTTCCTTTCAAATTGCTTAGATTTGCCTCTCTAGTCAAAAATAAACTCCACAAATTACAAATAGCACCAGCTTTCTCATTACAGAAATGACCCTGTTGCTATCCACATTGCTGTCATTGTGCAAGGCCAGGCTATTATCCTTAGAATTTAGTATTATTAGCAACATTCTTCATCCACCCCTTTCAGAGGTAAACTTCTTGGGACAGAGTCCCAGGTTCAGTGAGACTGCTGTAAAACTGATGCCACATCATAATACTAAAAAAGAGAGAGCTGCTGGCTTCAAAAACAATTGGTCCTTCTGTATTAATAATTAACACAGATGAGTAGTTTGTTATTAGATTTGTCTGTTCACTTCTGCAGGAATCCAGCAAAGAAAATCAGCAACTTGGAGACATAATACAATGAATTACCCAGGGAAAATGATAACTTTCCAAAATCAAAATATAGCATGAATCTACAGTCTTATTGTATGTGTAGTGTTGAATAATTATCTACTTAAAAGGAATGGATGAGAAGTATGGCTATGAAAACCAATGAAAAAGATTTGCAAGCTTGTGCTTGATTGTCATTTGTAAGACCCTTTAATATAAAAGTTCATTTCAGAATCTTATCTTTTCAGCCAGTTTAAGTGAAGACTCACATAAGCATTTATGTTTGTGTGCCAGTTGCCTAGTAAAATGCAGAATTAAAATGATATGAAGTATCTGGAACGCAAGGATATTGTTCATGTGAGAGCTTGTGGGTCAACTTTGCTGTGCTTGTTCCTGAGGAATAAATTTTGTAGAGTTAATAAATCTGTTTGGCCCTTCTCCACATGACTTTAGGAAAAAAAAGTCTCCTGCTGCTATGTCCCCCTTGTATTGTTCTTGCACACAAGAATTTACACACAAGCTTCAAACTGATATTTCCTCAGTCAGAATATAATCCTTAGTACAGCAAGAAGGTGCAACATGTACTATTTAAATAGTAGTATTGTTGCACAACATAGTGTCTTTATACTGAATTATAGACTCTGAGATGAACTCAGCGTGGGATCATTTCCAGTTTGCATCATGTAAAAGTTAGACTTAAAACTGTTGTGCTGCTAACCACATCCTCGTGAAACATGACTTCTCTCACTTCTGAGTTTGGGGAATACTGATATCGAGTTCAGGCTTCTCATGTCCTACAGCTGGAGCCAGCAGAAGTCTCTCCCTTCTGCATTTTCATCAGGTTTTATTTACATTCCACCTACATAAGCAAGGTTTGAAAAGCAATGAGGTCTGTAGAATTTCATGGGGATCAGAGAGAGAGTAGGGTGTTACTGAACAGATAAATAAAAAAGTAAATAATCCACATATTAGTTACCCTATACTCTGTAGAATAGTCCCACTGGGCCTCGGCCAGCACAGCCAAAGTTCAAGAGAATGACTCAACATTTCAAAGAGAGTGAAACAGTTGTAAAAGTAGAAAGGCTACTAAGCATTACTACTGGATATTGGATACTCATAAATATAGAGATTAAATCAATAAGCACCTTTAAAAATCAACTCAAGCATTGTCACCAATTACAGCAGACCAGATGTTCAGGCAGACAGGCATAAAAACTGCAGGAGTTGCAGGAGTTAGCAAGGGGGTATTACATCAAAGCCTTTATGTGTAAAAATATATACACTTATTACAAGGAGTGCTAAAGGAAGGGTAAGTCACCATACTCCAAGATTTAAGCAAACACCTCCTGTATTTACCGATACCGTCCTAAAAGGAGTGGTTCCAATGGGAAAGGAGTAAGCAGGTCAAGCTCTTATTCAGCTATGAGCGTAATCTGTTCGCTCTGTCAACTCGGAGACCAATGGAAAGGGAAATGCCAAGTGGGAGATGGTTTTAGCTAATTGAGTGTCAGTTATCTGTTCTGTGGATCCTAGTTCTGACCAAAATCCTCTGGTAAAGAATCGTACTCAAGGATCTGAAGATAAAAAAAATAATGGACAGTTCTATTCCACATCCCTGGAGATGCTGGGACTGAAGTGTTAATGCGATCTCATCTGAACTTTGAAATAAATGTATCTTAGTGAATGGAATAAACTAAAAAGAGACATCATCCTTCACAATCATTTCTGCCAGATTTACTATGCCAGTTAACTATTGTTACATATAAGGACTTAACCGTGATAAGAGTCCTTTTTAAAATGTACTGATTACAGCCATTGAGAGATAAATCTCCGTGTCCTGCTCTGTAATTAACTCAAGATTTATTAATTTATCAAGACTCCTGAAACAAGCATGTCTAATTGCCTTCTTTATTAATACAATTGAGAATGTTTAACATTTTACTGCCATTTAAACAAGAATTCTAATAAGATACAGTATCAATTAATGGTCCTGTTAATAGTCAGCTGGTATTTTTACAATACCAGCAGAAACTCTGTTAGACATTAAACACCACGGAGCAGTCATAAGGTTTGTAGGTTTTGTTTGGAAGGTGCAGCGCAGTGACACACTGCCAAGATTTTAACAAGGATCTCCCACAAGACATTGCTTCATTAAAAGGATGGTAAAACTTCTCAGTTTTGGGGCTTGCCCGAGAAAGGACTAGGAATTTCATTAGTTTGCACAGCACTACTTTTATCTGGTTCTTTAAATGTGCTGATTTTACACTCTAGAGCTAGGGTTTTGCTTTGAGTTTTGGGTTTGGATTTTTTTTTTTCTGTTCTGTTTTTGTTTTGTTTTCTTGATGAGATCCTCAGGTTGAACTAACATATATGACCACCCCTATGCTCCTCACTCATTGCGTTCTTCAGCTCTGGAAGAGTTCTGCAGCACTTCCGAGATGGTTTGGCATGGAAACACCAGGTGGAAGGCTCCTGCTGACAGACCTTTGAAGCTCCTTCCCACAGACAGCGCGAGCCCTCAGCAGCCCCCCTGCACTAGGGTGACAAATAAAGGCACAGAGGAACAAGCATAGCTGACTATAATGGCTTTTCAACGGAGCACATCGCTCTGTTGGAGCCAATATTTTCTACAGGTGGGATGTTTCCATTAAACTTTCATTAGGATGATTTTCCTTTGAAGCCTGAGACTTGGTGATGACATACATATACAGCTAAATAGTTGACTGTGGTGTCAGTTAAGCATTGACCTGTGATTTAAACACCACACCACAGAGTCCCTGCACAGTCTGTTTTGCAGTAGCATTTGTCAAGGCACCTACAAAGTGATTTAGTAATCAAACACTTTTTCTTAATTCGATACTAGCCAACAGAATCATGCTTTTACTTACTCCATAGACCTACTGAGATATTGCTATAAAATTTATGTTAGATTCATTAAGTCAGTTGAAAGTATTTTTATTTCTTTTGCGAATGTGTTCCAGAAGCCACTGAGCACTAACAAGCTGAATGAAAAATAAACTGGGAAATAACTTCAAATACCACCATATAGCAGGAGCTACCATTGCAGCTGCTGCAATTCTCTGCAACTTCATCAGCTAATAAAGCCATTTGTAACAGTAGAAGATCCACACCTTTTCTTCTAGTTTTGTTTTTTAATTGCCCAGCAGCTTCTTTTGTCAGAAGATTTTTTTCTTCCTTCAAAAGCGAGGGGTGCAAGGCACCACTTTATGATGAAGGTAAGTAAAATACAAGCTCAAGCGTGTGGTGAGATGTTGGAGCAGACATATAGCATATAGCAAATAAGGTAAGACTCAGGATGTTCTTAATCTCAAAACATCTACTTCAAGCATCCCAAAGATATGCAATCATTTTTTTTTATCTACTAAGTTTTAATTTTCTTCCCTGAGATGTATGCAAACCTCGTAATTTTTTCCTGTTCACATACACCCAGTTCCTCACTAAGCCTTAGAAATGGACATTGGATTTTAAAGGCCTCCAAAGTCTATCCTTTTTTCACTCTTCAGAGGAAGAAGAATATCTTTTCTTATGGTGAAAAGCCCAAAGAGTACCTATTCACAATGTTTCTAGAAAGAGAAAGGAATAAGTCAGCACAACCCCCCAGAACAGCAACTCCTCGCTTTAGCGTCAGGTTTTCTATTCAGAGATGTTTTTGCACTGAGATTCCATTACAGTTTGAAAACAAAGCCTGTGCAATTGCTGAAAACAAACGATTTAGTTGGTAGTGAATGACTTGTGCCATTTTAAAAGCCATTAAAGAATACTTAGCAATACCATTATCATCTAATTATGACACGATGCCTGTGGAAGGGATAGCCTGCTTGAAAGACAGTGCACTTTTTCTAGCACTTTCAGCTGCTCTAAGGAAAGACGTTCCCTCTCCCTGTAATTTGTGCTGCTCATGGCTTTCATATCCACTCATAGCAGCAAACAGTCTAGGCTTCTACAACCGAAAGAGATTCCTATTTTTCTTTTAAAACAATGTACCATAGTGCTTGGGATTATATCAATGCATTTCAGCTAGTTTTTATTCCAGCTATTAGTGCAAAAAAGAATAATATTAACAATTGATGGTACTGGACGAGGTTTTAGAATGCTTGGGTTTTGTTCCTTCAAGGTCATACCTGCTTCTGTAGAACTCAAGCTTAATCCCTCAAACCTCCACTGGTAAAGACAGGATAATAATTTCTTTGTCTGCCTAGTCTGCCTGGATTAACATCCTGGAGGACTTTGAATTCTTCCCTGGCTAATGGGACTCAGTTTTTGAAAGGGTCCTGAAGGTGTCATTTTAATACGTACCATTATTACTTCAAGATCCTCATTTCTCCATATTTCTCCACAATAGAAAAAAAAAAAAAGGCTTTAATTCTTTAATTTAAAATCTTCAATGAAGTCCCAACTTCCGCAAGCATCTTTTATTGATGATTGTAATACACATTGCAGATTGAACCTCATAACAGCTAGCTACGGCAGGGCTATGCAAACACAACCATCACTGGGGACAGCACATGCAATGCAATTCTAACTCCTGCTGATGCCACTGAACACTTCTTCAGGGTCTCTCAGCTTTGCTGTCTTTTAAGTAGAGGTAGTAACAATCCCCTGTCACGTAAATCACTTTGGATAATAGACTTTTCAGTGCTGTACTCTGAAGCGCATCTGCCTGGCAGCTAGTGGAGTCTTCAAAGGTAAGTTAAGCATCCGTGTTGTCTGTGTATTGAAAGGGATGAGTGGGTCCTGGAAGGAAGCAGCTCTCAGTGATACTGCTTAACAAGCTGCCTCAGTGAGCTAGCAATCAATAGCAAAAGGGAGAAGTTTGTAATCTACCCGCTACTTGATGGAATTCTCATCTTACGTCCAACTGTAAATCTCGTTCAAATCTAAGGTGTCCTTAAGTTTTTGAGTTAATGTTTGTTTGGTTGCTTGCTTGCTTGTTTTCTGCTTTCAAGTGTTTGAGCTTCTTTTAGAGCTCAATTTTTCTTGCAAACTGCTAAACTGTCATTTTTAGCACAAGCATAAATAAGAGTTTTTCACAGAACATCTGTATGCAAAATTTGAAAAGAAGCCATAATATTATGAGACTTTTACACAAGAAAATGACAAATTGAAAAACCTTTTCCATTCCCCTGTGAATCCCTGAGCACCCCCTGTGTTTATAACTATAATTTAGACTCTGATGTCTCTTACGCAAGCACAGGACTTTGGTGTCTACATCCCCAAGTGTGATCTTGCCACAGAAATAATAGTATGGGAGAGAGCTATTGGTGTGTCCCATGCAAAAGCACTTTGTCTGAGTCCATGGAGGGCATTTCTTGCCCTTTCCAGAGTCCCTGTGATATGAAATCATTTCCTCTTATGACTGATACCACAATCTGAGCGGCCCCAGATACAGGCAAACCTCAGAATTACAGGGAGTGACTACAGCGCTTCCCACTTGCTCTTTACATAGCCATTTCTCAACCGGCAGTATCAGAGCAGCAGCTAATGAGGACAATATGTCCTTGGCTTTTGGCTGCCTGGTTCAAACATAGTATTTTGGGGTCAGTGGAGCACTTGCTGGTGCTCCACAGAGACCATAAAACTATATATGATGATTGCTTCTCCTCTTGGTGTCCGATGGGAGGAGAGGAAGGGCTCATATTAATGGCACAGTTTTTTTTTGGCAGGGATGGGGCGCTCCTGAATTCAAAAGGGACCAAAATATTCTGTGGCCTTCCTAAAATGTCCTGAGTGTAAATCATTGCATTAATTCCAAAAGCGCATGTTGATGTGAGGAATAGCTTATGCCAGTGCCAAGATAATAGCCATGTGAGTGCATTGCTATTAAAATACCCTTGATGAACAAAATGTTAGGAACCTTGGAACCTGGTGAAGCTGTGGAAAAACATCAGTGAGGCAGTAAATACCTTGGAATTAGTTCAATGTCTAGAAAAGGATGAAATGTCAGTTAACTCACTGATGTTATTACTTTCTAAGATTTGTGCCTCGGAAGGGTTTAGAGAGAAACAAATAATTTACAGATGATTGTAGATGAGTCCATCACAGCAAACAGCGTATGAGTCACTGCAGTTAGAGGTGCCCTAAGGTATCCAGCATGACCACAAGACACTGTCAGATATGACGCAGATACCATCTGCAGAATACTCAGTGATATATAAAATGTCATTAGGTCCCTATTAGAAGAGGACTAAATGACAACAAGCTTCCTTGCCTGAGATTCTCTACACATTTAGAGAGCATGTCCTCCTAGAGAGAAAACTGACTTTCCATCAGAAGAAATGCATTACGAGTCAGAGGAAAGCAAGTCTCATCCCGATTTACATAAGGGCACATAAAGAAACAGGATTTGCTGAGAATCACTGAGGAATTCTGTGGTTCAGTCTCATCCTGGTGCATCATTCCCCACGTCACACTCCCATGGCCCCGGCTGTGCATGCAGACACCCCATAGCAGGGTGCACAGACCAGGAAAGGGGTGCTGCTTTGTCTGTCTCTTTCTTAATAGTGTAACAGGGCTGTGGGGATCCAAGGATGTGCACAAGGCAGAGCCCCTTTCTGGTCATCGGAATTTCTCCAGCAAAAAGCCATGTAAGGAAAGCAACACAGATCAAGGGAACATAGATGTTGGTTTAGGTCCCCCTCTGGATCCTCTCCATTATCTTGTTTAGTGCTGAACATGAGAATTTTACCCTCGCCTCCCTGTTTTTCTCCCCTGACAGCGATGCTCCCTTGCTAGTTTGAGGACACTGTGCCAGGAGTCAGAACGTCCTGACTCCGGCTGCAGTGCAAGCTCCCATCAGACAGCCTCGTTTACGTGTGGTTAGCATGGACACAGAAATGTGCTCCTAGAGCCAGAGAGACTCAATCAGCTCGTTAATTATTTCCATTCCCTCAGAAGCTTCACTGGGAAATAAATAGCCATGGAAGCCCATGCCAGCAACCGGACCTCACAAAGCAGAAGACACTCAGTTTCTTTCTAGCCCATCCCCCAGGACA
Source organism: Crypturellus tataupa (assembly GCA_034781795.1). Classification (NCBI taxonomy): domain Eukaryota; kingdom Metazoa; phylum Chordata; class Aves; order Tinamiformes; family Tinamidae; genus Crypturellus; species Crypturellus tataupa. Next base: position 1,633,121 of record JAWLRI010000873.1, read on the forward strand.
CTCATGCTCCTCTCATGAACATAACAGTTAATGCCCTGGGATGGACATTGAGGGGTGGTGTGTCTGCACTGAGGCTTTCTAGGTGTTTCTTTCCCCCACCCCAGTCCTTATAATTTAAGATTTCACCCCTTTGATTTTATATTTCCTCCCTCCCAGACATACTTTTTAAGCTTCACTTGCAGAGAAAAGGGTTTCTCTCAGAGCAGCTTCTCCTCCCCCAGCTCTTCCCCTCCTGCCGCTCCCTCCCAGCCTCCCAGGCTCACCCAGAATAGGATCCTTCTGTCTAAGGCAGCAATCACGGAGGAGCCTCAAGAGGTCCCATTTCTTGGCTTCCTCTTGTTTTGATGCACTGATTACCCTCTCCTTGGATCAATAGCCCATCTGCTTGTAGGAGTTTTCTAGCATTCTGATGCTAAATTAAAACAGAGAGAATCAATCTTCAGTTAATTTCCCCAACCAAACAATTTATATCTTTCATCTGATACGTTGTCATGTGAATTATATAACACTGACACACTATTAGGCCTTCCCAGACAAAGTAAGCACTTTTATAATGCTGAATTACCCTCTTTATTAGTAACTCTCCAAAGTGACAAACTAGGAGATTTATTTTATAATGTTCTATAGTCTTCAGATGAACTTGTTAAAACTCCCAGCTATTGTAATGGAATAAATTGCTAATTAACAGTGGGTTTAGCTTTGTTTTTAATGGACTTTAGGGATACATTTCATACTTAGATTAAGATTAGTGCTGAACAGAGTTCTCTTTAATTATTTCAAATCGAGTGTTATACTAATAGTAAACAATTGCTTCTTTCCTGACTGAAAATTAATGTTCTATAAATAATTACAAAGCCAAGCAGCAATGTGAGTCTCGAAAAGAGCTGCCAGAGATAGTGACTAATCCACAGGAAAGAGGCATGGGTCTTCTCCATGACCACGCACTTTTCTAAAATCCAGTATGTACTTTGATGTTTTTCTAGGTCTTTTCCTGCTCTGGATGAAAAAAAAAAACATATATACATATATTTATGTGTAAATATGTACATATGTGTGTATATATATATACACTTATCTGTGTATATGTATGTATATATGTGTATATATAGAAATATAAACAGAAGAACATACACAAACATATTTATATGCATATATATATATAATCTGAAGATCATATTTTGAAAGCAAAGATATATGAATTTACAATTTGCCTCCCTCTTAGGACACTTCTCAAACCAAAATGCAATAAAATATTAACATCAATCCCAATGTAGACTTCTCATTTGTGATTTTTTGTATTCCTTTTTGTTTCAGAAAAACTGAGTTATTCCTGCTGATATCGGAAGAGTTTAGTTGTTCAGGTATGAGGCCTTCACTCATCACATTCCAGATCACCTAATTCTCTTGTTGAACACCTTGAGTTAATATTTTCCTCATTATTGCTGCAAAGCTTTGGTGACTCATCTTAATTTATACTAGCGTTTGACCTGGACCCTGACCTCTTCAGCCTTTCCATGCCCTCACACTTCCCCTCTGCAGTCAGTGGAAAGGGACAAGCATCTCTAGTGAATAAATCAGGTGGGATTTCTAGCCCCACACACAGATTAAAGGATTTCTCAAGACTGAAGGCAAAGTTCAGGGCAGCACAGGAAGCAGAGCTGCTCCTCCAGGCAAAAGCCTCAACTCAGTAACTCAGGATGACAAAGATCTGTGTCCAGGCCCCATAGCAAGCCCTCAGTGCCCTATAGAGTCTGTTCCCAGCCCATTCCTCTGCCACTGCTGATGATGTGCAGGTAAGTGCTGTGGGATGAAGGCACAGATGGGGCGATGTGTGCAGCCAGGAGCCAGGTCCCACATTCCCAACCTTCTCTGCAGATACAGCCCTGAAACATGGACAAGTCATTTTTCATTCAGCTGTGGGACAAGCAAGGCTGCCAGGAGAAGGAGAGTGCTGGAGGTCAAGTACAGCAGCACTTGTTAGCACCCTGGCAAGGCTTATTCCTCCTGCTGCACAGAACAGCATTGGCAGTTTTATCATCACTCACAATCATCATCCACAATCCACCACAGTCCTCTTTATATGGGTGCTACTATTGTTCAGAGACCAGAGGAGTCTCCAAGCTATAATTTTGCTGTTTCCACTTTGCTGTTATGGGCAGATACCTACTTTGCCTTTGTCTTAAGCCTGCTCTGATTTGTACTACTGTGCTAAACTGCTCACTAGACCCATAGAAATTAATAAAACTTGCAAACAAGTTCTTGCTTCCCTTTCATCATTATTTCTGAGCACTTACTTGAGGTTTGGCTGTGCTATCATAATATCCTCCTTCCTTTCTGCTGCCGACTTCTTCTGGCATGAGAGATGAAGAGATCAGAAATTCCTCAGGGCAAAAATGGCATTTAGCAACATTTTGTTTCCTGGCATGTCCTTTTTTTCATTCAGCTTCCAAATCTTCCCCAAAGGGGTCACTCCATTTAATCTTTTACCTATGTATTAGCCATAGGAAAAAAAAAAATCCCACGCCTCCTCCACCTCTTAGAATTCAGTGCTTTGAACATCCCAAAGACCTCTGTTAAAGCGATGATGAGATGATGAATCTTTGTGCCCCTAGAAGGAAAGTCCAGGGCAAGAGAACAACCCAGTTCCTGCAGACCCTAATCAGGGTAGCAGGCGAAAAAAAAAGCACAATACTGTTAACATAGGACTTGATAAATGTATGAAAGCAATTATTCAACACAAAATTGGTTGGATGATACAGAGCTCAGAAAGATGTTCCCAAGCTCTAAATTTCAGGATTAAGCTCTCAGCACTTTACCAGCCTCCTCTTAAGCACTGAGGCAATAGCAGAGATGAAGCCTAGGCTATGTGTACAGCATTCAGAACACAGAGGGTCTCTCCAAGCAGCAGCAGCTGAGCAGGGAGCCGCACACCTTGACAGGTATCTTCCATCCTCTTACTCTTGGGCATCATGAGCACACAATTCACTTTAATAAGTAAGTAAATCCATCCAGACCCATAACCCATGGTGCATTCTCTCCGCAAGGTGATATAACACAAAACTTTGCCAGTAAAGCAATTGACTAGCACACTTCCAATGAATTATTTTAGTTGTATTTGGTTCTAAGAGGTGTGCTATTAAGTAGCACCTCCTAGTCCTCCTATTGGACATATCTGAAGTCAGTCTCAAAGAACTAGTTCTCAGATGAGAGGGAGATGAATTCTGTCCATTTTATAAGTAAAATGAGATTTCAGTTTGCTGTCGGAACTTTAATTAAAACACTTACAGATCAACTTTACCACGGAAAATTGTCTACACCACTATTACAATAGCAAGATGAATGTTAGCTGTGAAAACAGGGAAAGTACACTCCCCTAGACAAATGTGTAATTTCATAGTCATTGATTTTTGACTTTGAAAATTCTCCCACATGCTTCTGGGAATTGGAACCTGTTACAAGTGACCTGGCAGCAATGTTAGCAATTTTTTAAACCCTTTGTGAATGTGTGAGAAGAATCATTTTTGCCCATTGATGTTTTACTTCAGCAGGCATGACCTGCAAGCTCCCATCTCTCAAGTTCTGAAATCCAGAGTAATTGTTAGATGACTACATTGAACAAATAGTACATAATTTACAACTTTACTTCTTATGGGTATTGATGAAAACCACCACGTCCTTTTGTAGTCTAGAGATCTAATTCTGCAGTCAGTCTGAATGCGGAATGTGATAGTGTCTTTTGGGTAATAAAGAAAATTCAAATCTTAGGAGAACACTAGTTATTGGAATGGGTCTGCTCATACCAGAGAGATGTACTAAGAGAGCACAAAATACAAACAACTATTAATGATTTGAGAGAAGTTATATAACTGGAGATTTCTAGTGTTCATGTGGTCAAATCAGTGGTTGTACTGTAGAAATTAACCAGTGAACCGAGATACCCTTTGTGATCATTTTGGTAAAAGCTGACCATTTAAGATCAATCTGTACCTCAAAATTCCTAATGTGTCATATTGAGACCACTTATTTGGAATATCTACATAAAAATATGGTCTCCATTGACTCTGCTGTTAGCCAGTCCCTGCCTCGAAGGAGGCCAGCTCTCAGCACTCCCTTAAACGTGACGGAACTACGAAGTCCAGGCTTGCACAAAAGTTGGAGGCATAGGCAGACAGACATTCAGCTTTCTAGAGGGCTTTAAACATCTAAGGATCTTCCACTGTACAGAATAAAAGAAATCAACGGTATAGTAGCAGTTTTACTAGAGATCCTGTACCATTCATGGTCACATGGTCAAGCTTTGGCTTGCTGCAAGGATGTGCCACATACAGCTGTGCTGTAGAAAGGCTAATCCAGAAAAGGAAGCTAAGAGATACAACAAATTTAAGAGTTGCCGAGAAGAGAAAGAAAAGCAGACAACTTTTCTAACAAAAATGTTTCAGGTTGTTCATTGCTATAGGACTGCTCAATGATTATGTATCACTATGGCAGGACTACTTGAAAGCATATGCAATTCCTTGACGTTCTCTTTATGGTCCATTTGTAACACTTTAAGCAGAATGGAAACAAATTGCTGTAGTTTTGGCATGGCCATGTTGTTAGTGATGGTAGAGGATGAAGACTACCAAATAGATCAGAGAAAACAAAGTCAATGCACAAGACAGCTACTGGGGCAAGGGTTCGGACTACTTGAAGGGAGAATCCAACACAAGAGCTGTTCCTAGATTGTAGCTTGGCTACATTAGCTTGAAGGCCTGCCCAAGCTCAGAACACTAAACCTTGAAAACTGCAGCACATCTAGGGTCTTACTAGGAGAGAAGAGTTATACAAGCACAGAAGTGATCAGAATCAGGACCTACTGCCTAAGGAAGGTTGAAGATATCCTGATGGATAAGTAGTTGTCCAGCAAAATTCACCATTATCTGGTATCCTGCTATTCATCCTATTGAAGCAACTATGTATATACACACCAGTTGCAATTGCATCAATCATCTCAGCCAGTCACTTTATTTACATACTTAACATCAACAGTAATTTTTTCCTATGTCATGGAGTTGTCAAAGGCATCCTATTCATCAGCACAAATGTGAGGACTTAATTTGAGCTACTGCATGCATCGCCTCAGGGCGATGAGCAGAAAAATACTGTGGTTTGATTAACCCAGTCCCTGTCTATACTGTCAGCTGAGTCCTCTTCTTGAGCAAACATAGTCCAGCTGCTTCTTGTACCGTTATGCATTTAGGTTTGCCTCTACTATACAATAAATGAAAAATCAAGGGTAAACAAAAAGGTGAGGGGTTTATTAAGTTTCTCTACTGTGACTACTGGTTCTATTGGCATTTCCTCTGACTTTTGACCTTCTTTGATGCAAAAGCTCTGGTCTCCTTGCAGCTCGCCGCGGCTTTCTCAGAAGTACATGGTCTGTAACATGATATCTGCGGATATGGTACCTAGGGTAATTAAGATGTTTGTTGACTTTAGTTCTGCCCCCACCAGTGTAACTATGTCCATAGGAAACAAGTGTTTACTTGCTGATGAAGTGCCAAAATCAGTGCATAATGTTACCAGCATTTGTAGCCCTTAATGTTTCATGCCTCTTCATTACCAACTGAATAATGTCAAAGTCAGAGGTTTGGAGAAGACCACTTGAAAGTGCAGTATACAATGCAGGAAACATAAACATTTATAAATTGGTTATACAGAGAGGACAGTACTTGACTTGCTATCTAATGAAGCATGCCTGTGGAATGCTAAAATTATGCAGTTTTGCAGGAGTGAGTACAGACAAAATTAATTCAGCCAAATATCTAGATCTACTAGAAGAAGTTGAACTGCTCCCCAAAGTCTGTTAATGCTGCTGACTAGCTGTCCACTGACTACAACACAGCTGATGTGACTAGCCCAGTCTGACTTCTTGGTTACTACTAAGTCAGGTTAATCTTTCTTTTACATTCTGAACAGTTTTCAATACTTTGATTTCATTCTTCAGTGAGTGATTTCATACTTTGAGTGACTCACACAATGATCTGTCATAAAGAAGATGAAATCAGGGTTTTTCTTATCCCTTAAATCCTCAGTTGTGGGCCAAATAATCTCAGCCTCTACCTTTTTCATCTCTCGCTCCTCATCTCATTCCCTATATTGTTACCACCCAGTTCCCAGTCTTACCCTCATACTAACTCCCATCCTAATTTTTTCTCTCTCCAGTTCTAACACCCCTTTGTGCAACTCTCTAACTGGCTTACAATTTTCAAATCAGGAAGCCTCATAAAGTGAGCACAAGGGACGAAAGGAAAAGGAAGGTATAAAAGAAAAAAAAAAAAAAAAGAAAGAAAGAAAAAGAAAAGCAAAAGAAAACCAAAAGAGGAAAGCAGTCTCCCTTCTTTCTGTTGCATTTCAGAGATCCAAAAGCCTGGAACATCCTATCCAGTTCAGGATGTGCAGAACACAAGGCTTTGCCCAAATATGCAAATCCACACCACAGATACCCAGAATTAGGCTTGTCCTTTTGAGAACCTTTCTGGAATAGTTACTTCTAGAGTGAAATACATCTCTCATATCAGATGGTCCTTCTGGATATTGGGAGAGGGACATTTCAATGTAAAACTGCCAGGTCATGTTTGAGAAAGCTACCAGTGCTCATTCCAATCAGTTTTCCCATTCCTTCCTAAATCTGCATCATCTCAAAGGTGCTTGATAAGAATCCTAGAATGTTAATCCCGTCATGTGAAGGGAGTCTGAGATTATCACTTAACATCTTTGTAGAAGATGCTAAAGAATCTGCCATACTCTACTCCCATTAGAGTTGTGATCTTTCTATGATCATATCTTAATTACTTAAAATTCTGATTGTTCTAAAACAAAGGCCTCTGATGGATTTATTTCCTTTTTACTATTATTTGGATGATGGTGTCATGCCTTCCACACAAATCTATTGCAGAGACTTCTTGCCAAGGTGAACTATAAACACAGAGCAAGTTACAAAGCATAGGCTGACTTGTCCACTCAGCAACCCAATGCTAGAGGCAACAAATCTTCTCTTTCATAACACATTTTTGCATGAAGAGCAGTCAGTGATGTCTCCTTTGGAAAAGAAATCTCTGGGAAGACCACAGTGGACAATAGTACAGAGAAAATACTGCCCTGTGTGGATAGAGTAAATGCTTCATAAAAGCATTTGAGGTGCCTTCCCCAAAGACACCAGCTCACTTTCCAAAAGCTGTGACACAGAAGAATGAGGTCAGTCTACATAAGACTAATTGTTCAAGGTTGCATTTTTCTATAAGAAAGAAACAGCATGTTTTGAAACTGTCCATATTGTAAGGCTTGCTGCAGGTTCTGCTGCACAGTCTCACTGCATTTAATTAATTGGGGTCAGGAAGGAGTTCTTCCCACAGGCAGATTTGAAGAAACTACTGCCAATTTTTGCTTCTCTCCCTAACCTGTAGTTTGGTCTACTTCCTGGGATCATTTTAGCCTTTCCACAAGTACATCCTTTAGTATTGTTAGTATGCCAGCTCAGAACATTACTGAAGCTCTTGATCTCCTTTGCTCATTTCCTTGTTCCTCTCCTGTCTCACATGTTCGTTCTGATGGCTGACAAGCTTTTTTCCTAATGATCTCGACAAAGTGAGGGAGTAGTGGAAAGTTGTCATGATTGTGGGTGTCAGGAACGAGGCAGAGTGGGTACTCCTTGGGCCTTCCTTATCTGTGATTTCAAGTCTTAGATTAAATGACTCATATGATCCCTTTTGGTTCAGTCTGTCCAGTGTTATTGGCACATGCTAATTTCTATCCATTTCAACAGGACCCCACATTGCTCAAAAATAAAGGAGCTGCGGGCTCCTTTATCAGACACGATAACAGCAGTGAATGTTTATCTCTGTCACATAGATCTAAGAAATGAAAGTCCTTCCTTTGAGGCACACAGCTAGAAGAAATGGTTGTAGTTTTTCTAATTGTCCTAGAAGTAAACATTATTGTGGAGAAATTAGACAGATTGAAATCTTCTGCGGTATTGGATGTGGCAGCCCCAAAGGCACTGGAAATGTACAATGTTCTGTGGATATGGTAAAGCAAGCATGAGGGCCCCTGCAAACTGCTAAGACAAACCAGCTGAAAATGAGCAGTGTAGGAGATAGATTCATGGCCAGCAAATTATTTGTAGTTTAACTGATAACTAGGTCAGAGCAAGGTAATTGCAGCAATGGACTTGACTCTACAAAAGAAGAGAGTTGGTATTTGCAGATTGAGTCAAAACTCTGATTTTCAAATTAAAAGTTCAGTAAGACCAAAGGGAATCTGATTAAAAATGCATATTGAAGTGCAAAGATGGACTGCAAAGGTCAGAAAACAGCATGGACCAAATTTATTTGTAGAAAATGTGGATGTGGCATTAATCACAACAAATGCAAAGGGGTTCAGTGTCAGCACATTATGGCTGTGCAGAGAATACATAGAGCTTGCAGCTGCTGAATTTATTTTGTCTGAATGTTTTATCAGGCATCCTTCCAGCATGTTACTTGTAGATCTCTACCTTTGAGCTACCTGTTTGTCGTTTGTCATCAAAGTAGAGAAACATGTTCTTCTGGGACAAAATTCATGCCACTGTGAGGGAGATATTTAAAATGTATCATCATCATAATGTTCTGAAAATAACTATTTCTTTCCATTGGCTGTGAAGAAAGCCAGGAGAGACTGGCTTGTATGCATGTTTCTACGCTTTAGACAGTTAAAACAAAGTGAGATTAATCAGTCTTTTACTGGGAAGCCATGGTCTAGCCTACCAAATACACCACTTGTGCAATGAAAAGTTGCATAACCATCATTGTACCTGGACGCTGCAGAGGTTTTGAACCTGGGCATGAGTGTAGGAAGCTCATTAATGTTCTGATAGTGCTTTGGGAACGTGTTCATTCACTCTTCACACACAGGCAGAAGAACTTAGGTAGCTCACAGATCCCATCCTAACTTTCAGAGAAAAGCCACACTTTTGGATTGACATCCAACACCCACTATCTAATGCCTAGATTTACATAGCAGATACTGCAACTATTTGCAGCTACATCTTTTCTCTTTCTCTGTGCACGACTCTTTATATACAACAGGTGACTTCTTTTTTTTCTGATACTCTCTCATCCCACTGGAAAGCAGGCACCTTTCTTTGAGGGCATTCCCACAGTCCTTCCTCATGCTCCCATTCAAAAAGCTGCTGCTAATGCTCACTCCACCTTTAACAAAGTGTTGCAGTAAATATATTAATGGAGAATGCTACTGTAGAGCATTTCCCATAGCCTTACTAATGCACTGGAGCCTGACAGTGAAGCAACTGCTGCCCAGATAATTCTGCACTGAATTTCCACCCACTGGCCATACTTAGGTTATCATCAGATTAACAAGATTGCATGATAAATGGAGTAAACCAGATTTTTTTGCTTTTCCAAGTAACTAAGTTCGCTCTAAATTTCACAACACAGGTTTAAAGCACTCAGTTTACTGATAGACTTAAACTAAGTGGTTTAAATTTGTGTCTGAGAAAATTAGAGTACTGACTGAGGAAAGAATGACATGATACACACAGATGCATGAATATAAAACACAGTGTTATCTGATCTTGCTCAGAGAGAGCACTGCCACTGAGCTCAGCACAGTTAAGGAGGGTAGGAGGGAGGGCTAAAACCACTGCTGATAAAAGGAGAATCTGGTTCATGCTGTTTCTACAGGACTGAAAAGGGACATTGCCCAGCCATGTTTGTCAAGGAAAACCCTGACATGTGCTCAAGGGAAGCCGTATATATTGGTTTGGGCTAAGCCTCACTGAAAGAGATAAGCTCTTTTATGAACCAAGTGCAACCTCCACCCGCACTGAGTGCATGCGCCCACACCGATCATGGGGGTATGGAAAGCATACGTGGGCAACGAGGTTTCCACTAAGAAACACTTTGTGTGAGAAAGACTGAGAGAAAAACTAGCAAGAAAGTGTTAGACCTAGTCTGGAGGAGTTCATGAAAAAACCTTACAATCAAAAAGAGAGCAAATACTGACCCAGAAAGAGAGAAATTGTGAGAGAAGGTGCTGTGTGGAGCAAGTACAGGTTTTCTGTAGCTGATCCAGTCACTGATTTTTGGCATCTTGCTTAGAATACCTGCCTTCTCCAGGGTGAGCCTAGCCATTGCAGATATAAATATTCCCAGATTCCACCCAGCTGTCCTTGCAGGTGGGCAGCTGAGCATAGCCTGTCCTCCAGCTGAGCAGGTAAGATAAGGTGAAACACTAGGAATGCTTCTTCTTGTCCACAGCTAGGTAGGAGGATGCTGTTTACATTTTGACTATGCTAACTTTTATACAATGCAATTGAAACAAAATTGGCCCACAAGACTCTGAGTACACAGAGTTCTTCCTCATTTCTCCCTCTTATTTTTGATTAGTCTTTGAGACTGTATGATTCACTCAGAATCTGATGACAGGTCCCTTTCCCAGGGGCTGCTTGCAGAGCCCCAGAAATCAGTCAGGCACTCCAAGTTATGGGACAGAAATCTCCTCCAAAGTATACTGTAAACTTGGATGAAGGACAAAAATAACCTACCTTTCCAAAAAAAAAAAATAATAATAATAGGAATAGCACAGTCTCTCCTTTGGTTTGAAGGATTCTGTAGTTCTTTGACAAGGGGCTATATAATAACTTTCAAGCAGATTTTGATTGGCTAAACCAAGGTGTCTGATGCCATTTGAGATGTTCTTGAGTATCTGAAATACAGGACTGCTAGATGCGACACATAAGCTACAGAAAACCTGTGCTTTTCTCTAGCAGCTAAAGGTCAGGTGGGACATAGCAGGGCAGCTGAAATGTCACTAGACCCCTATATTTAGGCTAATGATTTGTAGGCCCCTATATTTAGGCTAATGATTAGAGGGCAAAGTTTCTATGGAAAGCAGATAACCTGAAACCTATTCTAAATAAAATCCCTCCCTGCCAGCAAAGCTGACTCCCAGTATCCTTTACGGGAAGCTTAGGTTAGTTTTCACCAGGATTTAATTTGAAAATGTGCTAACAGAGATTTCTTGAGGAATTTTATGCCCTTTCTTTGGCCATTCTTATCCATTTGGGTCCATGACTACTCTCTACAGGCTGACGAGTCATCACTGGAAAGTTACTGTTACATCTTTTCAGTTGATTTTCAGTGAGCTAAATCACATCTTGAATAAGGCCATCTGCAGTTTAGTAACAGCCTAAATCATAAGTTTATTAACAGTCTAAATCCTAAAATCTTCCAGTTTGGTTATTGAATAAAGTGTATAAAACTAGGTGGACTAGGTAAAACTTAGGTGACAGCATCAATTCAGGAGAGATTTTCTCCTATTTTATCCCCAAATTAAACCCAGAGTATTTTTAAGGAATGTCTATGCCTAAAAAGATACAGTCAGAGACTGAATTTCTGTTTGACTTGATGGGGACTTGTACAAGTGTATCCATCTATAAGGATCAATACCTGCCAACTGGTGAATGAGGCTGAGTGAAGGCTGCACAGGCCGTGTTGATGGCTGTGATTAATTGTGGGTGGTCAGTTCCTGTATATCTGGCGACTGAGTAAAGGTGGCGCTAATGTGAATTGGTCAGCTGGGAATAAACATCATTAATTCCATATGACATGTCAGATAAACAACCTATGGAAAGCTATGCATTTACAAAGTACCAAAAGACTAACTTGAGAAGAGTTTATACTGAGACAGCAATAAAAGTAATCAATTTGGGTTTAAACGGGTTCCCAGAGATATGATGAACCAATTGAGATGAATGGTTAAACCATGTACCTGTTAGCTGGCTTGCACCGTCAGAACACTATCAGTCAACAGTAATTGGCATTGTAAGGAATAAGTTTCACACTCCACACTTGGGCATCAGTGAAATCTGTTCCACAGAAAACAGCAAGGTTTCATAAAAATATTTGTCTCAGATGAGAGTAACAGGAATAACCTCTGAAACCAGGCACTGGGCTGACTTCCCTCACCCCTTCGTCCCCAGAGTGTTTTGCATGCAGTGGTGATGGATTACATTTTCTTTGAAAGCTGGCTGATCCAGGACTATACTGTCCATCCCTTCTTCCATCACCAAGCCCCAAGCTTGGCTGCAGGAAAGACTCCTTCTTTCCTTGGTGCCTGCAAGAGAAGTTGAACACACCACTAGACTCCCAGGCACCATCATTTCAAATTCTCAAAGGAAGCCCAAAATTTTGATTAAAAAAAAATAGCCTTGCACTTTACCCAGTGCAAATTTTAGTTCTGCAAATAGATCATCTCCTAGTGGCAAACTTCCCAACTCTCTCTATACATATCCTATATCTTAGGATAATTGTGGGGAAGACAGTCTTAGTACCTCTCCCTTTGGTCCTTTTTTCTTTTTCTGCACGCATACAATCCTGAGGACACAGGTACTGAGTCATGACTGCAACTATTAAGTATATACAAGTTAATAAAAAATAATAGTTTCCCATGGGTAATAAAAGCTCTAATACTGTGTGCTCATAATACATTAATTAGTATAATTCTGGTAGGGGACTCTTAGGACAAGAGAGAAAATGAGATCTAACAGTGGAACTTTCACACCACTACATTTCCTTTACTAATATCTGTTGTTCTATGTACAGAATTATCTTGCTTTTAGGTGTCCTTACAAATTTTTAAAATACAAATCTAGCTATAACTATCTACAGTATAACTAAGCCCAATTTGTAACTTAAAATCACATATCAAGTGCTATACACAAGCAAAAAAAAAAAAAGGAAAAAAAAAAGATGACATCAGATGGTGATGGTACAAGTTAACATAATTTTTGCATAGGAGATACCCTCCCTATCTGTTGTCCTTGCAGCTCCTGTACAGAAGCATTCTGCTCCATTATTGTGGCCTCTCCACCCTCACATTCACACATCCTTTGCTCTGCATCATAGTGTGTAGTTAGATCTCTAAGGATCTGAATGAGGATATTTTGGAGGTGGAACAGAGTGAGAAAGAAGCACTTGTGAAAGCAAACAGTTTTTATTTTGACTCATCTTTTATTAACTGAATATTTTTAACTAGATTATATGGAGCATAAGAAATCAGGCTCTGCAATTAAAGATCATTGACTCAGCTGCTTCAAAATTGGTAGACTTGTGTTAGCACTGCAGATGAGCAATGAACAAAGAAGACAGTGAGAGTGTTTGGCTCTGTGTTATCCTGTTAACATGTTCATGTCTAGAAATCTACACCTCTGCTTGGCACCAGGGATATCAAAATAAAGGAAGCAAGCAAATACTTCAGTGGAGAGGGGAACAGTTTGTGATGTTGACTCTATATTGATTGGAAATTACTTCTTCTCTTTCTGTTTGGAGAACTGATGATTGAGAAAAGACAAATGTTTCACTTGCCCTAGGAAAATACAAAGGTAATGAATGCTGATACTCTATTGGATTGCCTCATCATACTGAAAATGAAAGAAGAGCTAACTTATTTCTGAAAACTTGCATTTTTATGCAGGTTTCTGGTCAGCAGTATACACAAGAAACAGGGTTCAGCCAATTCTGATTTGGAAAATACAGCATCTACTCCCATCTCCCTATATTCCAAATGGCTAGGCTTGCATATCTTTTAATTTACCTTTATTAGAGTGAATGAGAATTGATTTCTAAAAGGGAGGAGGTAAGAAAGAAACTCTTACTGGTCATGCCAAAGTCTCCTCTGTTTCCTTCACAAGGAGGAAGCCTGAAATATTCTGAAATATCTGCAATGAAAAGGTCACCTCAGCTGACTAGAGGCACAAGAATAAAATTCCTTTCCCCTTATGCTATTAGTGTGTGATATCCGTATTTCCATACAAGCAAAGTATCCTGTGCAGGCAATTTAGTGAGTACAATATATCTGACCAACGTAGCTGACCACAGCAGGAAGTGCCCTAGTTGCCCCCCTTACCTTGACAGGTCTCCCCTGATTGTAAGGGGGCCAAGGTGGCTAACTCAGATAGAGATGCCTGCACAGTAGACAACCACATTGGACAGATAAATTGGCCTGGAAGGTCAAACACTCCCTGGAGGCCCTGTGCTTCTAAGGAGGGGGAGGCACAGTAATGACCTATCCCACCAAACACCTCTTACGTTCCTTAAGACTTTAAATATCTGCATTTTTGGGGTGTTATTGAGGGGCAGCTGAAAAATGGTCATTTGTGTCTTTGTTGCATCCTTCTCCGCAGGGATGGACCACATTTTGGGTCTGAGAGTTTGGGGGAGAGGAAAGTGGGGCAGTTTGGGAGCTTGGGGTTCAGTAGTGGGTGTGCTTTGCTGAAGGGTTAAAGAAGGAGATTCAGGACTAAGTTCTGGTTTGAAAGGAGAGAAGAACAGACAAACTTGCTACTTACAGAGTCACTGGGAGTGCTGGCTCCTTGCTTGAGACTGTGCAAATTTAAAAAAAAAAAAATCAGTTTTATTTTTGCTTCAGCAACAGCTAATTCACTTAAACAGAATTGCGTAGCACTCTTGGAAGAGTATCTCCTTGGAGATCTCCAGAGCTCCTGCTGTGGGGGCAACCAGCACTTTACAAATGCGTAAGGTAAATCAATGCCTGCTGTTTCACAGTTCATCTCACCAGACATTTCCCTATGAAACTCATATATGTCATCACAGATCCCCCCTTTCCCCTCCTTTTCCATTAGCATTTCTGGGATTTGCTCTTTTTGTGTCTGGTTGATTCAAAAATACAAACTGAAATTGCACTGCAAATTAACAATTATGAAAGTCAGCAGCAACTGCTGTGGCTGTTAAGCAGTCCCAAAATTAAGGAGAGTTTGCCATCTAGAGGGCAATCAAGACAGGAATTCGGATATGTGGTGGGGCACAACTTTCAATTTGAGTAAAAACAGCTCAGTATTACAAATTAGGCAGCATAACAATGACAGTCTTGCACCAAACAAGGAAGAGGGTTAGTGGTTTCTTTCTGACTGAGTTTGGGAGGAATAGACTTTTTATTTAAATTGCGCAAACTGAAATAGCCAGACAGTTTAATTAAGCTTAGCAAATCAATAGCAATCACATGTAGAAAAGGAAAACTCTGCTAGAATATAGTTTTGGCCAGTCTGCTGCACTATGTCTGTCGGCAGAGCCCTGATTATAACCAGAGATGATTAAAACTTTGTTTCCAGTGTAACTAGGTCCTGGCTGTAAAGTTCTGCTGAACCCTAAACCTCCATCCTGTGAGGGTGGAAAGCCTCCATTTTGCAGTGAGAAGCATAGAAAATCAGTTACTTCTCTCCACTTCTCTCTTTTCCTAGCTCACTGTATTTTCCATGCTAGATAAACAAGCATGGCTAGATAAATAAAACATCATGTTTTATTATTTTCTGGGAAAATGACAGACGGTTCTTTTTCCCTGTGTTTCTTCATTAAAATGCTTTACTCTTGAAGGTCCTGTGCTATTTTCTCATTTATGTCATGGGTCTGCACTTCTCTTGGCATGGAAATAGTCCTGCTCCAAGAAGGAAGAAGTTCTGGATGACCTCCAGAGATCCCATCCACACACCTTTTCCGTGATCCTGTGGACAGAGTCAAGATCAGTCCCTGCTCTGTGCAAGATGTTTTAAGGATTACATGTTCCACACTAGACACGTCTCAGAGGTCTCTTGCTTGAAGGTGGTGGTGGTTCAATTAGGCTAAAAGCAGCTAAGAAGCACTGAACTGCTGAATGAACACCCCTTTTGTTCACCTACCCTACCCACCTACCCTCAAATGCTTATGCGTGGCAGAAAAGGCAAACACAAGGCAGAGAGCACTAAGCATTTCAAAATTTTACATGTTGTTGAAGCTTATACCAGCCATTTGGACCCCAGTGTGTTGGACTGACAGGCCTGCACAGCAGAAAAGAACCAGTTCTGCATACAGCGTTCAGATGCTGCCGTAGCTCTTTCTATGAGCTTTTAATATGCTGATTTTGCAAACTTGTCTTTCCCTATGTCTCCTGGCACTCCGCGCTCAATATGCTTATGGGCTGCGGCAGGCACCGCTGTCATGACCTGCGCAGTACTAATGAAACCATCTGCTGGGTCAACCTGTCACTTTACATGCCATTCCAGCCTCTGATCTCATGAGATCACACAGGCAAAGCCAGTACAGGCCTAACAGCAGTGCCCTCATGGGATTTTAGGAGACCACTAAGCTACAAGAAGAGTTATTTTACTGGATGAGACGTTAAGCTGCTGTTGTGAGTGCTTGTGACCTTTGAAGATCACACATTGCTTTTTGCAGTGAAAAAAAAGTTTGAGGTCCCACTTTTCATTGGCTAAATTTGAATTTTGCCTTTATTTGCCCTTCACTTTCAAGTAATACAGTAAACTGAATTCTGAAGAGCATCCAAGACCTCCGCTAGCTTATAAAATATGCTTAGGGACAGCCAAATGAGATAACAATATAGTTATTTAGAATTTTTCCACCAGCTTCTTTTGGGCTTGGGTGCATGACTGAATTCAGACAGTTAATCAAGCTACTGATTGTCAGCTAAGCCACGGTAATGGCTGGTGCCTGACAGTGCATGTGTCCTTAGCATAATGCAGCTGCAAAGTAAATCATGATAGCTTAGATCCTAATGAAAATGAAATCCACTGTAGAGACAGTTTAAACTAACACACTTCTCACTGGGTCAAGCTTAATGCATGCACATGGTCAGTTAGCAGATTTCGAATGATGGGCATCTTCAGTAATTCAGTTATTTTCTATCACATGTTTAGGCCTGGGAATTTATCCATTTGAGATTCTGATATAGGAGAGGGTTAAATGAGCTGAAGCTGATCTGCATGGACTACATGCACAGTTGTAATTATATCTATGAGTAATCTTCACTAGAAATGGGGTAGATTCATTGGAAGTCTTTAAATCTAGACTGATTTAGTCTCTTTGAAAATATCCAAGCACTCAAACAGAAACCCTGGGACTAATGCAGAAAGCCTGGGATGAACACAGGTGACACAGGAGGTCAGCCTGACAGCCACTACAGATTCTTTCTGACATTAAAATTGATAAAACCATGAAACTCTATGATCCAATAAGGTATAACTCAGTCTGTGCCAACACTGTCTTCACATCCCCTGGGGCTACATTTCTGTAAGAGAGCAAGTGACTTTGGTCTAGGCCCAATGAATGAGAAAACCCAACTCATCACCAGAGCACAGCTAAGACACCAACGTCGCCTCCGTGATGCGTGGATAAGTGTAGTATTAGAGGCATGTGAGGAGCAATGGCCTGTCAGACCAGCTTCTGCATCCCCTCTGGTCAACGGAGCAACATTGTTCTGTCTTCCTGCGTTGGCATTGGGTACTGCTCCGCAGTAGCATGCTGACAATTCCTAAACTCACATAAAAGTTATGTATAAGCTCACCAACCACCCCTGAACCAAAGATCTCCCCAGGGTCAGCCCAAAGTCTCTCAACTGAACCAATTCCCATAAAAGGCTGCTGTTATTTGTCATAGAAATTCATAAGAGAAATACACATTTTCAAAGTAGTTCAATAAAAGAGATTATCTGGGAAAACACTCTGATGTCTTGTATTTAAAGGAAAGTTGTCATTAATAATAGCATTAACTAATAATCCTTTATTCATCCTTTATTAAGACTATGAAATGAACTAGATTTCTGAGCCTCAGCTGATATTTTGCAATTTTACCCTTCAGCCTAATTTTTTTCAATTGAAACTTCTAGAATATACACTTTCTGTTCAGCTTTTGCAACTTCCTGTGTGAGTGAAATATCCCCTAACCCTGACCAGAAAACCCTTCCACATCTCTTTCAGAAATTCACTTCAGCAAATGTAACATCCTTACCAGAAGGAAACACAAGCTATAAAATATGCTGCAGCCTTACTTTTTGTGTGTGTTTGTTTACTATTCAATAATAAAAAAAAAAAAAAAAAAAAAAAAAGCAAGGAGAGAATGAGGAAAAAAAGTGACAGTTGATTCAGAAAGTTGTAAGATGTAAACACTCATCCGCGGATGATGCATGGATGGTTAGTGTTGCATATCTTTGGGGACAATATATGCTTGTCTGTCAAACTTGTCATATCCTAACGGTTATTGTTATCAGCCTACAAAAGCTTCCAAATTCCTACCTGTCACTGAAATTCTTAGAAAATGAGAAACCATGACACTCTGAGAAAATATAACTGTGATTATTCCTATCCTGCCGTTGCTTGGGTTCTCGACGCTTGCCTGTGCGCAGTCCTCCCTCTACAGAGCTATCTTATTGATACCCTCAGCACTTCTTGCTCCTTTAAGTGTTTGGAAGATCAGGTAGACAAGAAAAACTCTCCCTTTCCAAAAGGTGTAGTTGTCTGTGTGATATTTTTGTCTCTAAGTCTCCTTAGTGATATTGCAGTTGTAGCTGCAAATCTTAGTCTCCCCTCAAAATTCAAGATCTGTTTGTACTAATGAGCATTAAAACACTTCTGTGTGACAGAGGAAGCATCATTCATTAATTCTTCTGGTTATTGCTGTATTTTCTGCTTTACAAAGGAATGAGACAAGGATAACATTCCCTTTTGGTGATGCTCAGGCTCAGTGGAACCAGGGTTTGCCAAGCACCCAGAGTCAGGACTAAGATGAGGCTTTCCACCCACCCCAAAACAGCCAAAAATGTCACTTTCTCCTGAATTTTAAGGCTTTATGCAGCCTTGCCCACACTCCGGAAAGGCATGTGGTGCCCCTTGCACTAGGCTGGCCCTGCAGAGCTGGACCGAACGTGCAGAGACCCGCTGCAGTTTGGCCGGTCAACTTCGCTTCTCCTCCCAGCTGCCCCTCCATGTTGTGAGCAGAGGGTCGCATCTCCCAGAGAGCATTTCCCGATCCCGATCCCGATCCCTCCAGCATGCGGATGCTGCTCCCCAGGGCGCCGTGGGGCTCCATAGGTTGCCCTCCAGGCCCCATCTGTACCCAGTGGAGAGAGCTGCCCGGCACGCAGCGCGGGAGCGGGACGGGAGCCACGCCGGCGGCCCCGATGAAACGGTGCAAAGGTTTCGGCACTGCCTTTTCAATGGGCTCCGTGTCAGCAGGCGGGAGGAATTCGAGGAATGCGAAACTGCCAGGCAGGCCACTTGGGAGGATTAAGCCGCATGACTCGAGGACCCCAGCGATAGCCCCGGAGGCCCCACAAAGAGCAGCCTCTTCCCGGCCCCCCGGGCGAGCCGCTGCCTCGTGGGCGCGCGCGGAGGAAGGAGGAATTGTTTGCTTTGCGTTAGCGCTTCCTACTTTTCATTGAGAAAAAAAAAAAAAAAGCAAGCGTGCGGTCGGTATCTGATAGATTATCTCTGCCTGCGCAGCAGCCCGGCTCGGGAGACGGGTAGGGATGGCAGGGAGGTATTTCTTCAATGAATTCATTTTCCCACTGCGTGTCAAGGTTACTTCCTCCCGTCACCTCGGTGGCTCCTGTCGCAAGCTTCCCGCTCTGAATGAAAAGCAGAAACTGCCTTTTCTGAATGAAACCACTTCTTATTTTGCCGGCTGTGAAGCGGCTAGGCCTCACCGCGTGCCCTACTGCAGCTTGTCTAAGCGCAGAAACTCCCGTGTCTTTTTCGCAGGCTGTTGCATGAGGATATTTGGGAACTGTTTGTGGATTTCCCAGCTAACAAAGCAGAGACCATCGCTGAAGCCACCCAAGTCATGCTCACTCTCCCCTCATAAACCCCTGGCAATAGCACCAAAGGTTTTCCAGCAGGGAGGAAAACCACTCTCCCCTCATGCAGCTCCCAAGCTATCCAGCATGGTCGTGCCAGTGAGCACGGGATGTGTCGTGGTTCTGCCCTAGGTAACGGCCCTGTTTGAAAGGTGTTTGCACAGCCAGGAGATAACATCAGCTGGGGCAGTGCAGAGAGAGGGGTCAAAAGCGACATGATAACTGTGCTGGTCTTGCAACTTCCAAGCGTTTTG
The DNA here is from genome assembly GCA_034781795.1 of Crypturellus tataupa. Classification (NCBI taxonomy): domain Eukaryota; kingdom Metazoa; phylum Chordata; class Aves; order Tinamiformes; family Tinamidae; genus Crypturellus; species Crypturellus tataupa. The sequence continues at coordinate 1,653,052 of JAWLRI010000873.1, forward strand.
ATGGGGGATCTTTTTTGTCTTTTCCTGTTACTTAAGGAGAAGCTTTGTTTCACAAAGCTGCTGGGAAATATTGAAGACCTGATGCTCCTCTTTGTTACACTGCCTCAAATCCAGCAACTGCAACCTATTCATGGCCATGCAAATAAAAGCCAGTTCACTCTCCAAGTTTTTCTTGAAAATTTCCAGTTGCAAACTATTGTTTCACAGAGGGATAAAAAATTGATTGCATTTAAAGCTATATACCAAAGGGAACAAGTTTTACAATCCTGCTTTCTTCTTAAGTGCTCAGTATCCGCAGCAAGATACCAGCTGGAGTAAACGCAGCGGAAGTTTAGCATAGTTGGACTTATCTTTGTTGTGCAGAACTGGATAACTGCATGTTTGTAAGCTAACACCCAGATCATATTCTGGCTTGGAGAATATGTGGCCACACAGTTTGCAAGATAAGCTACTGCGTGAAGCTCTGTGTGAAGATAATTCACACAGAGAGTGTGACGATTCACATTCATGTGCTAAACTTCATTCATAGATTATTAAAAAGAGGTTTATGAAGCACAGGAGTGATTGAGCCAGCCCAGACCAAAAGTTGCCAATTTTATGTCCTGCACCTTAGTCTATATCAGATTTTTAAGGAAGGCAATAGAACCCAGGATGGTCTTTTTATGTCTATTTGCTAATAAAGACCTTCCTGAGGTCCTGATATTTCATAGTTCCCAGTGGAGCCCTCTTCCATGTGTTGTCTAACCTTCTAGGCTTACTTGTGCTTCTGGCTCCTGCGACATCCCGTGGTAGCGAGTTCCACAAATCAGCAAGGCAGTGTGTGAAAAAAGGACTTCCTTCTCCTCGCTTTAAACTCGAGAACGTGAACATGCAGCCCGACAGCAAAAGGAGAAGCAGCAAAGGGAACTCGCTGGAGGAGATACTGTAGTTGACCGAACCAAACTGACCAAGGCAGCCTGGAGGTATTAAGCCGGGCAGGAGTATTGCCAGAGGTGCGGATGGAGCAGACCTCCCTTTGCAGCCCTTTAACTTAACAGAGTTGATGGCCCAGCAGTGTGGAGCCAAGGCAAGTAGGAGGTTTGGCCTGCACAGGTGTCTACATGGGTCTGTAGGGTGCTTATTCTGCAGCTTCATGCTTTCTTTAAACCAGCACAAGCCAGCAAAAGAAGTGATGATCTTCATCTTGGACCCCTTCACTCTGGTATCACCCTGCCTTGCTGCCAGTATAAGTCTATCTGTGGCTGCTCAGTAAATCAGATCAGTTAAAAAGACATTTGGTGTCATGGTCTGGGTAACTTTAAGACAGGTCACTTCCAAGACCTGCTCTGACTGCTGAGCTGAGAAGGTTGCAAGAAGGGCAGGAAAGGACAGGGCTACTTCTGGTGACAGTGCTGGTTCCTGCTAGCTTACAGTGATCCTGGAAACCTTAGTGCTTGCCTCCTGGTCACCCTCTGCTAGGTGGTAAGTCCTTTAACTGCAGACCAGCTTAACTCAAAGAGCTTTGGCCACCCCACTGAAGCAAATGTGCCAAATCTGCGAGCTGGAAGCTGCTCTGTCTGGACAGGCATTTGTAGCAGAGGGACTCACTGGTTTGCTGCCTCTTGTTTGCTCTGACAAAGCTTTTCCTCAGATCTTCAGAACTGCATTTTGAGCAGTTAATATACTTATTAGGAAATAACTGCTCTTTATTGGCACTGAATGAACCTCTTAGCCTGGCTGAGACTTGAGAATATAACATGTCATTTACAAAGCTATCCCCAGAGAGCAGAGGCAGATTACAAAAATATGCCTTGTGTTGAGTCCATTTAAATGAGTAAGATGACAGCATGAGGATTATGCATTGGATTTACATGCAGAATGGCCACACTTAGAAACCTGACAAATTGCCTTGGAAAATGAAATAATATTACCTTAGAGCAGGGACAGTGCCAAGAATTCTCCATAGAAAGAACAGAAGAGTAGGAGGAAAACTGCAAATACTGATAACCTTATCTACTTCAAATGAACTGCATACTTTGGAGAATAGTGTTTTATAGGTATACAGGGCGCAGCCCCTCTGCTACTGGTCAGCCAGATCCCAGCTGTAAGATACTAAAAGCCAAAAGACAAAGTCATTCCTATTTAAATTATATCCACTGATCTGAGTTGGATTTAATAAGCACAGGCGTCCGGTTACACAATTGTTCCTGTCTGTTAAAAAAAAACAGCACTCGTGATAGCTGACATTTTTAATTCCGTTCATGTACATTTAACAATATCCCATGTATTGCTTCATATAGCCAAAATATGCTCTTACACACTCAGTGTTTAACCCGTGTTGGGTGTGCTGTAACTCAATCTACAACCCCGTTTAGTATGAATGCACCCTGCGATATAATCAGCCCAGAATAACATGAGCAATTAGTCAATGACGCTGTGTATCTAATCTCCACATGTCTGAGTTCAGACAACAACACCTAACAACATGCCCCTCCGCAGCTCGGGAGGGAACCACTGGGTGCTTGGAGACAGGGTACCCTGCGCTGCCGTTTCTTCCCAAGAAACACGGGTACAAGTTAAAAGCAAAGGTTAACTGCTAAGTCAAAGATGCTTGACTTCTTTGCTAAGAATTTGGTCCCAGGCCTTTGTCCTTTTCCACAAAAAGTCCAACTCTGATCTTATTCACAGCATTTTGCGCCCATGTACTTCCCCTGGCTTGGTCTGAATTACTCTAGTTGTGATGGAAATGAGAGCAGGGTCAGGGTAGGGGGGGAAAGAATGATGGTTCCAAACAAAGGGCTGGTGAAATGACAGAAGAAAATTTTAAACTCCCCAGTACTTTTTATAATGTAGGTTAATGGAAGGTCTGTAAGGACTCCACATTTCCCCAGCCACAGTGGAAGATCAGTGCTGCCACAGTTTAGGTATCTCTCTTACATTACATATGGAGAGTCAAACAAATGAAAATGAAGATACTTATTTACAAAGCACCTTTGAGAGCTCACATGTTTGACAATGTCGTACCGAAAGGTGCCGATTCATGAATTAACTGAATTTTCTTGAAGCACAGTGTTTCAGAGCACGTCTGGAAAGGACAGCAAGGGGAGGTTGGGGCTTCTTGGGGCAACAGCTCCCCCTAATGATCCCTGGGAGTTATTCTGGAGTAGGGAAAGAGCCTTCGGTCTAGGAAATGTGCCTGGAAGATGGAAAAGAAGTGGCTCCCTTTCCAGTAATCTGGAACCCAGATGGAGCTGGCATCTTTATTTACTGGTCACTCTTTATTGACAAGCAGCAATGAACAGTATTTTAACAGGAGGAACAGATTAGGGATTGAATTGCTGTAGTCATGCATGGGCACTTTTTTACTCTGTCCCTAGCATCTTGGCCTGACTTTCTTTCAGTCAATGATGGGAGCTGGTTTTACCCACACAGGGAAAATTGAACATGAATAGGGCCCAGTGACAAAGCTGCCAATGAAATGAAACAAAAGCAGAGCACTGTGTCGGTTGAAGGCCTGCCCAGTGAGTGTTATGAGAGGAATATTTCTGAACAGTCTGGGCTGGTTTTCTGAGTCAGCTGCCTAACACTGATCCAGATTCAGTAAATGCAATTTTTTTCTCTTCTTGAGTTCTGTTTTGGGTAACACCATGAGGCTAATGACCTCAGAGGGAGAAGGGCTGGCAACAGTTCCTGATCCTATAACCACGGAGGGGTATAACCAATGTGTACAGTCTGAAGTAGTGTCCTGGCTGGGGAAACCCCACATAGCTCCTCACACACAAGAAGTTCATTGGTCTCTAGTCTTTGTATCTGAACCTTTGGGTTGGCTTTTCTGAAAGATTTTTGAACTCTTACCTTCTTTTGCTGTCAAGGCTCCCAGTCTCACAGCACTGAAGTTATTATTATCCATATCATTAAATGCTGTATGGTGACTATCAATCATTGACATGATCCGGGATCATCCCACCTTATAGGAACTCATTTAAGATGAGTTGGGATATTTATCTCCTTAAGTTTTAGATTTAGTCAATCAGGAAACATTGTCCTGCAAACTGCCCCATATATCATTCTCACCCCAGTGTTCTACCTCCTGAGTGACTTCTGATTGATTTGAACACTCTTATTAAATTGAATATAGGTTAAAAAAAAAGTCTGAAAACTGTATGACTTCTACTATTTCCACCAAGCTGCGTATCTTCTCACTTGCAGAACTTTTGACTGTGTAGACAGCAGGAGTAGGTAGTTAGAATTAGAGGACTATCTAAAGAAAAGTTAACTGGAGGCAATTTATTTCTCATGAATGTGTAAACCTCTGCTTATTACTCCAAAATTACACATCATAAAATAAAATGTACAGATAATCTTGTGTAAATGCTTATGGAAGGAAAAAATGAGGATTTCTGTTGGCCCTTTTATTTTTTAATAAATGATTTAGTGTCAGGAAGCTGCAGTGAATTAATATCCCTTTTTTAAAATGTCTAATCAGGATATCCAAATATCCCAGATAATTTTTCAAAATCAACCTTTAAATGTGATAGCAGCTAAAAGTCATCTTCATTCACTTGACTTCAAACTTCTTGTCTCCTACTGGAGCTTGTCTCTGGAAACTGATGTGTGGGCATTAGACTTACATACAGTACTGCCTAGTTCTGCAGACCACAGAGGAGACTTTTTAATATTCTGTGCAAGAAATCCTTAAAATTGCAAGGTCAGACTACATGATAACAGTCCTTTCTGCTTTTAAAATCAATTAATCCTAGAAAATGCGATCATGTCAGTCGAGTAGTATAGCTAATTGATTGCATGTTTATCTCACACACCATCAGGGAATCACACGCAGCTGCAGTGAACATCACTGCACAGAAGACTCCCGGGGAGAAGGTTGTAAAGTCAACATCTTCTGGTTGCTCCTAGCAAATGACACAACTCTCAACAGACACTTGTACAGAAGCAGAAAGAGAGAACAAACAACGATCGGAGAATGTAAATATTCGACAGCCAACATGCAAAAGGGAGCTGGCTTCCACCAGCCAAGTTTTGACTGGGGTTCTGGGAAGGAAGGCAACATGTGCCTTGGAGCAATCCCATTATCACAAACAGCAACCAAAAAAAAACCAACCCACAACTATTGCAATTATTTCAAATCATTCATTTCAGCAGTTCAACTCCCCTTTCTATAGAATCAAAAAGGTTTATCTGGAAGTGACAACACTGTCAGACTGATCTTTGCCTTTAACGATAGCACTTGCTGTATCCCGTTTTACACATTAGTATTGAGCAGTTTACTATCCTAATGAAAACCTGTGGAGCATCAGTGAACACAGCGTTTATAGGTACTACCCTGCCTCACTGAGGGCAAATGTGCACTGGGCCCTGCACAGGCAAGAACCTCCTTCCTTCTGTTTGAGCTAGAGGGACCTCTAAATGGGTCATATAATGCACTTTCCTGCTCACTGACCCCAAAACCCCTGGTCCTGAACATGTGTTAAAATTAATATTCACTTTCCAGTTCATAGGCAGGAGGAAACACTCTGTGATCCGTTCATTTGGGAAGGAACCCTTTGGTTATCCTGCCTCATCTTGGGAATGTAACTTTCCCAGGCAGCCCTATGGAGCAGCTCTGAGCTTAGCGGCCCAGACAGACCCAGTGCATGCCCATCAGCAGCTTCAAGGGCAGCGTCATACGATTTTTCTCTGTGTGCACCCTCACACTACGGGAGCTGTGGTGTACCTGGAGCAGTAAATCACCACCAAAGATGGGGCAAACATGTCAGCAGGAGCTCAACAGGAGATTGTCCCAGCCAAAGGGAGTAAGACAGGAGAACACAAAGCTGGATGTCAGGAACACTTCCTAATGGATAAGTTACAAGGCATAGAGCTGGGAATTTTCAGGCTGCACATGTCCAAAATAAAGTGCGTTGCTAAGAGGAGCAGATTTGCCTTTTTCTGGGGACTGATCAACAGAGAGGTCAGCACTGTTGAGGGCTGCAGTGAAAGCAGTCTTCTAGGTAAACTGGAGAGCTGGACTCTCTGCACTAAGAATAGCTCCTCACATTTATGAGTACTTTTAACAGTCCACCCAGCAATGCCAAATCATTTGTCCAGCTCCACTGCAGACAAAATAAAATAGCTCTAGCAAGATAAGCATATCCTGGAAGGCTGGGATTTTCCAGCAGATAGGGCCAATTCTCTGTTGGTGGCAATTGGCAGTGTTGTGCTTAACTCCATGGATGGGTGCCAAATGACCATAGCAGAGTTTTTGGCAGTAGAATAGGAGTCGTAACAAATGACTCTGTGAAGCCTTGCTTGCACTTCACAAAAAGTATTGCAGCTTCCCCTGCCCCTCCAAAGCACTCCAGAAATGTGGGCTTGTGCTTACCAGCACAATGAGCCAGCAAAAGACCCATCAGGAAAGTTCACTGACACCCTAAGCAGTGCTAAAACAGCAGCTGCCCCACCAGCAGCGAGGAGAAACTCCAGCTACCTTTCCAGAAGACTCCCCTCACTCCAGTTCCTGAGCCACCAAGCCACTGGAAGGAACTGCAGCATCTGGATCAGGCTTTGCATGCGGGTCGATTAGCACAATAACTGCAACCACAACTGAGAGCAGTAAAACTCCAGTGGCTTTTGTTCTTAGAGCTGCACACTGAGAGGGCTCCCAGACATCCATTCTCTCCCCTCCATCTGGGAAATCAGTGCTCACAGAGACACAATGATCACCGTGATTCACCGCCAAGCCCAGATCTACCAAGGGATATTAAAGAAGCTGCAGCACTTAAGGGATATGTGGCATGTGCTTGAGCTGACGTGTTGAAGGAATAGTCATGCTGCTTTGCCCACTCATGGAGAGTGTGGTTTCTTCTTGATCCAGCATCGTTCAGATATCTCTCAGGCCCACATGTTGTCTAAGCCAAATTACTCCTTACATTAAATCCTCCTGAAGCTCAGCTTTGAGTGTCTTTGGATTCCCACAGACATCTGGTTACGAGTCCTGGATTGGCCCACCCCAAAGGCAAAAGTGGTGTGCATGTCCAGCTTGAATTTTACACCAGCGCTCCCCAGTGCATGATGAAAGCAGACAGTTGCTATTAAATTTGCCAGGCAGACTGGGAAGTGCTGAAGGGAGCGGGAAACAGGCTTGTCTTTATTTTGCTGTTTCATGTGTTCACCACGCTACGTCAAAGCTAAACTCGACCACACTGAAGAATATGAATATAGTGCACAGACGCACCCTTGGTGAAGTATGTAACCATTCACCAGTTAGTCTCTGACTCTTGCTTTGCGCAAAAAATATCTTGTATTCTGCATCCCAAAAATACTCAACACCTAAATATTTCTGAGAACCCCTTGTGTGACTGATGACATCTTCAGCTGCCTGCCTCCTTTTAGCAATCTGCCCCTAGCACCTGGTGGAATCTGAGCCTCCACACAGTAACTCTGAGCATGATTTTATTGTATTTTATTTAATTAACTGCACAGAGCCAAAGGCCTTTCCTGCCTCTGGAAGCAGATCATTAACTGGCAACCCAGTCTTCACAGAAATAAGCATCATTACAGTGGTAATGAAAACAAGACAAAAACAAAAAAGCTGTGAACATTTTTATTGCCCCTGGAGCCATCAGCATCCACAGAGCATAAGCAGAGCTGTCAGCAATGCCTCTCCTTACTTGGGACCCAGTCAAAACAAAGCTCCAAGTCAAATTTCTTGCCTGACCATTACATCAAGTTTTAGTTCTATTCTCAGTCATGGTCTGCCACTGATTACATTATGAAATTCATTAGGGAAGAGAAAATTGCAGTACTTTGGTGGATAGAGCGGAGTGTTGCTGTTGCAGAATAGCCAAGAGCAACCAAGGAAAACATGCCCATGAGAGGCTGGTGTAATTCTGCTGGGATCACAGCCAGGCAGTCACAGGATAAAACTGCAATCTGCAGTGCAAGAGATGCAGTGACAGATCACAGGATAACTTTTAAAAACGGTGGATGTTTTGCAAGCCCCAAATTTGAGGGTTATATTGAGAAACAAATGTACATAAAAGACTCAAGGAAGTGGAAAGGGTGATAGACTAACTATGTTACAAAGGCTTTCCTGCTGGAACAAAGTGTTATAACAGAAGAAGTTCGTGGCACCTCTTATTACTAGTGGTTTAATTAGGAAACATGTCATGTCACATTAGCCCATTCCCATCTCACTGCCCTTCCCTTATTGTTCTCACAGCACAGGTAGTATCAAAGCAATGACACAAGTGAACAGAGGCTGTTCAGTTATATTCAGGTGTTAGATGGAAAAAGGAACCCAGATCTGCATCACAGACTCTATCACACATTAACAGAGATAATAAAATAAAATAAAATAAAATAAAATAAAATAAAATAAAATAAAATAAAATAAAATAAAATAAAATAAAAGTTTCTAGGGAAGCCTTGCTTCATTCCCACAGAGTGATTGTGATTTAGCTCCAGTAGTTTTCACAAGCTAATAGTCATTTCGGGGGAATTATTGTGAATGTTTTCCCACAGAACAGAGCTGCTGTCCCTGAAAGTTCAAAACCGTGGGCTGAGGACCCTGAATTCGTGGGATGGAGGAGCACAAAGCCTGCACAGTCCTGCCCGCCTTGGATAAGGGCGCAGCGCAATTCTCACAAACCACAACTGACAAGGTGCACTGGAAGATTGGAGGGAACTTGTTTCTTCTGTTAGTAACCACAGGAGTTTCTCTGAGTGTCTTGTGGTTGCTGGTTCTGAGAACAGGAAGCTGGACAAGCCGTAGGTGCAGGAGATTCTCGCTGCCACTTGTGTTACCCACCCAGCCCGAGCTCAACTGATTAGGAGGGTATCGCAGTTACATAATGGCTCTGCTGGGTTGTTTTACTGTAAAGATGGAGGAAGGGAGGTGGGGGTGCTCTTCAAAGCAGGGTTGAGGGTTGTAAATAGCAAAACCACAAGGAATTGAATTTAAGTGGTGGAATAATTTAACAAATTGGGATAATTATAACATGTAACATATAATAAGCACATATATCTATGTATAAGTAATACATAACAAATTAGTACTTAAATTCTGCTGAATTTATCAGTCTATTTAGATGGGGAATTCTGCTACTGAAATGCTTACAAAATCGCTTTGGATCCCTAAAGATCCATCTCCCCTAACATTAGACATCTGGAATATTAACATCTATCTTTGAGCAAATCTCGGAGAGCTCCAGAAAAAGAAGAACCTAAAAATCTATTAAAAGAAATAAGCACATTTAAGATACTCATAGGATGACTATTTTAGAAATCTTTAGGATGCATTGAATTGTGCACTGGTCTCCAGTAGCTATCAAGAGTGCATGGTTACTAGCCCAGATGTGGATACCAGTGCTCTATATCATTATATTTACCCACAGGAATCTCATCACAGATGGTCTAACATATGTTTAATAATACAGCAAAATAATGAGAACTTCTAGCAATACTTTAATGAGAATTCATTCAGCTTCCTGTAGAAATTCCTCCTGAGATTTTTGTCAATATAGGAAGCATCTCCGCATTCGTTGTCTAATGAATGCCTTGTGCAAGATGGATTCACCAGAGGACACCAATTTCAGATTTTACAGGGCCAACAGGTGTCAGAAGATATTACCATCTTGCTCTGTGAAGCTACTGCGTATCATTTTCACAGAGAGGCTGTGATGTAGCTCATGTAGTTTTGTGAACCTAGTGCTTTTCTAAGGGAAGAAATATGAGCAACTGCCTGCAAAAATGACCAGGAAGGATTAGGATACCTGAACATAGGTCAGAATAGAGTCAGTCTTCATACTTACTCCTGCCTCCTGAGGCCAAACATGGCACCAGTTTAAGCAAGATGCATTTAGCCTCTGTTTGAGCTTTTTGTTTTGTTTTGTTTTTAGTTCTTTAGTAGGAATTTATGATAAAACCTCACTCATTTTCAAACGAGCCACCCGACTCTTCAGGCAGAGCAAAAACTCCCCCTGTGCTTCATTGCTGGTAGGTCTTGCATTCAAAAGAAAAGTCAAGTCCTCCTTTTATGTGTTTCACACAACATTAAAACACACGTATATGGATTTCAGATAGATGGTAACATTCTTTAGATGCTATCGAGTCACACTGACAGAGAGAAAGCCTTTTTCCATAATCTCACTGGAAATGTAACAGAAAAGCTGCAATTGTTTGGAGTTTTTGTGTGATAATACTTTGAGAGACAAAACATTTCCCCTCCCAGTTCAAAAGCTATTGAAGCGATTTTCCTGACACATTCAAAAATGATTTATTGTAGGTCAGAGGGCAATCAGAGGAGAAAAAGATCAATCACACAGGAAGAGATAAGTTTTTCCTTTGGTCTCTCTCTCTCTTTTTTTTCCCTTTCCTTTTTTTTTTTTTTTTTTTTTTTTTGAGTGAACAGCTTCAGTTGTAGTGTTTTAAGAAATATTTCAGGATTCTAGCTGCTGAATTTCTTCTGTGATCATACAACTTGGAGTTTGCCTGTGGTTAAGCCATTTTATTTCAGAAGAGCTTAGTTTATTGCTCTGACCTTGCAAAAGCAAAAAATCCAACCAATAGCCTGTAGCAAATAGCTACATGAGTTGCAAATACAGTAGTATTAGTGACTGAGAAAAGTTCTCTGTGGACAAAGATTAAAATATAAACTAGTATGCAGTGCTCTGAAATGCAACCCACTGGGATTCTTATAGAGCTGTGTATTATGGCCACACAGATGCCACACCAATTCATCATGATTAATGTTATCACAGCCAGTCCCAAGGGTTGCAGTAATGATTGGCCACTTCTCATGAAGAGCTGTGAAATGGCTTTTTGGCTCTGCATGCTAAACACAGAAATCATTTAAGTGCGATAGATTGAGCAAAGCCGATTATACACACCTACAGAGCATGCAAATGTTTTCTTTCTCTCTACTATTAAGGGAAGAACATTGTTCTTACATTTCTCAGGGAATTAGCCATGCAGATCCCATTGCCTCTCAGGACAATAGCATAACTGATTCCTCAGATACTCAAACCGTAGTCTTACCTGGTCGTTCATATTTTTGGTGCTAAGAGACGACAGACTTTGTTCAAATAGAGCATATAACAGTTTTGCATTCATTGCAAAAAAAACTCATAGTTGAGATTGCTTTTATTAACAAGATATTACCTGCAACACTGTAGAGTCTACAACTCCCAACACGATCGGAACTGTAAATGAGGACACACACTCATTGGTTTGAGCATAATATGGCATAGCATGAAGTCACATTTTCACCAAAGGAAAGAGAAAAGCTATACAGGGTTGAGCAAAAAGTCATTAATGATCTTCAAATATCTGTAATAAGATGGAAAAGGCATCTCATGTGTTTCCTTACATAATATGTCCACAACTATTTTTACAACCAGCGTCTTGAGTACTTGTTTCATGATAAAACATAACCTTCCAGGAATGTTTCTTATTACTATACTTGCTATATGTCTACTGGAAAATAGCTGAGTAAATAATTTATCCTCTCAGATTTTCAGTAATGAAATAAATAATTCATCATGAGTAATGACTTACCTCTGCAATCTTGTTCAGCTCTCTTCTGAAAGCCATCTCTCTCCTAAACCCCACGTTGTGCTAATGACGTTACCAAATGTCCAGGTTCACTGACATTGTTCTTGCACTTGTAACTTTGCACTGTATTTTCTCCAGGCTGCCTCTATACAAGTAACATATATGTGACCAATTAGCTGATCTTATCAGTAGAATAGAACTGTGTCTATCTTTTCCTGTTTTGTTTTGTTTTAATTTTTCTCCAGCAAGTGCAAACAAGCACCTGAGTCATTTGATCATCCTGGACATTTGTGACAGCCTATGACATGAGCCACCTTGGCCATATACCTCACACCTATCTTACTCAATCTCTGCAGCTTACAGTAGAGTGCAAAGTTCGGTGCTGAGTCAACATATCCTTGGACTTGGTTTAACATAGAACAGATTTATCAGCTGTGTATTTGTAAAGATAAAACACATCAGAGAAACTATCTGTGACTTTTTTTCTATTAGCCAGATCTGAAATCTTACATGCATGTGTAATTAACTTTAGCAAAGTTTACTCATCGTGAACTTTGCTTTATGATCATTCAGGGATCACAAATTCCCAGATTTGCTGCTGTTGCTCTTTGCATTACCTGCCTCTTGGAACACGGAATATGTCCTTTCACCACACATCTATCATGGTCCAAGTGGGCCACTCTGTGGATGATAAGTGAAGAAAGAAGCAGATACAATTTCTGAATACAAAGTTGCATAAATGTGTTTCTTTAGGATTGCATGATAAGAAGTGCGATGACATGATAACATAATTACAGGTAACACATGTGGAAGCATCACAGACCGGTCAGTGGAAAAGGAAGCATGCAGAAAGCCACGTTAGTTATAGTGCAAGAGGAGCCCCTGCTGATCGCTAGAGGGATTGCAATCAGAGCAGAGACCCAAACTTGTTCGCAGAATCGCAGAATGGTTGGGGCAGAAGGAACCTGTGGAGATCACCTTGTCCAATCCCTCTGCTCAGTCAGGGTCGGCTACAGCAGGTTGTCCAGCATCATTTCAAGTTGAGCTTTGAATATCTCCAAGGATGGAGACTCCACAGTCTCGCCAGGCAACTTTTTTCAATGCTTGACCTCCCTCACAATGAAGAAGTGTCTTCTTGTGTTCGAACAGGATTTCCTGTGCTTCAGTTTGTACCCACTGTACTCATTCAGCTTGTACCTCATTCGGTCACTGGGCACCTGGGCATCTCTGAGAAAATTCAGGTGTTGTCCTTTCTACACCCTTCTCCCATCTACTCTTTATACGCATTTATAAGATTGTCTTGGTATTTTCACACAACCAGGGAGAGAAGTTGCAACACTGTGAGTTGGAAATAAAAAAAGAAGAAGGCTCAAAAATAGTTAGGGAATGAAAAACTAAAAAGAATTCAGTCAAATATGCTTTCAATTTCAGTTGGTTTTGCAATGGGTATTTTTACAATTTGAAATACTTGAAAATTATTTTGAACAAGTATATTCTTCTATAAGACATAGTCAGGACAATATATGTGTTTCCGTGGTTTATCTTTATTCATGCCCATTATAAATATAAAATCCTAAATAAATATCACTCTTAAAACAGACAAAATAGATTGAAGGATTGACATGAAGTCTGATGGTTTCATATTGCCTTGTTTAAGCTAAAGAAATCATCACTTGGGTACAATGATTTTATTTTCTTGCAGTTTTACATATTGGTGGTTGAACATTCCTCTTCCTATTACTTATAATGTTAACATATCCTTTGTGTTTCATTACCCTTCTTCCTGCAGAGATCTGAAGGCTCCTGGGTGGCAGATATTCCCAGTCTTGCAAACTTGGAACTGGACCCATTCCCAGAACTACTGATTTTAAGTAGAGACAGCATGATCCTGTTTGAATTGCTTAGGTCTTGCACCATTCTGACTATGCAGATAAAATAGATGGGTTGCATAGTTATCCGAAGTCTATTTATATAAAGACAAAGGAAGATCCAAACGTGTTGTTTGTATTTTTAGTGGTTTGTCCAAGATCAGAAAGGAAAACCATGTCCCAGGAGAGGATAAGGCTTGTATCCCATATCACCAAGCTCAGCTGTTCCACAGGGTCACAAACAACATGTGACTGTCATACCTGAGGGACAGGGACATTCCTGCGCAGATCCTGAAGGGAGCCCACGACAGATGGACAGCCTGGAAGTAGCAGTGTCCTCCAGTCTCCTGCTCTCACATGGGCTTTCATCATATGTAGATTTATAATGTAGACGCAAAAGACCTCTTCTTGCTTAGGTACTTGATTACACACAGCCATTTCCACCTGAAATTGTCTACTTCTACAAATTAGACAGATAATGCTGTGTTTCCCTGTCACCAATGGGGAAAGCTCTTCTAGTAACCAGCTTACAGAAAACACTGTGTTGTCAGGTAAAAGGACTATGTGATGTCTTCACAAAGTGTTGTGTAGATTAAGATACTGTGCCACGTGCTCTAGATGTCCCTGCTGGAGCGGGGGGGTTGGACTAGATGATCTCTAGAGGTCCCTTCCAGCCTTAACCATTCTGTGATGCTGTGATAGTGGGTGATTGATTGTGCCATCAGCAAACACAGGAATTATACCTACATACATACAAATGCAACATCACCATATCCTACATCCACTGTGATTCATCTTAATGAGGAAAGTATACTGGTAGCAAAGGGCATCAAAACACAGATACAATATATAACAGGTTGAAATTCAATCAATTGTTTCATTCTATGACTCTATAATTCTATGATTCTATCATTTTGGTGTTCAACAAGCATTAAAACTTCCTAATAACCTGGATAGGATGGCTAACAGCATCTACAGCTCATTATGCACCCCACCTAGTGCTTGAAGACCAGAAGCACAGAAGAAGATACCTTGAGCTCCCTTGTGCTTTGGCTGATGTGTGATCTATGGCAAACTACTTCTCCTGATACATGCTGCCATGGGACTAGGACATATGTGCTGTACCTTCACAACCTACCATTAAAAAGGAGGCTCTTTGTAGCTCACATCTTTCTTTCTGTGCATGTCCTGACTCAGAAGGTAAAAGATAAAGTTGCAGATGTGAAACAGAAAATCCTCTTACTATCGAGAGAAAAGAGATGCCTAAGAGAGGACAATGCAAGTTGCAAATTAGCCATGATGCAGAGACTTGACAAATCTGTTCCTTTGCAAAAAGTCCAAGAGATCTTTTGCAAACGTGAATGATCAGGACTCTTCTTTCTCTCTGGTACATTAGCAGACAACTCTGTCAGTTTTCTACTTTAGGTGTCAATCTGCACAGAAAAAATGCTTCCTGCTAAATCCCTCTCCCACCTCCAGAATCTGCTACATTATTCACTAGAGACCAAAGTCTTCACCTAACTTGACCTGACTTAGATATATATCTCATGATGGCAGTATGAATACAAACATATTAAGCTGATAAGGTTAATAGCAGGCAACATTTTTTCCAAAATGGAATGATTGAATGGATAATTAAAATTCTACCATTTAACTAGCTGGACACAAAGCAAGACTATTAAGATTGTCTAATTGTGCAAGGACCAGTGCACTCCAAGTAATGATATTGTCTACAGCAAATCTTTACAGAATTTTACAGAGGTCACACTGTAGTTTTCTAAGATTAGAATATACTGGAAAATTTTCATCAAAGCAGTCTGGTTTCTGGAACTTTAATTCAGGGAAAGGAAACTACAGAAAATGGATTCCATTAAAGAAATTTGCTTACAAAATTACATGAAATTCATATTTTTTCTTTGTAGACAAAATTTAAAATTAAAATGTTTATTAAAAATTAAAATGTTTATTAAAAATTAAAATTTTTAAAAAATCAGCATGGGAAAATGTTGAAAATTCACTAGATTTCATTTTGAAGAATGGTGCACTTTATTGCCATGGCTATAGTACAATATGACAAAGGAGCCAAAAGATATTATTACTTTCCAATCTGGGCTTTCTGAAACATTAAAAGTGACTGAACAACCTAATTTTCCCTTGCTCAGCATCATATTTATGATGCAAATATTTTTCCACTGTGTTATCACATTTGAAATCAAAATGAACCTCCTTTGATGTGGGAATGGAAATTCCAAATTTCTTCCTATACAGACACCATGTTGCGCATCTCTGCCAAACCTGCTGCCTCTAGTTTCCTGCACCATCTCTGGACAGGAAGCGCAGATACTTTCACTCAACGCCAGCCAACCATGGCTTCCTCTGTGACAACTGAAGAAGTAACAACTCCCTTGTGCTGACATTACTGTTGCAGAAAGACACCTGCTAGAGCAGTGTACCATGATAGTCCAAGATTAAAGCTAAGAAAAGCGGACAAAAGAACTAATAGGCCATTCTCTCATGGAGGCAAGTAGGAACTAATTGAAGGTGCAACCCAGGGAGACTTGAGCCCATATTCAGTGTGGCCAACATATTATCATAGCCTCCTTCTTCCGAGATGGCCCAAAAATAGCAGCACGCCGGCCATCTCCCTGGGGAGAGGGTGTTCCAGCCCATGCATCATCCTGGGTTTCAAGATAAGTATCAGAGGACATCTGCTTGCAGTGAGCTGTTGTCCCAGAGCAGAGACAGTACTGAAAACAAGAGAACAAATTACACAACCTTAACTTCATGCGGCCAGAGTTTAGTGGGACGTAAAAGTGCCATTTTCATGTAGAAACTTCTTTACATTCTTGAGCTTATCCCTTGTAGATACTGAACTGCACAAACTAAACATCAACCAGAGCAGGAATGGCTTAGCCACCCAGCAGTGGATACAGTCCCATGCTGTTGCTAGTCCTGTAAACACATACATATACATACAAATATATAAAAAAGTATATATAAATAAATATACATATATATATATATATAAGTATATATATAAGTATATATAAATAAGAAAATGTTTGGGCAAGAGGATCTGAGGGCAAATTGTCTCAGAAAGTCAGCTCACAGTCCTGGGAGAGGGGGAGTCTCTGGAGATTTATGTATACTCACATTACTACAGCACAGCTGTTCTTTGTTTCTATTGAAGTATGAAGAAAGTATGTTTATGGATAGATAGAATTAATATACAACTCCAGCTGTTTAAAAGGGACCTTGGAGTCACCCTGCATGTCCTCAATGTATTATTCCATATGAAACAAGTGAACCTGGACAGCCTTGCCCACAGGAGAGCCAGAATTATGTACTAAGAACATAGGAGAATTAAGGTCAGTCTTGCTCTGAATAAGAGCTTCTGTATTGGCTTTAAGTTCCACTTACCAAATACATTTCAGTTTCATACTTTTTTTTAGGCTCAGATTCAGTTCCTCATGTTCTGGTATCCTGTGGTCAGAATGGAGATAGGAAGATCTCATTATCTTCAGTGAATTAAATGCCGTGGAATTGCAGCCTTCCTCGTCCTATTTGTCCAAATTTAGAAATGCCCAGTGACCCCCAGTGAACCAGGCTCCACGTTTGTCCTGATGCAACCTTTTGCCCACATGCAAATGTGTGACCCTTGCTCGCTTTACTCGTATATGATCAACAGTTTTGCTTTCCAGCAAGCTCTAGGCATGCGAATTTTCCTCATGACCTTCTGCTACCTGTTATGGTACTAGAAATGCATTATGCAGGCACTAGTCCTGAAAGTGAGTCTGAACTCTTATAACCTTTCACACAGCTATTTACTTGAGAACATTTTATTCTCTCCTACTTTTGCCTGCCCAGAGCAAAATAAGGCAGCAAACAACTCTGTAAACACTAAAATTTCATAAGATTACATTTAAAATGACCTTCAAATGATTTCACTGTAGCCCTGTCAATGTCAACTGTTTTCTATGCATCCAGGGGCTGCAGGCAGACCAGGCAGATTCATTAGTAAAAACGTGGAGAGGTGATGGAGTGCCAGAGTTTCCTACAGACAGATGTTTGGTTTTAACACTACAAAAAGTACAGCGAACACATCCAAGCCTCCCATAAAGGATGCAAGGGTTCCCCTTCATTGTGTGCCGGAAGTTCACTTTTATTCCTACACATCACCCACTCTGGAAGTTATTTTCTGTACCTTCACTAAGCAAACTTCACAGCAACCTTCACTAAGCTTAAACCAATTTGGCCCTGATTTTTTATGTAGAGCTGTGCATTTCACCCCAGTTACACTGAAAAGTCTTGATGCATGTCTACTATGTCTAGCCACAAGGGCTTTTTGACAATCCTGTGAAAATCTATAAAGGCTGACCAACTCTTGACAATATTGAGCAAAACAAACAAACAAACACTTAGATCCTACTTCTTCTACCAGCATTTTTTTTTGCCTTTTTTTTTTTTGAAAATTCTGAGCTCAAACGAGCAATATCCTGAAAATGCAACACAACACAGTAAAAAAGGTGTAGATAACTAAGGATGAGTGCATCTAGAAGTAGGAAAAAAATAAAATAAAAAAGCATGAAAAACATAGAGCTGAGAAGGCCAAAACAACTCTGATTCTATTATCCCTCAGCAAGCAACTGGGTCAAAATTTGTCCTTCATGAAGGCAAGGAATGATTTAGAAAAGGGTGACTAAACACAGCATTTTTGTTTCAGAAGTACAGAACCTCATTGATAACATGCATGTGAGTGTCAGGTCAGTGTACTGATGTGATTATGACCAAGATATTCAAGAAGAAGAATCATCATTCCAGGCAGAATTAAACTTTTGAGAGAGATCTTATGATGTCTTACCAAAAATCATGAGAACCAAAAAGGAAAATCCTTTAAGGCTTTGAAAACAAAGCTGAGACAGTTGAAATGACTGTGTCATTTGCAGAGCTTGTGGAATCCTTAATTTGAAGCAAAAATTGTAACAGAAAACCAAAACCAAGCACGAGATTACACAAAGATGCCGACTTCAATTTGGGAAAGGCAATTAGACCATAAGTGGAGAACATCACTTACAGATTGAAAGCTGTGAGGGAAAAACAGGTCTCATTCAAAGGCCTAAGTTAGTCAAAGGAGCCAAACTGCAGCAAACCAAATGGAAACTCCAAAATAAATAGGCAAACTGTACACGAAAGTTTGAAGCTACACACAATGTGGCAGAAAATACAGGCCAAAGGTATGTCTAGACACATTTTTAACAAGCAAAATAATTTTGTAAAATTCTGCTGACAGGACAGAATTTACCTAGACAGGAATACAGGGCAGTATCACTACACAAGCAAGCATAATTCCTTCTGGGAAAGATTCAAGATGGAATATTGAATTGCCTAATCCTTTTTCTTGCATCATAGTTCCTCCCTCAAGAAAGATAGTTACTTCGAGGGAAAAAAAGTCATTTTTTTAAATGCAGAAAGCTCAACTTCCTAAGACAGGATGGGAAGACCAATGTTTACACACATGGTTCCCCTGCCAATAGGCCCCTGCCCATGCAGAAGATCCTTGCATCCAGCCCAAATAATCCTTTGCTATGTGCTCAGTGCGCTCCGTTCTCTGAGAACATCTTCCCACTTCTTCCTTTGGTCAAACCAAGCTCAACACAGGCTCTTTGCAAGCTGCAGCCTCTCAGGGCCCAGATGAAGCCTGAGTAATATCCTTATGAAACCTTTATGCCCCGTGTTGCCTGTAAAGGAAAGGAGATCAGATCTTTAGTGTAGGCATGGCTGAGAGGTGGAACAGGTTGCCCACAGGGCTGTAGTGTCTCCATCCTTGGAGACCTTCAAAAGCCCCCT
Source organism: Crypturellus tataupa (assembly GCA_034781795.1). Lineage (NCBI taxonomy): Eukaryota > Metazoa > Chordata > Aves > Tinamiformes > Tinamidae > Crypturellus > Crypturellus tataupa. Next base: position 1,672,296 of record JAWLRI010000873.1, read on the forward strand.
GGAGAGGCTCTGTGTGACCCTGTTTGAGCAGGGGTATTTGTTTGACTGAGTGATCTCCACCTCAACCGTCCTGTGAAGACAGATGTCCAAGCATGGGAACAACATTCACCCAATCTCCTTAGTCTCATAGGTATCTCATAGGTATAACTGCAAATGCCAAAACAAAACAAATACTCCTGTCACCATGATGTATAAGCTGAAATAAAATGAAATCTCTAAAATTTGCAATTAATTTGGGAAATGGCGTACCTATATCTGAAGTGTATCCACCCTCGAAGTACAGAGTAGAAGACTGCAGAGGAAGAGGAAAAGAGAAAACAAATAATGAAGAGAGATAAGGAGAAGAGAGAACTAGATTAAAATACAGGGGACAGAGCCTGGGGAGGGAGAAGGTAGTATAAAAAGAAACAGCAAAATGGTCAGACAGAAGCAGTCTAGAACTATAACTCCAGAAACTTCAAATCTTTCATCCAAAACCATTATTGCAGCATTTGCATATGCTGTAAATTAGAAATTCATTCATTCCTTTTTATCCATAAACAAAATTATTAGAGAATATAACCACTAAACATGTAATCTCATATGTAAAATATTCCTCCATGAGCCATGGCATGCCATGTCATGCAGTAATAATGTGTCACAGACCACAATTGTTATGAGTCTAACGGCTTTACAAACCATATGGTGAAAAAGTAACATTATTTTAAGTCCAGGTTATGCACATTTTAATGCTGCTGTAAAGAATACTGTTAAGAAGACACTTAAAAAAGATCAAGAGTCAAACCCAGAGCTTCACTTGACTGCTGAATTTCAGAGTGGTACCTTCTGAACAAGGCTGCCACCTGATACAGAGCTGGGTCAGATAACATGTAGGTCTGGACTCACAGGTTGTGTAAGGTACCAATATTAAATGTTGGGTTTTTTTCATGAAAAACAGAAAAATTCCTGTGATAGTGGATAATGTGAAATATTAGGCTCACAGGGCTCTGGCTTAGTATATCATAGCAGAGGACAATATTCTCTCATGCAGTATTCCCTGTCCCATGAGATGATTGCTAATGAAAGACAGACTGGTAGCATCCATGACAAAAGGAAGAAAAAGAAAGAAGGAGTCTCAGCTCAAACCCAAGATCAAACTCAAAATGAGAGAAATAGGTCAAGGCATTGACTATACTGAGCAAACCAGAGTTAATACTCGAGATGTTTCAGACATCCACAGCACAGACGCGGTCAGCTCAGGGACTGGTTGAACATTAGTGGTGCCTCATTACAAATTTCAAGTTTGCCTCTTGGAGTGTGTGTGTAGGGGAGCTGTTGGAGTAATTGGCTCTTTAGGAAGCTTGAGATAAAATAGGACACACTCCCTTCCAATGCATTTGAGTTGAAACCAGCTGTTGAGGGAGTCACCACTGATGTCAGTGGCTTGAATAGCACACAAAGATCCCCCGTCCTTGCGCCTTCCCACCGTGCCTTTTTGCTGACCTCTGGTTGCATTAATGAATCATCACAGTTCTACACACTAGCCCAAATTCTTATTAGTTCTCACCTAAAAATATCTCCCCTCCATAGCTGAAATATCTTTTTTCAAATCTCTCATTTCCATTGCTCATCACAAATATTTGCAGCACTTTCTGGCCACATGTTACATTTCCTTCAAGGCAATGCAAAGGACACAGACCTGCTGGTGCCATGGGTTACCCTGTTAACAGACTTGGCAGAGCTTTATACTGTGAACTCACAGCACTCAGCCCAGATGATGACATGTTCACATTCCTATGTGGTATCACGTGCAGCATTTTTGAATTTTTCAATAAATTAAGAATACAACTTTAAAAAGTATGTTCAAAAAGAAAAAAAAAAGAAAAGAATATTTTATAAAGTTTAAGAATTCAGTAAAAATGCACTGAAATAAAAGTGTGTCTAGCCACCTTTTGCATTTGGTTTACAGAGTCAGTTTTAAATAAGTAATGACTTCAACCTGTCTTTCCCATGTTTGTTCAGTGCACAAAAAAAACGGCCCAAGAATTCTTCCCAAAACATCCTTCCCTCACATGCACAGTAGCGAAAAGTGGGCAGCGACATCTACAAAATTTCATCGTGGTAGAAAGGAGATGTCACAGTTCAAGCACATTAATTTTATCCTCTCCTGGGTGACAACATTCCTGCATGGTGCTGGATAAACTGTTTAAATCAGCGATCACTGACTATCTTCTCTTACTTTCCCAAGGCCATAACCATAACCTTCCTCCCAATCCTCAGCACTGGTTTGCAGAAGTGCCACAGTCTCAGCTGTGCTTAGAAGTAGAGGGGCCCAACTCTGAATACATACAATACACCAAGGGTTCGGAAAAAAATGGGACCTGAAATTACTGGCTATTAAGTATCTGTGTCCCACTGAAAATAGAAAAATAGCTTAGCTTTATTTTGGGGGGGTTAGCAAGAAAATATATTCTTTATATTTAGCGGAGTTGGGCTTATAGGAAATGCTCTTGGAAGATGAATGAGGCCTCAATCTGAGGACAGTTTGTACAAAACCAGTAAGTGAGATGCGATTTTCACACCCCGAGACCGAGCTGCATGGAACTGAACTGTTCGTGGAAGCTCCCAGCAATGCAGAGGTCTGTGATCATATCGTTAAAGACTGGTCTGCTCACCTAAAGAGATTAAACTGGACTTCCTGGACAACACTTCTTTCTATATTTAAATTTGTAGCTGAATTTCCCACCACGGCAATGTTCTTCTAATGCTTATGAAAGGTATTAAAGGTTTTAACAAATACTACAGAAAACATTTCCAAAGTACTGTCACTGATGTCACGGGTCTTATTTGTCATTGCTGATGACCAATAGCCATTTCTTTCTGATTTCAGATTTTCTCAAGCGTTGAGGTACATTTAGGATGGCTGAACAGGTTGCCCATCCTTGGAGATAGTCAAAAACCAATTGAACCCATTCCCGGGCAAAAAGATCTTGATGACCCTGTTAGAGCAGGGAAGTTGGACCAGATGATGTCCAGAAGTTCCTTCCGATCTGAATTATTCTGTAATCTTAAAATATGTTCTAAAGTTACTTGTGATTTAACGTAGATTAAGACTGGTTGCACTGGGAAGGAACAGGCAAGAAAACTTTAAGGACGTACAGCAAAGGAGAAGGATACTTCTGATACAGAGGGTCAAATATCAGCTGAGAGAGGGTTAAAGAGGATTAAATAGAAGGTTATGAAGATAAGATAACAGGTCTGATAACCTAAAGCAACACCCTTTCTGTACATGCAGATACCAGAGATGTGAATCATCATTACTTTGCAATTTATTTTCACCTATGATAAGGTGGGTTTAACATACTGGTTGGTAATAATTTACAGCCCCTTTGATTGGGTGAAAGAGATGACTGTAAATGATTGCTAGGAGTGAGGCGGAGAGACACACTGACCAGCTTCCAACACTAGAAATAGCTCTCTCTTCTCCATATTTAATAGCTTCCCAGAGGGACACACCACACTTATTTCTAGTCCTGGGAAAACACATTTTTAAGTTATGATATTATTATGTATCAGAAAGCTATTTTGCATCATTTATTATTCATCCATTGAGGCCTTGACAGCACTTCTGTTTCATCCATGCATAGAGAAAAGATAAAACTAACTCCCAAGAAATTTATTAGCCAAGACATTTTCTATAACTAAACTTGCATTAGATTTACGTAATGGATTTCTAAATTGATTTAAATCATGTAAACTTATCTCAAAATAATGTAAAAATAACTTAAAAGTTACTTGCAGAAATTTAGTATTAATAGATTTATGACTGAAGCAAGGAAAACTGACCTGAGACTCTAAAATTTAAGATGCTCGTTAAGCAGGTTGCTATTCTGAGTGGAAAATATGAGATATGTAAGTGACCCACAGAGCTGGCTGAATTCCTTTAAAAACAATTTACGAAGATATTTCAATGTTACTTCTGGTTCATGGTTCTAAATAGCATTTCAAGGTTCAGAAAGGACATAAGCCTTCTCAATATTGGAATTCTTGTCCCTCTTTTTCTTGGCAGATTTTTATGATCATTTGTTTTTGGTCTAGTATTTAATTTGATGAAAAGATGATAATGTAGAAGAAGAATAGAGAAAAATAAATATAAATACATAATAGCCTTGCAATTTTAGCTAACATAAAGGATTGAGCATAATAAATGACATTCAAAACTTTTCAGAGGCATCATTTCTATAAAAAAAATAAATTTAGAAAGAAGTGATCTTTTTGCTTAGAAAATCTCTTGTAAAACATTAACAGGCTTTTATCCCACCATTCTGGTGTTCATCTTTAAACTTAGCTGCAGCTGACTAGGCTTTTATAAAGTGTTAACATGTCTACCCATACTATTTTTAAATCATTTGTCAGAGAAATGCTTTCTCATTCATGCTGTAAAGACTGAATCTGTCTGGGAAGCACTTGGCTACTGTACAGATGGGCCCTGTAGAAAAACCCTTGATAAGGATAACTGATTGTGTGGTAACCAAAAATAGATTCTGCCTGTATAAAGGACATGCACTGAATGGAAAATCTGACAGCAAAGAGGTGCTTAGCACCTGTGCTTGGCAAACGTCAGAGCCGAGCCAAAAGTGGCACTCAGCCCCCTTGCTCATCCCTGCTCTTCCTCATATACAGATTTAGGTAGAGCTACAGTCTCTGGAGAAGCGGATGGACTAGACAACCCCCAAAGGTCCTTCAGACCCTGATTTCTACTGTTCAAGATAGATAGAGAATCTGAACCTTCCTAAGAGGGAAGAATCAGGGGCAGAGAGGGGAGAGAAAGAGGATGGAGAAGCAACCAAAAAAAAAAGCAGACATGGCTGATTATACAATAAGGACTGAGGTATAACTTTTATTCAATGATGTGTGTTTGCTAGCCTCTACTGCAGGGGAGACAAGCTCTGACTACGATGGCTAGAAATTGTATCTGTCTATCTATATGAGACCTACGTACCCTCCCCCAAAATCACAGCTGCTCCCTGCAGTGGCCCAGAAAAGCCCTTTGTGGGTAGCTGAGCTTTGCCTGTGCTCTGAATGTCATAATAATTTTCTATTTTTGATGTGCTTCTTGTCAGTGAATTTGAGTCAAAGGCTTTTATATTGTGGTCAAGCGCAAAGTGGCAGACTAGGGCACTGCTCTTAGCACACGGACCTGAGGACCAGCATAAATGTGCTTAGTCCAACCATTGCATTCCTGAGGAATATCACTGCTTTAGTATCTGCCTCTTGAAAATTAAGTTTCTAGACTGAGTTCAGAGAATTGAGAACAATTCAGTACAACTCTCTTTCCATTAGACTAAGTGCTGCCTAGGAAAAAAAATCTCATTAAACAATTAAAGCTCTATCAAACAGAGTACAGATGAGTTGTTAGAATTTAAACTGCAGAAAGGGATCTATAAACGTATAATTTGGAGACACAATGTTTAGAGAGTCCTTGCAGAGATATCTTCTCTGCCTTCCACCCGTTACACTAGACATCCCTGTGTGAAGCCCAGATGCTACTGACAGAGCAGGGGCTCCGTTCATAACCATGAGGCTGCACAGCCTCACTCACTGTCCTTGCATTCCTTAGGGACCTGTAAATCTCACACTCCTAGTGACAGATTCAGAATGTAACTTGTGCCCTAATATTGCTGTAAATGCCCTCAAGACCTGCTGAGTAGGATGCTCCCCTGAGACATGAGAACAGCAGGTTCATATAGTCAGGGCTAGCACAGGCCAACGCACAAGCGTGGCCTGCAGCAAGTCCCAGCCATTTGGCCCCATGTGAATAAAGGAGAAAGACACCAGCTGATGAAATACATCCATAACCAGCCATGGTCAGGACTATGCGAACTGTGAAATAACACAATTCTGCATGTGTTCACAGCATATTTTATCTACTTATCACACAAAGCTTTTTACATCAGTGGAAACCTACTCTACTCTCACTCCCCCCAGCTTACACAAGGGACAGTGAAGATCCTAGTGCATTTGTGCAATGATCCCCAATTTATGTTGGTGTGAGAGATGACACCCTTGAGGTTGCCAGCTTCCTACTCAACAAGAGTGACTGCAGCAAGAGCCTTCAACAGGCACGCAGCAATGGCCAAGCAATTGAGCAGTTCCCCTGGGCTCCAGCGTTCGGCCTCTATGCAATTCCATGCTCAGACACTGATCCTGCTTCCATTAAAATAGATGGAAAAAGTCCAAGTGCTTTTGGTGGGAGCAAACGCCTGTTTCTATACACTGCAGCCTCCTGGGGTGTATATATTGTAGACTGTATTCAGTCTACGTGCCTGTATGTATTTCCTATGCAGTTTCAGTTTTTATAAACCACTGGAGTATGCAGCTTTGTCAGCAATGACAATGAAGTGTTTCGTTCCAAGTAGTGTGTTCCCGGGGAAAGTTTTGATACTAAAGAAATGTCATTTCTCAGTGAAAAAAAAAATGTTCTATTGAAAAATTCTTTACCAGTTCTGTGTTTTGAGCTGATTCAAAGACTCCCCTTGCTTTCAGTCAGGTGCTCTGCTTGCTCAGGAACTGCTGAATCACAGCACCAGAATATATCACAGTGGTCTTGCTTTTCAGTCCATCATCTGCAGGAGTTAAAATGCAACCACTGGGGATCCCCATACCAGTTAAAGAGGGTTGACAGACTGTCTGCATTCCTCTTGTTCAGCTTGCACAGACAGCTGTAGTAGAGGTATTCAGCCCCCTCTCTGGCTTTTTTGGGAGAATAGAAGCAGGGAACCTTGGTAGGTCTTCTACATAGAGTACTTTAACTCTGTCAGTGTCCTCAGTATCATTAGGAACCACCAATAATTTCCAAATGTCCTTTGGAATTTAATGGCTTCTTCTAGCTTTGCATATATTGCTGATTTTGGTTCCTCATACTCACGCTACTCTCCTCTTGACGCATTTCCCAGCCTCTGCATCCTAATGCATTGCATATGTTCCCCGTTTAGCTCTTCCTTAATTCTTCTTGGCTTCACATTTGTGGCAAAGGGAGAGCAAAAAAAGTTGATTTGAAAGAAAATATTTGTTTGCAAAGCAAACTTTTTGTGTGTGTGTTTACATGGGAATACACTCAAAGTCTTTGTTTCATTTTTTGAGCTAGGTGGGTGTACAGGAAGAATATCTTTCATGACCATTCAAGATACAAAACAAGATTCTTGTTTTTATTCTTGTAATTGAGCTTATCCAGCAAAAATCAGGTGGAAGAGTTAAAGCATATTGGTCATCACATAATAGCTGTGTAATCCATGCGTACAGAATCAGTAGAAATCTGAAATGTCATTTGTCACTGGGTAAAGTACATGTTAAAAGACTAAAAATTGGCAGAGGTAGTTATAAAACTAGACACCAAGCATTTGCAGCAATTCTTCTCAGTTGCAGTATCTTTCTGGAGTTAACACTGATATTTGTGAGGTTTTGCCATATCCTAAAATGAAAACTGATTCAGACCAGCTTTGGAGTATTTTCAGTAGGATATAAAGCCCCGGGAGCTGCAGGTGCTCTACTGATTCCCAGGTTTTGTCTAAAAGTCCTAACATCCTCTCACTTTGGTTTTGGAGGGAATCTGTGCTGATAAATATACAAAGGAAGCATCAAATGCACAGATATATGAGTTGCCTTCTTTCCCAGGATTAAGAAGCATCCTGGAAATCTCATGGTTCTCGCAGAAATCCCAGTGGGATGGATACCGGGCCTCTTTGTAGGCGATGCTGGCCTGGAAGGACCAGTGAGTTAGCATCACTTCAGCCCTTGGAGCCCTCTTGTCTTTACCAATATTTCTGGATGCCAAGTCAGTGGCAGTGGCAGTGAAGGGTGGGGGAGTCTCTCCAGGCGGATGAAGGGGACAGCAAGCTCTTAATTCAGTTAACGATTGCAGGAAGTGGTTTGTCAGTTTGGAGGTAGTCCCTGCTCAAAGCCAGTGCCCTTCTCAGAAATGAACTTGCAGTTCTCTAAAGATAGATTGCGCAAAACACCAGGGGGCCCTCGGGAACCTGCAGCCACAATTCCCCAGGCTGGGAGCCCCAGAAAAACACTGAAATGCCCCACTTGGTGCAGCTGCTCTGTGGAGTAAAACAACGCTTGGTGAAGCAGGTCTCTTATGCAAGTTCTCAGGTTTCATATCCGCAGTGACCAAATTTTGTTAAAAATATGACAGCTGCTCCTGTCATTTTCTTTTCCATGTAATTTTAACAGTAATTTCAAACTGCACATGCATTTTCTGCCCTTCAGGGTTGTTGCTGGGAGGTCTGTATAAAGCAGAGGACTTCTGAGAAGTTGTCAACCTTGGTACTAAAGAATCAGGTATCCTTGACACATCTGACAGGTCAAGTAAGAGAGTTTGCAAGTGATGATCCACTAGGTGAGCTTCAGAGCAGCCTGTTCATGACTACCATGGCAGGCAGAATTCAGTTGGGTGTAATATAGCGAAATAGGTAACTGCTAAGGAAATAAGATGACACTATAAGGAATAACTCCCAAATTGTCCTGGAACAACAGCAAGGATATGACCAATCGTACTACATCATACTAGAGCTATATGGTATATTCACAGGTACCATACAGTAATTGCTGTCATCAGAGCCTCTAACATTCCTTACAGAAGGATTTTATTTACTAGTAAGCAGCCATCCTAGCTAATCCATTTAAAAGACAATGTTTTCCACTGGGCTAAATTTAGATGATCCCTACAAATGTCAATAGATTGACTCAGAGCTTGACATCCTTTCAGCCAGAATACAGAACCTTTATATTATTTCCAACTTTGCAGTTCTTAATTAATTTATACTCCTGTTGTTAGCCCAAACAACAGAAACTGGTGAAGAAGTTAAATGAGTGCTTCATAACCCAGTCTCGCATCAGAAATGCTTCATGAGAAAACATCTTAGAGTGGGTCCATCCTTGTCCATGACTTCAGGTCAGGTCCAGCCACACATCACACAACATAACAGTGTTACTGAGAGCATTAGTGTCCCTTCTCCACCCCTACTCCCACCTCAGCAAGTACTTGCTTCAGGCAAAATCAAACAGCTTTGTGGGTTTCTTTCTGTTTGAGGTTGGGTTTTCCTTTAGTTTCTTTTTTAACTCTTTGTTTCTTGCCGGTTAGGCTTTAAATGTTTTAAGGCAGAGATAGTGGGGTAATTTTAAGGTGTAAAACACAAGAGTTCCAAAACATGGCACTAGGCCTTCCTCACACAGCTTGGGCAAGAGTAGAGCAGCCCCTCTTTGCTGTGTAGACACACTTTCTCTTGTGCTGGTGCTCGTCCAGTGCTGTCTTCAATAGGCCACTCTAGGTTTATGCTGAAGGCAGAATATGTCCTAAAAACTGTTGGGCAAAGGACAAGGACTTCTGAGAAGAACTCTTGCTTCAAATTGGTGAGAACACAATTTTCATCTTCGTTTCATCTCTAAATGTCAAGTGCCTTCCTAATGGCTCTCTGTCCTTTTATTCTTTTGCATCTTATGATGGAGACCATCTTGCATTCATTCTAGCTTTTTTTGTTTGTGTGTGTGTGAGCTGCAGCTACTTTGTGCTAATCTCCAGCAGCTCCATGGGCTCTCCTCTCCTGAAATCTTCCAAGGCTGGTAGAAACCGAGAAATGCTTGGGCATTTTATAGAGACGAAAACAGGCAACTAAAGGTTTTAAACAGAATATACAAGAGTAATAGATCCACTTTGAAGTGGATATTCCAGAACAAACTATCAACATAATTTAAGGGTCCTTAATATCTTTTCTCTGTGGGAAGCGGGTATTAGCAGGCCATCTCTGGCTTATGGCACCTCCAGAGCCCTTATAGCACTTTTCTCTTTTCACATCTCTCCTTCTGCAATATTTACCCTTAGCTTAAGGTTTCTTCCTCATTTGAAGGTCATTTCCTCTGCCTCTCTTCTTGTTTTCTCATTAACCAGTTATGCAGACCAAGAATCCTTTAAGCGATTTGCCAAAGACACCTGCTCTCTCTTCCCAAATGTGGAGGAGCTGCCAGACCTTTCCTATTTCATACCCTGAGCAGCGGCTCCAGATCTCTCCAGATCCCTGCTGAAGAGCCATACTCTGCTCATAGCATCACAGAGCAGAATGATACCACAGCCCCTTCCCACCTTGGGGAAACCCCTGGTGAAAAGACTTTGCACAGATGCCATAAAATCTCAGCAGTTGGAAATGTTGCTGGCATCCCCAGGACCGCAAGCACTCAAATTGGCTCTCTGTGGGAAGCAGCTCATCCCACTGTCACCATGATCCCATCCCCAAATGTTGCTCAAAGACAGTACACATGCGAGCACCGCACAAACGGAGCTGACGCAGCGCACAATGCAGCTGGCAGATGTCTCCTTGAGTCATTGGCTTGTATGCTACCAAACCCTCCCCTGTACCTCCCGCATCCTTTTAATGGAAAACATTAGTTTTCAGGAGAACTCATAGGATGATCATGTATCGACCCACGGGGGAAGGGAGTCTGCTGGGCTCCCCTGCAAATGAATCAGATTAGCGAATGAGTGGTCTCTGTCTTTCCAGCCTCCACTTTCCCAGTCATGGCCTGCTCTTGTGTTCCTCGCTTATGTTAAAATTCCCACACTAGGCCCTTCTTGTGTAATTTAGACTCAGATTTTCTCCTCTTTCTTTTCCCTCCCTCCCCTCCGCCTCCCGCATCCTCTGTACAACAGAGCTGGCCACACAGCAACAGAGGAAATGAACAACATCTGGTGAGACTGATTCCTCGTTCTTGTAAGCAGTGTGAGCTAACAGCTGTGTCAGGCATTTCGGCCAGCGCTGGAATAGAAGAGAAATCAATCATGCATTCTCTTTTACCACACCTCCTCATCCTGGCATCGGCGCTGGTCCTGCGAGATAATTGCCTGGTTTACTTTCCTGAAATTATACCGGAATCCCACCCTTTGTACAGAGGATGCTCCTTGGTGTAAATATGATTGCTTTAAACTATAGGAGAGAAAAAAGTAGAGCAGAGCACTAAAGCACATGCCCAACTTAAAGCTAAGGAACTCACCGGATTAATAAAACTCTGAATGAGCTTTAAGTTATGCATGGATAGAAGAATCTTTCCTTTATTCAGATAACTAATCATTATTGCATCCTATTGCTCTTGGTAGTACGAAGGCACTTTGAAAAAAAACGCTCTTACACATACACATATGAGTTCTTCCATAATGTGCAAATGATGGCACAGTGGTGGTAACATATTTTGTTGTATTGAAACCTTGATGCTGATGGCTCTAAAAATCAGAGCATGGTGACATAAAAGATCCAAGACAGTAGTAGTCACAGGATGAGCAGTAGCAAGAGTAAGAGAAGGGCAATTTCCTTATAACATGGGGGTCCTGAGCCAACTCTGGAGTTAAGGATTAATCTGCTCTCTGTGAGTATTTCTCCTGACGCTGCCAAGGAGCTTCCAAATAACCTCAACTCTCTCGGCAGTTTCTGAGATATAGATGTCTGACCACTAAGAACCAGGCAAAGATCCACAACCAGGTCTCTTGGTAATTATTACTGTCCCACAGCTCATCTGTGACCACAAAAAGCGCGATGCAGCTGAGGAAGGAAGATTCAAAGGTAGATTTTACAGAGCCTGGGACAGCTGAGCATCGGGCAGCCCGCCCTGCTTGTCCCCCAGCTGTTCGTACTGCTGCTCTCACAGATAAACCAGCTGCAGAGAGCCCCAGGCAGGGAGCATCTTCTCGTCCTGCCCCTTGGGGAGCCATTCACAGGTATGCTGGCTTTAGGACTTGGTTTCACTGCTGCATTCTAAGAAGAAATCAGTCTGCCCAGGTATTTGGTCTATAATCAAATATTGAGACAAATCTTGAATTCTGCTGGCTGATTAATTGCCCAGTCTGTATGCTGGAGTTTTCTGCAGAGGCTGAAGCAGTCTGTTCTCGCTATCAACCTGCTTTCCTATGAGAGCATCAGCAATCCCTGATCTCAGTCTCAAAAGGGGTTTCCTGAGGAACTTACAGCATTAGTCATGACTGTGAGCAATTGAAAAGCAAACAATTTGCAGAGCGGAGGTGTTGCTTGTGGCCTGCTACCCTCATAGTTTTGATAATACTGGAAACAGCTACTTTAAGAAAATGAGAAAGTAAGAAGAGCACATTCAGTCTTGCCTTTATCCCCAGATTGTCCCAGCTGTCTCACATCCCCAGATCAGATCAGTGGACAGTGAGTTTTTCTGTGCCACTGAATTGACCTTTGTCCTGAAAATATAAGTAATAGTAAGGGGAAAAAAAATACCCTGAAATAAAATGCAGGAAATGCTATGTCTTCCTTTTTTTTCTGGTTATATGTACATGAATAAAGCCTGTTTCTCAAAACAGTGAGATTTGCTACTGTAAAATAGCATGGAGAATTTCAAACCAGAGGGAGAAACAACCTAAGAGAAAGTGGGAAACAGCCAATAAAAGACATATGTAATCAAGGGAAGCGAGCTATAGTGCGAAGGATTTGCTTGGGGTTGAAGATTTTCCAATAAGCAGTGTAACAGAACAGATTTATGATTTCACCATAAAGTTGCATGATACCATTTAATGAATTAAACATTCACATACGGGCTCGGAGAAAATATTACTGACTGGGAGAGCATAAAAGCATTGGGACATTCTTCACGTTTATTACTCATGAAAAGCTAAAGAAAGAAAGCAATCACAATAGCAATGAAACATACTTTTCCACCCACATAGCATCTGATCAAATATTCACAGATGGAATTTATATAGGAGCTGATGGTAGTTTTTTTTAAGTTGCTGTTAAACCTAGGTTCTGCTAAAACCCAAATATACACATACATTTTAGATATTTATAGGACTCCTATTACCATAATAATTGGACACATCACCTTTTTAATGTATTTTTCCTCACGACATCCCTGGAAGGGAGGATGGGCTGCCATTCTCAGTGCTGAGATGGCAACTAGGGTACAAAGAGACTCTGGATGATGAAGTGTGTTAGCTGCCTTCAATCTAGATATTGCAATGCCTAGAAATTAGACATTTGGACACATCAGAGTGTGTGCTGTCTAGGTAGCTGTCTAGAGCCAGATCTAGACAGCTACCTAAACAGTCAATAGAAAATGCTACGTGTGAGCGGAGAGGAGAGCTATCTCACATAAAAAGCAATGCTCCAGGACAGTCACTCTGCCTTGGAATTCAGGTTCTTCTGTCAGGGCTGCCTGAACCTTATGAGATGGAGTCTTCTCTTAATGGAGCAGGACATGTTCTTATAAAAATAAGTGTGCTCTTGGGCATTACTCGCCCAGCATTATCAACACTCAGGTGGGCAGTAGGAGTCCTGCAGCAGCAGCACCAGTCCTGATGATACAAGTGAAACTCCCATGTCCGCTGCACTGGAGAGGCCTGGCCACCGGCTGTGGAAGGTTTGTGTGGGATCAGTGCAGGCACCACCCTTCCTGTGGAAACAGATCCACTGTCAAGGGAGGAAAACAGCATTGACCGAGCCAGAAGGACACCGTGAGTGCACAACACATTCGTTAGGACTCTCCATAGTGTTGGGAGATCCCTGCCATCAGGCAAAATCCAAGCAAAATATAGCTGATGGATTTACAGGTAGAGATAGCAACTGATATTTTTTGATCACTTGAGCAGATAACAGAGACCTCTTAGAGTCCTAAATTCTAAGTAACCTCTATGAATTTCTGCCTTAAAAGTTTCACTTCAGGTGGATGAGGAAGCTTGTGATGAACTCAGAGTCCCCCAGGAGCAACAGCAGACCCACCAGCTAGAAGGGAAAATGCTCAGAGGTTGCAATCACGCACCAGCGCCTTCGGTTCCACACCATCACACCGCTGCCCGCATCCCACACGCATTCATGTGTGCGCTGAGCAGCTCAGCTGAGTAACCCGGCTCCTCTCAATCACATACCTAGGTGTTTTCCACACTGACACTCAGGCCGAACAGGCCCCTGGTGAAAAATATTTATAGAAACTGCAAGACCAGTATTTCTGAGGTTACTGAATAGGAATAAATAACTCTTTTTACCGCTTCCAAGCATTTGTTCCTTGCTTGGACTCATGACACAGACGTGGAAACATATCATTTGAGCATGTGTGTTATGAGAGGAAGTGAGGGAAATCTTGCATAATGCAGACTAGTTTTTAAGGGTACAAATCACCAAAGAAATGAGGTTGAGTGTATGACTGAGAACCAGTCATAGTCATTCAGCTGGGTTCACGCAAAGGTAAAACTCAGTGCTCTGGCACACTGCCAAAGACCTTGGGTCTGTGAATTTTGTCGAGAACTGAAGTAACTTGTAAACTCCCAAGGAAAACTGGTCCAAAGAATCCAAAAGCAGTAACTGGCTCAAAGCACCATGGAAATAGTCCAAAGCTGCGTTTGCTCCAGACATAGTGGGAAATCATTCAAACCATAGCATCACTCTTCTAATCAGTTTGGAAATTTTGGAAAATTTGAACCAACTACTGTGTTGAAAACAAACAAAAAGTATTCTTCCCGCTCTTCTCCTATGTCTCCTTTAAAGGACAAACTCAGAGTGCTTCAGCCTCCACCACTTAAAGGGGAAATATATTATCTAAATCCATTTGGGCAAACAAAGATTAAAGTACATCTCCATAAGCGAATAAGCTCCTTCCACTTCTCAGTTACAAAGCAGAAAAGCATGATGTACAACAAAATCCTCCAGGCAGATGGTTTGAACCTGCTATTCCTTCCTCCCGGAACTCACAGAGGTGTCTCGTTTGATCCCAGCCCAGCACGTAGTACAAAAGAATAAATATTCACACATGAGGAGGACACAGAACTTCAGCCCTGCAGGATGTTGATGTCACTGAGTTCAGCAAGAGGTGACATTGGCCATATACGATTTCAGATGTTAAATTCTACAGGACAGAGACTGCCTGACCTTTTCCAGCATCATATACTCTACAAAACCCCGGGACCTAGGTGCTTTGATTCACGGGTACTCACAGGCTAAACACGTACAGTAAAGGAGGGACCTCCCTGAACCATCCATGCAGTGTGTTTTCCAGAGATTGCTGCACTGCAGTAGAGACAGTCAAACTCCCCAATGCAGCTCCCTAACTGCAGTTCCCAAGCTATCAGCTACAACCTGGATTATTTTAGCATAGCAAGCTGCAAATGGCCATAGTCCAAAAGCTGTTTCATAGGCAATTTCGCTTCTCTGAAATGGAAAGGAGCAACTCTGGGAGAGGGAAGGAAGGAAATATCGGTGAAGGCAGTTATCTCTGCCATCTAGGCTTAATCATCTTCCCTGTGCTGGTAAATCAACATACTTAGGAAAAAATCTATTTGTAACTTCAAACAATCCTACTAAAAAATACCCCACATGTTATTTTTTTAGCAGCATGTCTCAATACATTATTGGTGTCATCTTATTTGGTATTCTAATTTTAAAAAG
Source organism: Crypturellus tataupa (assembly GCA_034781795.1). Classification (NCBI taxonomy): domain Eukaryota; kingdom Metazoa; phylum Chordata; class Aves; order Tinamiformes; family Tinamidae; genus Crypturellus; species Crypturellus tataupa. The sequence continues at coordinate 1,687,721 of JAWLRI010000873.1, forward strand.
CATTTCATTGAAATGAGTGAAAAAGAAAAACCTCAGGGTCTTTTTCTCTGCTCATTGTTTCTATCCAAAAGTTGCTATACACAAAAAACTGTTCAGCTGTTTTTTGTCATTACTAGAAATAAAATAATGACTTAATGACTTACTATCACATGGCATTCAGATTACAAAAGCAGCACTACATAAAAAAACAGTGTAGCACATATTAAATGAATTAAAATTTAGCTAGATTTCTAATAGAGACTGTATGATGTGGTTACTTGAAATAGCTGGGGATTAGACTAAGTGGCCCAGGAGGTCTCTTCCAGAGCTGTACTCCTAAAAAGCAATTGTTAACGAGAAATCATCATCAAAGGGTTTTTTTTTTTCTGTGGGTCCTACAGAGATCTCCTTTTGTCCAATGTTTTTCAACATCTTTAGCCAGGATGGTAAAATCTGTAGAGGATACAGACATTTGGAGAACAGTAAACAATAATGGGAATGGGTCAATTTTACTTACATCATGGTAAACTATTTTGCACATCACTCTACAGAGTATTCCTGCGTCAAATAGCAAAGCCACTCGTAGAGAATGTATGTAGGTGAGGTAGGTCCAATTGGAGGCAATTCCAAAACCTGATATAGTATCCTGTAAAATAGAAGATACATTCTTGGTTATATAACAAACATATTTTGCAGAAGTAAAATGTTACTGCTATCTCTGTATATAGAACTGGTGAAACCATTACTGGAATAATATGCACATTTCAAGGAGGTAGCTGAAACGCTGTAAAGGGATCAGAGAAAAGCTGAAACAATGATTTGATGTCTGGAAAATCTGCCCGAGAAGAAAAGACTTAAAAACTCAATGTCTTTAACTTCTCTGAGAAAAACCTGAGGCATAGGATCACAGTTTGTATTTGGGGAATGGAAAATATTTCTGAAAGTAAAAAGTTCCTTTGTTTAAGAGACAAAGGCACACAACGTCTGAGCCGCCAGAATTTGAAGTTAGATTCATATGAGGTAAGATACACCTTTTTAATCATGAATTCAAATAATTATGGAAACGACTTACTAGGAAAGAAGTAGATACCTAAATATTGTAAGGTCTGAGAGGCTGGGTATCTCCTATAATGCCATGACTTGGCTGAAGCAAGTGTTCACCTTGACACAGGAATGGCAAAGACTCTTTATTGAGAAGGAATCAGCATGAAAGTCCTTTCACTGACTTCAAACCTATGAACAAACCAATCTACCCACATTTATGGACCATCACATATAGTCCCTGAGTCACAGCATAAAGTCTCATAGGAATGTCTCATCCAAAGAACATACTTATTTTGACTTCAGTGAGCCCTGTGTTAAGCTTTTATTTTTCCTAAAACTTTTCATTCCTTGAGTTCTGTTTTCATATCTTCATCTAATCCAATGATTTCTTCTTATATCCCCCAAAGTTGTCATTTGCTTCAGATGTTCAGGCTGATGTAAGAGTGATACTGAAATAAAAGTTAAATGAGGTGAAAATATATCCCATAAAAACCCCATCAGGGAATTTACAGAGAGATTTCCTACTCCTCTGACTCAGATAACCATATTTTTTTCCTTATATGAAAAAAAACAAAAAAAAACAAAAAAAAACAAAACAAAAAAAAAAAAAAACCTAATACAGGCATTCAGCTGCAAGTCAGGAGAGGCAAAAGAAACAAGAATTTTGCATTTAGCATTTACAAGACAGTTACTATGAATGAGCTTTTATTTCAAGTGCTGACACTGAGCAGAGCAAATATGAAAGTGCAGTATGACAAACTGGAAATCTGTGGGTTACCATGATGTAATAGCCCATAGAGTGCCTGATGAGCCAGATCCTGTTAAAAATATGTGCATAAAAGGAAAAAAAAAAAAAAGAAAAAGAAAAAGATAAATTGCTTTTGTTCCATCATGATTGATTAAGAAATAGAGAGAAATAGTAGATTTGATAATTTTTTTGTCCCGTAGAAATGAGGTTAATTCCTCTTCAGAGCAAAATATAATGTGACCCCAGCCACCTTCCACGTTACTCCTTCTTCCACCTTCTTTTTTTGTTTATTTTTTTGTTCGTATCTTTTTTGTTGTTATTTTTGGAGGGAGGGATGGTTTTCCGTGTGTGTTTATCTTTTCCTACTATATGCCTGTCAGTGACAGACGAGGCCAGCAACAATGCAGAATAACATTCCACATTATGAGAAAATGATATTTTGTGAAAGGTACCTAGTATAAATGTCACATCCTTTTATCTATCTACTCAAACAGTAACATGTTTTTGTGAGCAAAGTTATTTAATTTCCATTTTTAAATGGAGTATCTTCAGATTGTTTTAATTTTTCATACATAAATTTGAATGAGGTAAATGAAGTTTTTGCACTTGCTGTTTTCAGGTCTTCTCAAGTAAGAGATAGAGAGGTAATCCATATCTACAGTGCAGTGTGTCAGCTGTGCACTGTACGACTCATTCAGCTTTTCCTAGATGTATTTTTTTAGCTTTCCGGGTCAAATCCTACCTAAATCTGTGGCAACTGCTGTTCAAGTCCAGCGACAGACCATATATAGAAGAAACAGCACCACTCATGATTTGGACTTCTATTATTTCATTACTTTTCTCCAAAAGGAGTCTTCATTATTTTTTGCAATTTTTTTCTTGTCTTCATTGTTGTTAAATTGCTTCTAAAAGACAAACACATGGAATTCATTGAGCATAAAACAAAACCCACATTCAATTAGATATTGCCTGTCTTGCAGGGTAGCAATAAAATGTGCCCAAGGGAAAAAAATATCATGGGTTATGATACACTGACCCAAGCGTTGCGGGCTAAGGGGAATGTTACATAATCCAAACAACAATGAGACAAGTGTGCAGAACGACATTGTCTCCTCCACGCCCTGTGATGACACCACTATTCCTGGAACTGGCCCTGTGATGTGTGAGAAAAGGCTCTTTGAAATCATTCCCCCCACATTTGCAAATTGCCTTTGGCCATGTCAACCACAAATTTACCTGAGTTTAGTCTAGCTAGTTCTCTGCCATGGGTGCAACACATTTTCTCACTTCATCATCCATATCCACACCACTAGTGAAAGGCCAACAAAGAGAATTGTCAAACTGTTGGTTCTGTTTCTATAAAAATGCATGCATTCTGCTCATGACTAACCCAGAAGAGATCATTATGCCAGGATCCACATATAATTCTGATATATAGCACCGTCTTCATGTCATCTCTCTTTAGCTGCTTACAAGCAAGTTGCCCAGTCTAACCTTTGTCCGGACTCCATCTAGTCCAAGGAAAGGGATTAATCTCAGAGATGTCTCAAAGAGGTGCTTGTCTTGCTATATCATCAAAGTGATGACAGATGGGGACCTTGTGTGCAGATGGCTGTGTTACATAGACTGAATTACCTTCTTACTGTCTCACGTTGAAGGTCAGGTTTCAGTGGATGTGGCAGTAAGCGTATTGAAATACACTTATTGACTTGACATTACTGACTTTGAACCAGAGCAATAACAGTATCAGGGAGGGTGTTTATCCTCTGGTAGATCACCAGATGTGAGTCTTTCCCTATCTCAACAGCTTTCCAAAGGAATCTAAAGTAATGAGGTTCCTAAAGGAGAGCACCTAAAATGAGGTGGACTAAATCCCTGCTCTCCTGACATCTTCTACATCTATTTCCTTGCAACATCCAGATCTGTCAACTATACAAATTCCATAGTACAAGTGATCTAAATTCCATCCTTTTGCCTCTTTTTGCCAAAATACATCTTCCTACCAGGGACTGTAATAACATATGCAAGCACTCTAAAACTTGCACACCTTAAAACTCTAACTTCTATTTCTTCTGTATTTTCTTCCTCCAAATCATTCAACTCTTTGCCTTTCCTCTGACATTTTCTAAGTTGAAAGTGAAGTTCCCATGCCACACTCTCTCCTCTCTCTCCTATAGGAGTTTATCTTAAATATTTCAGCCCTGTTATATTGTGGCCTAAACCACAAGGCAGTCATAAGGAATGTTCTGTACAAAAGACTCCCACTTCCTAGAATTCACTCCCACTTTCAGTATTTGTTTGCAAAGAGTCTTCTGTGGGAAGACATAAATAATTTTCTTTTTCTCCTTCCTGTCTTAATATCATGGTTGATAAAACCTTGCAATAATCCCCTTTCATCCCTTTCATTATGTCTCAGACCTGGACCAAACCAACAGCAGCAACAGCAGGGCTGTCTTTTGGAAACAGCTGAGAACACCCTATACAGCAAATCTGCCAGCTCTCGTGGTTTTCTTCAGCCACTCCGGAACAGGATTACTGTGTCCCAAGGGGTTTGGGGAGTACATTATTTTTCTCTCTTTGAAATGAGAGGACGATCCAATACAGTGATGATGAGTTCCATCAAAATGTGTGTCTACTCCCAAGTTTGTGTGATCAAACCCAGTCCTTGGGGGTTTTGAATATGTCCCCCAGTGCTCCACCACCCAGCTCTAAGACCAAGGACTCAGGTGGAAACTGTCATCTCCTGGAGAAGTTTTTACATTCCCACATACTTTCACAGAGATATTTCAGGATAGGGATATACTTTTCAATGACATTCTGATCTCATCCACATCTCCATTGTGCAGTCTCCCTGGAGTCATACAGCTTAAAATCTTTGAAGATACTAGGCTGAAGTAGGCGAGTCAAATCCCTTTTCCTGCTGCAAATTCACCACTGGAATCAGCAACGCCTTCCCATCCTGTTTCCCAAAAGGAAGTCATGGTCTCTGCATCATCCCACTCCACAAACCTGGGACATTGCCAAGGAGGTCTGCAGCCAAAGGACAGGAAGGCAGTTTCCTACCACAAGAAACAGATCTCCTCGTGCAGATGTTTAACGTGTACTCTTCGCGGCAGATTTGTGCTAACTAGGGATGCACAACCCAGTTTCCATGAAAGAACTGAAGTGAGCCTTCCTCCACAATTCAAACCATCTATATGTAATAGCCTGAAAAGCATGGGGAAATTTGGACCCGGAGCAAATACCTTGGTCTTAGACACAGCGCCGTATTACTCGGGTGCTAACATCGCTTACTACTTACATCACACTGTAAAGGCATTTCAAGGAGTGTGTTAAAACTAATGCTAAATCACTATGGAACAGCAGTGGCATGGGGGACATTATTCAATCGTGTGGTAGATTAGCCTCACTCCACAGATGCAAATACAAGCCAACACCAGTGCACAGCTCCTGTGTGCAAGTTACTCACTACACTTTCATTGGCAAGGCTAAGGCATGAATGTGTGCTCTTGGGATTCAGACTCTTCCTCTTTAAAATCAATCACAGAGGTAGGCACTGCTCACAATTTGTAGCACATATTTCTGATTTTAATTTACATTAACCCATTGTGATGCTTATTTTAGTCAAATATTATTTCTATGACTTCATGTAACTCCTGTAGTTTTATAAGCAACACTTTCTGAGCTGTTGTGACATTCATATATTTCTTGGGTCTAAACAACCTCTGTTCACTTATTGATAAAAATCTCAATCTGGGACTCCAAAATTCGAGTTTCCACAAATATTGACAGAAACATAATCATTCAAAAAAAAAAGTGCATCAGTCAGTAGCAGCCCACACTGACTTGTAGTTTAAGAAACTACTTGCCAGCAGAATTTCTGTTTTGTTTTGTTTTCAGGTATCAGAATTTTACACTGTGCTCTCTGCTCAGAATCACTTGTGAGATGAGAGATACACCAACCTTCTCTGGCAATTTTAGCTAACATATTACACTGTGAACTGATATGCCTGAGACCAGTATACTTGTTGCCTTCTGCTGGAAGCTTGAGCTCTAAGGAGAACAAGGGAGAAATGTCTTAAAATATCACATCTAGATCCATTGAAGGCTCATTCATCAGAGCTTTTTCCTCCACAGAAGTAAATTCTCTGAAGCCAGTGGAAATCCACCTACTAATATCAGTTTTCTCTGAATTGGTTTCAGAAATCATTATTTTTTGGCTCATTTTATCACTGTCGCTAACAGAACGTAAAGGATACTTATCCCAGATTCTAGGGTCTGATGATGCTGGAGAATTAGCACTTGTTAGGTACCTCCTTATTCCTTTCTTTTATTTTACATCATGCATCAAGGTTTAGAGACTGACTCTTCACCATCACACCCTGCTCACAGTCACCTATAGACATGCTGAGCTGGTATAAAATTGAGCAGAAATATAATAATTGTCCTTCTCCTATCCATCCCCCATTCCCTTCCCACCAGGACCGGATGAAAACCACCATGCAAATAATTAACACGCTTGCGTCCCTTTGGATTGACTGATAAAATGGAATCAGACAAATGAATTTTTGGTCCCCACTGATCTTTGAGTGCACTGTGTTATGACAGGGTGTGAGGTGACATGCCAGATAATGTATTGTGTCACACTCCATGACTATTTGATGCCATTTAATGTAATGCCTCCTGGCATGCCATGATGGGATGACACAAAACGAGAAAGAAGCTGAACTGGAAATACCAATTACCCACTCTTAACCCTGAGGCAGTAGGGGAAAAATATGCCTGCTCCTGGGTGACCCTTGCTCTGCTTATTGCCTGAGCTCCTGAGTTCAGGGACTTTGTTTCAGATACTCTTCAGCCCGATGTCATTACCAACTGTTTGGATGGCCAAAATGTCTGTAACCCTTCGGCTTCATCAGAAATCTGGGAGAGGCGGTGGAGAAATCAACTGGAAAAAATGTAAATCATCGTTCCCAGAGTGTCAAGTTGAGCTGAAGTGTTGTGTCTAATGAGCTGCAAAGCCACAGGGTACAAGGAATAAAGAAAAGGCAGGAAAGAACAGGGAGAAGGGAGACTGCCCTGGCACCATGGTGAAGCCCAACAGCCAGTGGCATCCATGGGTTGCAAGGACAGAAAGCACAGAGGTTCATGACTTGTTGAGGAGGGTCCTCAAGACATGTTTCTAAAAGCAATAATTTCCAAACCCATGCCTGGACTCCAAATTCCAGACAGGTGGGAGCATGGATGAGTTCACATTCAGGATATTGCTTCTGCTTGAGCTAAGTCCAACATGCCCTGTTTCCCACTACCCCAAACTGTGTGAGTTTGTGCTCTCCAAATACTTGTGTGCCAGACTCAAGGGCCAGTCCTTTCTTGTCCCAGTATTCTTTTCTATTTTCCTGTCATTACTAATAACCTGGAAAAATAACCATGCAATCCCATCGTCTGCATCTTCATGCATGTGTCAGGATGAGGTATCTGTGTGTGTCTGCATGTGCCTTGACGTTATTTTGCCCCTCGTTTTCCCTAAACGCATTATGATGGGTTGAAGACACCTGATTCCTCAGATCTGGAGAATATTTTTGATGGGAAAAGAAGTCCAGCTTTTAGGTGGAATGCAGAACACACATCATAAAAATTCTGCCCTGAACATGCATTTTGCAGCAATCTCTAAAGGAAAACATGTATTTAAAAGCTTATTCATAATTTTTCTTTCTGAAAAACACCATTATTCAAACAAAAAATATACCACTGTGAGTAATGTCATAAGGAACTGATATCTGCAGGCAGGATATATGTCTGAGGCTGCCTTCGCCTGTTCCCACGCAGGCTTGCAGCGCTCTGGAAACAAACTGTGTTTAATGGTATATTTTCTTTAACTGCCTCCACGTTCTGAGAAACATTACCCGAGCTATAGAAAAATGTTTCACTGATATTGTGAGAAAGATGGAGAAATGTGCTAGAGTGCTTTCCACTAAAAGTGACAAGAGCATATCTTGTTATATCATTTAACAGCTGGCAACTATGAATATGATATGGCGGATTGTTTCATTGGACCTACATATGGACTAACAAAGTCCATGTTGTTCAGGGCTAGGCAAAAATGGGAGATTCTTTATGACAAATGCTGAGGGAAACATAGATTTAGCTAAAGGAAATTTTGCTTTTTTGGCTGCATACTGTAATTATTCTTTCTCTTTTATTTTATCTTTTTTTCTTTTTTTTTTTTTTTAACACAGTTTCTGGTATTGCAAAGAAAAAAAAAGGAAAAAAAAGGCTAGCCAGTCTCCAGCAGAATTACAGAACTGAAAGAAATGTGCTAAAATGATGCAATCAAATTCCAACCGGATGGAATATTAAAAAAGAAAGAAAAAAAAAGCTGACAACTGAAACTGTTGCACCAAATCAATGTGGCAACTGCAGGATTTAGCATTAAATCTCTGTGTCGGGTCCTGCAAACGAGTGTGAACGTGAAATATTTTCGTTTCAGACAGTGACACAGTTTAAACCCAGGGAGCTACATAGCTCAAAGCTGCGGGTGTTTTCAGACCTAGTGTTGACAGGATTTTGTTGTTGTTGTTGTATGAAAATCGCTGTATACAATGTTTGTTTAATTCTTGAGATGGTCCTATCCTGAGCAAAGTACATGTAAGACTGCAATGCAGGCTGGTGGAGAAGTGAACTTCCCAGGTATCAGAAAGCTATAGGGTAGTCGGAAAAATCCTCCTTTATCCAAAATCTGGTTCACAGTGTAGTGCCAGTCCGGCTGGCCTCCACTAAGCCACCCGTTCGCATCAAGGTAATAAATAACTTCATTCAACACTGCCGTGTTTCTGGCTAGTCATCCTGTAGCCCCTCTCTGAAAAATGACAGCACGGTGCTAGGAATCATCAGTTCAGAGTGCTTTTCTGTCACAGTGTGTGCAAGTGTATTAAAGATGGGGTTATATTATACACACACATAAAGTTCTTTATAAATACAGGAAATTGGTGAAACAACTTTCACCTACCCCTCATGTCTCCCACAAAGCATGTTTAATGTATTTATATTTCCAGTTCATTTTTCCTTTTGGCTCATGACCTCCCTGTGCTGTGATTTTCCTGCACTTTAAGGAGAACAACTCTCATATTCAGTACCAAAAATGTAATGTTTTCTAGACTATATGAAATACAGTCAAGAATGGTCACAATAAAAACAAGAACATCATGAAGTTTCCACAAGAGCTGCTTGATTGTCTTGATTTCTTATTTATTGCAATGAAACTTTGCATGTTTGATTCCTGCATGGAGCCCTATAATTTGTGGATGATCTGCAGCCCACCATTAGAAATATCTCTGCTTCACCCTTTAAATAATCCATCTTCACCTAAGTAATTTTCACTGCAAGGACAACTAAATTAAGAAACTGTAGATACAAAGTATCATTATTCCAACCAAGACTTCTTTAGGTAATCGTACCTGAATAATTAGTAGGACCATTAGTGGGACCAGCTTGACCCAAAGGTTTTAATGCATAAGTGTGTTTAAGAGTACATGTTCCCTTTGATCCTGTTTTGCTTCATTGTGTTGTCTTAGTTGCACAAAAGTAATGACCAACAAACACACTGATGAAAATCTAGGAGGTTCTGGGGAAAACATTGAAGCATCAAGTCAGGAAGAGTCTTTAATACAAATGCCCCGATTGTAAGTCTCCTAAAAGAGGCTGATTTTCCCTACACCCAACAAGGGTTTACTTCACCCCAAGGTTTTCAAATATTCCTTATCCGGGGCTGCATTAAACAAACAGGACTTTTTTTGTTGGTTTGTTGTCTTTACTTTCACCTCACTATAGAAGCCAGTCTGGGAAATCATGCTGAAACATTCCAGAAGGAAACTGTGAAAAGTGAAGAGTCCTTCTCTTTCCATTCCTGATAAAACATCTCACCAATCATTTTGAAGGATTTTCTTGGAGTTCTGGGGACCTGCAAGCAACCTTGGCAGGCATCTTCCCAGCTGAAAAGTGCCAACTCCTCCAGCTCACCTGCAAGTTTCTCCTACAGAGATTTTGGCAGCATTTTATGAAGTCAGCAAAAATATTATGCTTCCTGAATCTGTTATAAACTCCCATTAAAGCCTGCCTTGAAAAGCCCAGGAGAAATAGCTGAGAGGAACCATGACCTGATGGAGTACCTCTATAAATCCAAATGGATCAGCCATGGAGATTTCCTCTCTTTCACTCAGACATCAACAGAAGGATTCGCAGCGAGGGTGATTGAAAGAATTCTTACACAATGACCCTCCTGCTATACTTAGAAGCAAAGGCACGGATAGGAACTGAGAGTGCTGCCTGGAGCAATCACTATTCAGGTGCGAAAAGAAGAAAAATGCTACATTAAAAAAGATCACTGTTTTAAAATGATCTCTCTTTCAGCACATTTCAGCTAAATACTAGCACAACACATTGCTCTATATATTATTTGTACACCGGTACAACACGGTAGAACACGGAGGTCTCCAAGAACAAGGTCATTTACATTACATTCCTTATGCAAGTACTGTAAGAGATACTACCTGTCACAAAAACTGTTCTAAATAGACAAGACAAACAAGGGCCATGGCAAGAAAGAAATCATAATTTTCCAGATAAAGAACTGAAGAGAAATCAAGAAGCATGTTCAAAGACTTTGCAGAAATCACTAGCAAGGCATAGATATGAACCCATTTTCTGGGTCATTCTCACTAGCAGATGACTATTGATAGAGTAATCACTTGGCCTAAGATGTTAATGATACATCAACACCTCCTGACTACCTCTCATTCCCTTACACAGACCTGTAACACTTGTAAAAATGATTGAGAAAATAAAGATTCAGTACATTCCAGGACATTTGAAAAATTATATATTTTTTTCTTATGAACACTGTAAAAATCATATAAAGAAAAGTAGCCACTTAATCCTAACAATTCCCACTTACTCGTGTTCTCTGAGACCCTCTTCATTCCTGATCCTGAAAGTTCAGCTTTTCTAGAACTACAGGCACTTAAGGTGCTCTCCAAATACTCATGATTACTATTTGTTGTGTTACTCCAAACAGGTATTTCCCCTTACCTAAAATTTTACTCATATAATTATTATCAATGCTGATCTGAGAAAATCAAGCAGAAACAGGCCCTAGAAATATAACTGCTAAAGGGCAGTGATAGATAACCATGAAGACAGTCTAACATTTGTACCAGGTTCCCAGGTTGTACACTTTCCATCCTTGGAGGTTTTCTAGAAAAAGCTGTGAACCAGATGGTCTGATCTCATATCCGACCCTGCCTCGAGAGGGAAGTTGAACTAGAGGTTCCCCTTCCAACCTGAATTTATCTCATGATCATACAATATTATCTGCCTGTGTGAGGCAGATTCTGAGCCCTATAGGGAGTGAATTCTTATTTTAAAGCAGATAAAAAACATAAGGGCACCAAATTTCTGCAATATGATTCAATTTACAACTTACAAATTCACTTGTTAGAAGTGGCATAAATAAAAATTATTATTCTGCCTACTTGAATTGGGTATTAGATGCCAAAGTGTCCTCCATGTTATTGATCCCTGAAGTAGTGTTTCCAATGGCAGTCAAACAAGGTAATAGTCTTATCTCAGATGTATAATTCTTGACAGGAATTTTGATAACAGTTAGATAAAGGCTGCATTGAAACCCCCTGGCCAATACAAGGTCTTGTGCTCCCTTCTCTGCCTACTCACTGTTTATCAACGTGCCCCATCCAGCGGCACCACCTGAACCCCCACTTATCCCTAAGGGCATACAAACACGTGCAGGTCTCAGACTGCACAAACACTGAGTCTTGTTTTGCCATATGTACAAGGCAAACTCCTCTGCATGAAGGTACCAGCCCAGCACGTTGTTTTTGCTGCACAAACCTGACAGACTGCAGCGCACATGAGCAGTAGAAGCCCAACTACATCTTTACAGCTGCCTGTCAGGGACTTGCCAAGGAAATAAGCCATAAGTCCATAGCAGAATATGACACTGGTGTCCTGCCTTACTCACACTATTTAAGGCAGACACTCTTTGTCCTCCCTATTTGATTTGTAAAATACATCCTCCAAAGAGTTTGGAACTTTGACTAGGTTAATTTGTTAATGTGCAGCTCAACCCAAGAGCACTTAACAGTTCCTAATTGGCAAAATGATTTTTCTTGGTTATTATAGGATTCATGTGTTGTATTTCATCACATACAGAATGGTGTTTGCCTCTTTATATTTCCCTTAAAATAGTATGTGCTAATTGCATGACAAGTGTGACTGCTGAAGTGTTTGATGAATGAATGCTATGACCTATGCACAAGCACATATTGAACGGAGTCTGAGTGCAGTATTTACACTGGAGGTATTTACAACTGCTTCAAAGTTGACTCACACCTAGCCATGCGGTTCTGATTTTGTTTTGCTGAATTGTGAAGCTATCATATTCACCACTGACACAGTTTAGTATGATGCTGCCATATAATCATTCTGCAATGTTTTAAAAGAGTATGTGGGCTGACATTGGGACCTTTTCTACGTTACACCACTTCACAGCAGCCAGTAGTCCTATCAGGTGCTAACATCACCAAGGACTCACTGCACACAGCTGAGAAACTGGCTTCACTAGTTATCTCTGATCATCTGAAATGGGGGATTGTCCACATGGTTGCATATCACCAGATATGTGAGGATGTAATTTAACTTCAATGTTCTTTATCACATTTTAAGATAAGCTACATGACCTCCTCGTCTTGCTAAGCATACGTGCATGAAGGGTTATGGAGAGTGACTGCAGCTCAGCTCATACACTTCAGTAAGCTGGACTGCCTTGTCTTCACTGCTCCTTTAGCACTGGGACTAAATATTGCCTGGGTTCCTAAAGCACCACGGAGGTCTAGATATAATTACCAACATTTTCCAGTGCTCCAGGGTTCCAGTTATAAAAGTACAAATAACTAGCTTTGATTTTATAGGGACTGTAAAGGAAGTGTCAGTATAAAGATATTAAAAAAAAAAAAAAAGATATCCCAAGGAACTCATGTTGTGCAATTCCCAAAGGCTAATGATGGTGCAGACCCTAGTCAAGGGTCTGCACAAAATGTAACAGCAATTAGAGCCACGGCTCTTTCTGTTCCCCTGAGTATCAAAAGACATATCAGATACGCAGCAGCAGTTATGTAATAGGAAGCAATAATTTCCGGTAATTTCCACATCGGTATATTATATAATGAACACATTGATGTGGAACTGACCAACGACTAAGCCACAGAAGGATGTAACTTTGGCAAGTAGATTTATAACCCTTAAAAAAAATAGAAGAACAACAGAAAAAAAAAAAAGGTGTTAGTTTCAATGTTTTTTGAGATAGAAATCTTCCAAGCGTTCTGCAAACGTTGTGCAATATATTTCTGCAAAACTTGTAAAGGGTGATGAATGGGTAAAAATGACCCTATTTCTTATTTCTGTAAAGCAAAGGAAGAGCGGGAAGTTGTAAAGTGCTAGTATGAGACTGCAGAAATTTGTACTCATGCATCAGTCCTACCAGAAATACCCAGGATAGAAATAGGAAAGCCAAGAATCAAAGGTATTTAAAAAATTGGTTTACGCAATGAGATCTTCATAAGCTCCCTAGCAGGTCTTCATAGATTTTAAGGGAAGCTAGCACAAAATCTTTACAGGGACCTTTGAAAAAAAAAATCATCATCTGCTCCTATCTATCTGAATCAGGTACTTGTGATCAACTCGAGAAACTATATGTGCATTTCAAATTATGCATATGCCAACCTCAGATCTAACTACATTTGTACTTAGATCTCTCTTTCTAAATTAAATAGGTTAATATTTTCTGCTTATCCACTCACCAGTTTAGGGGCTAAGCTTTTTGGAGCAATGACCTACAGGTTTAATCCATGTCTAAAGCAAAATCATAAAGAAGTGACTGCAATACAAATAATTAATAGATAATAACTATCGGCAATCTTACAAAGACAAGACCTGTTGTTAATTATTTTAATGTTAATTATGTTACCAATAATTATTTTCTGGATCAGGTCATTGCAATTGTTCCTAAGTGAAAACTGCCCTGTTTCAAGCAAGGGTGTAAAGTCAAATGGAGCAACAGGGTTCTTCTATATTCCTTCATCTCTCTAGGAAACAAAGGCTTCCCAGGACAAAGCTTATGAAGCTGCAATCTTTGTGACCATAGTCTTGCATAAAGTGCAGTCTAGTGTGAGCACTGAACATGTGCCAGAGTCCTGTTGTTTCTTCTAAGAAAGACAACAGAAGCTTTGCCATTAGTGCCAGTAGGAGTCACCTTTGGCCAAAGTAAAATATAATTGACTTCTTTTTTTTTTTTCTTTTTTTTCTTCTTTCTTTTTTTTTTTCAGTGATGATCAATACAGAAGGGCATGATAAATGAGAAATATCAGTGTATTAGTATTTATCCTGAAATGACAGCATCAGGTTTGACAAGTGACAGACCGAAGGCAACAAGTCTTTGATTCTGGCAGACAGTTTCTTCTGGGAGTCCCAAAGGTTATGTAAAATACGAGACAACTATTTTTATATTCAGTCTGCAGAGTCAGGACTCCAGGGAAATAGTTTTGTTTTACTTTAAAGTCTTTGGAACATTAAATTTTACAGACATACATTCACAGCTGCTCCCACACTTCTAAGATATTTACAGGTGATCTGACCCCTTTTCAGCCTCATTAGACTTACCAAATAATTGCAACCAAACAACCAGATCTCTCTGAAGGAGAAAAGCATCTAGACAGTGCAAGTAGGATGTATTCTTAATTGGCATATGCATGCACCACTGCGTATTGCTTGGGCTCATTGCCGCTACGTGATTGAACACAGTAGTCTGTACTTCCCTCTGTGTCTGATAGTAACGTGACAAGGGAATTGAAAATGTATGTGTCTGGGAAACATAATAAAGTTAAAATACTGGGGAGAATGCAGGGATACTGCTGTATATTTATAGTAGCTTAGCATAAACATAGGGGTTGGACTAGATGACCTCTAGAGGTCCCTTCCAACCTTAGGCATTCTGTGATTCTATGATTCTATGATAGCAAAATCACAATTCTATCAAAGATTGGAGTTGGGCAGAACATGCTGCAAAGGGAGGGTTTGGGTAATGGTACTTGCCTAAACAATGATAGGATCTGTGGGTGCCTGGACCCACTGAAAATTGAGCTGAAGTATCTCAGATAGTGAACTGAAAACGGAGGAATCAAGAAAAATGAAGACTACTTAAACACAGATAGTTTGTTGGTTGGGACTCTGCACAGCCTCAAGGATCTACATGAAGAGGAGTGCAGAGCTCTATATGTGCCCCTAGTTTAAACTGGTGAAGTTCCTACACTCACTTTTCACTTCCATGTCAAGCACAGTTCAGGAGGTGACATTGGCAAAGGCGGTAACAAGCCAGTTCCTGATTTCTTCTGATCTCCAAAGCAGCCACTCCATCCATAGAAGGAATAGGAAGTTGGACTTGAATACCTTTAATACCTTGAAAGTCTTTTCCAACCATAATGATTCTATGATTCTGTGACAGCACATAACAATAAACACATAAAAATTCTGGAGAGCCTACACTCAACAACCCAAATATTAGCATCTTCTAGCATGGTGCAGAAAGAAGAAAGAAATGGCTTCCTCTGTTTCACACATTGATCAGGAGATGAGGGACATTTAATCCAGTGCAAGAGCTAGGGTCCCATCCTGGACAGGAGCCGGTATCTGGAAACCGAGGACTAGGCACAAGGACCAGGATGCTCAGTGGATGTGGAGCAAAGTGCCTCCCACAGACTTTCTAATAGCAAACACCTCTACAAGACTCAACCATTTCCTCAGTGCCTAGAGCAGCAATAGTTCTTGAATGAACTGCTGGTTTTTTTACAGGTATTATTTTAAATTCTTTAGGTTATTTGGAGGGGAGTGAATATTTTTTTTCTTCTCTTTCTAAAAGCAAAAGATCCAAGTATCACTGAAGTCAAAATGCTGCTGGAGGCATTTTTGGATCAGGGTAGCAAGCAGCAGAACAAGGCTCTTTTTCAGGGGGGACCCAATAGACACTCCCTGACAGTGATCAACGAGCCCCGAAGCAGAGGAAGGGGAAGATGAGGAACACTGGTCTCATTCGGCATGCAGACGGCATCTCCGGTTCACTGCGTGTCCAGCTCAGCGGCAGAGCAATGAGCAAAGGTCACGCTGGTGACCCCGGTCTCCGTAACGTGCCCATATGCTGCACTGACACACAGACCTGCGCAATGAGCTGTCAAGGCAGGAAACACTACACACTTCTGCACATTCAAATCATGCTGTCAAATATTTCAGACAGAAACATGTATTTTCAATCTTAAACCGCGCTGCTCAGAACAGATGAAGAGAAGCTGGTGTTTGGAAGGCTTTTCAGAGTCCTCTCCTAAAAAAAAGAAAAGGAAACGCTGCACCAGTTCCCCAAAGGAAAAAAAATCATAGCTGATACAGTAAGACTAAATGAATGTGATTATGCACCTACATAGCATCATTTATAAAGATTACTTTTAACAATTACAGAATTAACTCAACAATTAGATCCTTTATGTGGGCTGCCAAAATCATTGTGCGGAAATCAATAACAATACAGATATTAATTCCTCAGTCTCATAGCACAGTCCAAAAGCAGTGCTGACACAAAAAGCTGCCTCCTTGCTCACTGGGGAAGGTTCCAATTCCCTTCGCGAGAGTCTTTCATGATCTTTTGATCCTGCATGTCAGGTCTGAGAGAGACCCAAGGGACTTTGCAATCTGTCCATAACTGCTCTAAGCACCAGACAGTGCTTTGTGGTCCAGGCATCGCGTTTCCCTTTGAGCACCTCAATTCATCACTGAGTTCCAGGCAGGAGGCTGATATTGTGACTGGTCCCACTAACTTCAGCATTGACAATCCAGACCCGTTCCTCTCTCTATTACCATACTCTCACATCAACCCCAGTGTCATTCCTGTCACCAGGTACCCCATTACCTGAATATCTTTGATACCTGTGAAACACTTTAGCAAAAGGAAAGTTAGGCAGATGCATAAATTCCCCCTTCAAAACATTTTTACCTGCTATTAATCACTGCCATGGAGAGTGGCCGCTGGGCTCAGGTGCCAGAGGATGAATCACTCTGCAAATTGCACAGATGCTTGATGCAGGCCTTCTGCACAAAGGCTCCTCGACTGTGTGTGGAGAGAAGAATGTAACTATCTGACAGCATTGTCCCCTTTAGCGACACCCTGCAGCAAGGCTGCCAGGGATGGAGGCATGCCTTGTTATATCATCTACCAGCAGGCACTGCGGTGGGTCATACTACTGTTCATAGTATCTCCTGTCCATGGTGAACAGGAGAGGAACAGGGGATTCAGGGTGCTTGGAAAAACTTTTTGAGATGTCCCTTGATGAAATTAGCAGCCATTTCTTCTGGAAAACCTAGACTCATCTGGAAGTCCTGCCTGGTAGATACAGGGCATGGCAGCAGCAGCGTCCCCTACCCCTGCTAGCTGGGGCAGAGTTGTTCTCTTGATGACACCAGCCAGTCCACTTGGGCTGACGGACAACCCATAGAACTTAGTGCACTGCAGCTGGGAAGGGTTAATGCATAAGCAGCATTTATTAGTCTTGCATACACAGGTACCTAAATCATCCTACAAAACATGACCCACCTGGGTCAAACCCAACCAACCAAGGAAGAGCTGGCTCCCTTCTGCGCCTTTCTGAAGCGGTGACAGAGGCTCCCAGCCAGCCGTATGCTCCGTGGAAGGGCAGAAAAGAGTCGCTCGTGCTATGTGCTCACTGTTCATTATGATTAACTCTTCCGTCACAGGGAGGGACACAAGCATCCATCTCAGCGCGGCCAACTGGAATCGCTGGCCGGCACACACGCTACCATTCATCATCGGCACTTACGTGGGAGAAACCGACAGCAGGTGCCATTTGTGTCAATGTCACCGCGTGAGTCGACTGATTAATTAAAACCACGTGGCCCACAGGCTGCTGAGAGGGCAAGGAGGAGCATGAGGAATCGTTTGTTACCTTCCCGTTAGCGCTCGCTGTCTCCTTCAAAGGCCCTTTCGGGGAAGCGCACGAATCCCAAGGCGACTTTGGGCCGCAGAGATGGGCAGGGACCGTCTCTCGGGGACTGGTATTAGTGGTGCCTTCCCCAGGAGGAAGCACGGGGCCTCCAGGGGTTCGCCCCAGGCCCACAGCAGAGCTGGGGCTGCAGTGAGGCTGCTGCCAGAGTTACTCGGCCTAGATGTGGGCTCTTGCCTTCTAATGGAGATCTGGGGAGCTGTTTTGAAACATACAGTATAAAAAGATATACCAAAGTACAAATAAACATATTACTAGAAATATCAAGATAATTCATCTGTCTCCCATAACCTGTAAACCAGGATTCCCTGTTATTCATGGATCAGAACTAAATGAGTACAATTCCATTTCCTTTTGTTTTCAAGTTAAAGTTGCATCTGTCCATTTCAACCACCTTCACATTGTCCCCAGCTCAAAGTCTGGACTGATACCAATGCAAGTGAGACTCACATTAGGCTTTGCCTCAGATGTCCCCAGGGTTGGGGACAGCAGTCCCCAAAGGGCTTTTCACCCCTTTTCAGTAAGTCTGATTTTTGTAACTGCATGAACCTCAATGACATGAGGTGTTACATAAGGGTTGCCCAAGTCAAGTCTCTTGGGTATGAGGCAGGGGTAGGTGTGAGGCACAGAGGATGAGGATACAATTGACCTGGAACATCTATTTGGGATTTCTACCCCTTCCTGGCACAGAGGAAACTGCTCCTTCCTACAGTGCGATCTTTGTGCTTTCACCCAGAGTCAGGCAGTTTTCCTCGCTGCTCTGGGATGAAAATGCCTTCCTAATCCTGATCACTGGCCAAAACCCTTTCCTACACTTTGAGACTGGCAAGTAGAAGATGCATCACACTATGCAGAAACATCAGCCAGGGCTCGAGTACTTCTTAATACCTCCTTACGTCTTGTTGGAGCAAAGGGCACTTGTTTCTCCAAAATATATGTGCAAAACAAAATAAAGAGAATTCCTGACCTTTTGGAGCCTGGAGGTACTACTTATTTCCCGCTCTCAAAATAGCCACCTGGCACTGATGCAGCTGGACTCAGAATTTTAGCCTGCCAAATAATACATTATTTCAGCACTTCAGTGTTCCCTCCTTGTGCACCTTCACTGTCCTAATCTAGATTACACCACACAGCTATAAAGGGTCTAAGACAAAAAAAAAAAATCAAGGTGATTTTGACACAGACTGAATGTGGACTCTTCATTGGATTGTTTAATGAGAAAATACAGTTTTCCAATTTTTTGTAGCTGCTGTCAGCAAATTCACCTGCTCTTTCTTGGTGAGTTTTCTAAGGTACCAAGAGTCAGAGTAGGGCTCTCTAAAGAGCTGCAAAGTGGGTAAATTCCCTCTGATCTCCAGCACCATGTTCAGGATGAAATGTCGATATCTGAGATCCATGAATAGCTCTTACCTCAGCTTATTCCCCTGGGCATCCACTTACTTGCCCTGTGGAGTTTAGGGGATCAGATTGCTCCCAGTTTGGTTAATTTACAGGAAACAGAGTAGCACAGGGCCAACAAGCTGAAGATGCACCATCAGTCAGGGGTGGAAACCCCTGTCTCCATGTCCAACCTGACACTCTGAGTGTGCAAGACCCATGACCAGCCCCAACGTTATCAGGAGCCCCATCGTTCCTATTAGGCAACTCATTCCAGAGCACTGTGTCCCTGTTGAATACATGTGTCCAGCTGAGGAGACAAGGGTCACCTGGCCCTGCAGAGGCAGATGGGGGAGAGACCCTGATCCTGCACCCAGATGCAAAGGATGCTTGATATCCGCATAGAGTTCTATGCATCATCTTCTACTCCCTGAGCTATAAGGCCCGCCAAGTCTCCTGCTGGGTAGTATTGATTATGCTGATGGAAAATAACTCAGCAACCATCAAAAACAGCAATGAAGGAGCTGGTGATCTCCCCTCCCTAATCCCCACCTTGGGGTGAAGTCCCTCTTGGTGGTGGGGATGTCGTCCTGTCCTTAGGTTCGTGTAGGTGGCCAGGTAGCAAAAGCACAAGGATCGTTTTCTTATCTGGATGGGGAAGAGGACCTTCCGGGAGAGCAGGAGGTTAAACACACATGAACACACGGTATTGCTCTCTCCTCCCCACTCACCACAGTCCTGCCTGGAGGACAGATCCTCTCTGCTTTGTTTTTCTCAGGTCAAACAGTGTTGTGGATGCTGAGCCTGCCTGCTCTTCCACACCATTTTCCAGGGCTCAGGCCAGTGCTGAAGCCCCCCCGACAGCCGCTATGCGCCCCGCGGCAGGCACGCTCTCCTGGAAGGTGGGGAAACTAGCAAAACGCACAGCTTTGCCTTCCCATCCGAGAGGCTTTGCTGCCATCTACAGCCCCGCATGCCCCGGGGGGACAGGGACCAGGTCCCTTGTGCCCTCGGAGCCAAACAAGGGCTGGCCAGAGGCTCGTGTCCGTCCCCAGCCGATCGCCCCAGAGAGCTGCCAGGAGAGCTCCCCATGGCCGGCTGAATAATTCATGGCCAGTCACTTAGATCAGGCAAGTCGCCCTTTTTTTGTCTGCAGGTTTAATCGTTTGGAGATAAATCGCCCAAGTCGTTGGCTTCCCGGACTAGGAATCGTTAGGGGCCAGACCTGCAATTTATTATGTTTCAGCAGAGTGAAGGTTTAACTGCTCTGGCGGAGAAAAGGCGAGGAAGGAAGGAGCTCTTAGCAAGAGGGGAACTTTTATGATTGCAGATTCCTGCGGCTAATGCCCTCCTCCTACTCCATGCCTTCGTGAGAGGAATGACTGCTGCCCTTTGGAAACACAGAGAAAGGGAGGGTGTAGGACCCCCATACCATACCCTGTGGATCCAAAAGAGTGTTTGGCCCCACTGAAGCAGCAGAGCCTTGGCCAGGCTTCCCACTGAAATATCCTGAATTATCTCATGCTGCCAACTGGAGTTTTCTGACATCAGGGCTCTTCCCTCAGCACCCAGCAGCATCTTCTCACAACACCACCCTCATATAACAGAATAACAACAACCATTAACTCCTACAGAAAGGATTTTACCAGTAGACCTCCATTTCTCCCAGGGTATTGAAAATATTGCCCCATCTGGATATAACAGGGGACAAGTCTTGTTAGAGGACTCCCCACAATTAAGCTGATGGCTGGGGCTGAGGTCTGCAGGAACAGCACTGCTGCAGAGATAGGCTCGGTGCTGGGTGTATCCATGCTCCATCTCCCCTGATATTCACAGCTAAGAACAGCAGACTTGCAAAATCTTTTCTTTTAAAGCATGAATTACTTTCTGATATTTTTTGTCATTCATCTCCTGTGGCTATTGGAAAAGTTTCTAGGAAGTTGCTTTACTCACGGCGACAGTGAGGGAAGACTTTCCTCATTTTCATTATCGATTTCTAATCAGTGTTACGGTTGGTAGAATATTACATAGGGAATGAGGTCCCCTGTCATCACATCCCAGAAAACAGTTTGGGTGAAGTCCTTTGGTGCAGATCTCAGGCTCTGTGAGGTACGAGAGGATTTAGCTATCTCTCCTGGCTTCCTTCTGCCGCCTTGTCACTGTCACAGCAATGAGTGCCAATGCTCCCTTTAAACACTGTGCTTTGATCTTCACCCAAAAGGTGCCAATGTGTTAGAGAGAAGACTCAGCATATTGCTGATCCCTACAGGAGGAAATGAACCCAACCTGCCCTGATCCAGGGCAGATCCAAGTTCTGGAGTACCCAAGTCTGTCCTCACAGCTGTCAAAGCTTTACTACTCACATCGAGTGTCAAACACACTATTTATGACCCATTTCCAGAACTAAAGTGACAGCTATGTACCATCATGCAGCACTCATTTAAGGCAAATTCCAGTAACCTAAGGAAAATGGAACCAGGACGGGTGAAAAGCACATCTGTGAGGAGCAACTCCTGGCAAACTCTGCAGATCTTGGACTACACAGAAAAGCCAGCACCGTTCAGCCCACCAGAGAGCCTGCAGACATCTGGACTAATGCACGGGCTTCTCCTCCAGCACTGCGCAAAGGGACACAGATGGCATCCGCTCTCCTCTTGCAAGACACCAGCAGCAGTAACATTAAAGACTGAGGTAACCTTGCTGGAGGATCCCGTCCATTTGCATGGCCCTACCTGATCACCTAGACCGCATCCCAACACACCTGGATCTTTTCTGGATCTCCATGAACATCCCCTGCCATCACAACTATCCACAAGATCTTACCTTTCATTAGTCATTGGCTTTAAAAAAGAAGTAGGTCTCTTACCATGGACTGACCGCAGCTGGGAAGCTTACTGAGGATAGTGAGGAAAAAAGTAAAAAGTTTATACCAGGAGTTTTTTCTTTCTATGCAGCTGAACATTCACACACTGCACAAATAAAAACAGGGGGATCCACAGCCAAACCACTCAGAGACTCATTACTCCAGTAGGAAACCCTTCTGAAATAGCTTTTTATTTTTTTATTTGCAGTCTCAGTTTAGTCATGGACTATTTGTATCCACTCGACACCATTCCAAACTGGTCCTTGAACTACTTCCCACTTTCGCCATACTTCTTCCTGTAGTTCCAGAAAATGTTTTCTACACACTTTTTTTTTTAAGATCTGTTTCACTAGTCCATCGTTCTCTGTCCAAGATTGCAGAACTCTAGTTAAACCATCAGACTTTGGGAGATATCCACTCCTGGGGGCAGCCAAACCCTAGCGAGAAGAGTTTGAATCTGAGCCCAGCCCCTCTACTGATTTGGTCTAATCTGGAAGCTGGATCCAGCCACTTGCTCAATTTTTGCTTTCTCTGCTGAGAAACAAGAAGCCAGGGGAACATCTTACCTGTCTCTCCCAGACTCTCTTCACTACAATTAAGAAGTCCCTACATCTGGTCTCTTAGCGCCTGACAGGAGTTTGTCTTTACAAGAGAAGGGGGTTCCTAGTTTCACAGTGATACTGGGGAGGGGAGAAGTGTGTTTTCTGCAAATGTCATTCCACAGCATGTGTTTTTCAAAGACACACTGTCCTGCCAGGGCTTGTTCTGTGAATTCGTTCTAGTGTCCCTTATCATCTGCTCCAGAAACCTTCTGAAGGAGGGATATAGCCTGACCACCGCCAGTACCAACCATCGCACTTTGCACCAAGCTCTCTGAGGCCCTGATGTTTTGTGCCCTCACAGGCAGTTCAGGATGGAGTGTCCAGCAATTTGGGATTCACTCTGTGAATCTGGGATCCATTCTTTGGAGACAGTCTGTTTATACAACTGTTTATACAATGGCTGGGCACACTGCTCATAATGCCTGCTCATCTGGTGTACCAATGAACTTTATGTTTTAGATCCAGAAGTGAATTCCTTGTGTACATCTTCCTTTGCAGCACTAGCTCTGAGAAATAAAAGAAAAAAAAAATAAAATTACACTTGGCACAGCAGTCTCAAGGTGGAATCCAGGTTCACCACCAGATCCCGGTACAAATGCTCCAACTTGCTCTTCCATCAGTCCTTTTAATTTCAGAGCACATCAAAACCTGTTATTACAATTTCATTGCTCCTGCTGGCACAGTCACTCCACCCTGGGGTATGTAGGTACAGATGTCCTCACAGCAATGGTTCATGGAAGCATTAGGTCCCTTTTCACACCCTGCAAAGGGCTGAGTCTGTGCTAACACCTTCCCCACTGCAGAACCTCAAAGTGGATCCTCATGAGTTAACCCTTGTCTGCCAGGTCTTAGTCACGAGGGATCAGCATTCGCTGTTATCTCTTTCGTGATAGTACAAGGGAGTTCAATAAATCCACACAAGTTTTCTCTTGAAAAAGTGCCCATGACGACTCCTTCCAAGATCTTGATTAGAGAAATTTCAGAGTATTATTAGGAATAGGTAGTCAGGAGTTGCTCTGCCTATAAGACCTATTTACATCGAATAGCAAGTCCGCACAGGGCCAGCAGCAGACGGCCTTTCAATTCAGGATTTGTTTATTTCCCCTTCTTTTTGTTTTTGTTTTTAAGAATAACAGTCATTAACAACACAAGGTTAATGACCCTGTTGGCTTGCAAAGATTACACAGTTGCTTGTAGCTATCACTCCTTCATGGAAATATCTTGCACTGACACCAGGGGCCCAGAAAGGCTGTTCTTTGCACTGGGCAGTTATGCTAAGTTCATATCAAGGTCAGATCTAGGTGCTAAGGGAACAGAGGGGCACAAATAGGATGTGGCTTTGGGCTGAAGCCGGTAGACAGCATTCACTTTTATTTCACATCTAGTGTCTCTTGTCCCAGATCTACTATTTCTACAGGTTACAGCGTGGGGTGATATGCACATATGACTAGCAAAATTTCAGTGTCAGGAGTGCCTCTCAGGGAAGGTTGGGGAAGTTAATAATATGCTTTTTGAATAGAGAAGTCCTAATTCAAAGTGTTTTTAGGTAGTTTGGAAGACATTAGACACTTGAATAAAAGCTGCACATTGTAAACCCATGTGAACAATCTATCCCACCTCCTGTTCCCTGTGAAATCCTGGTGATTAATTGCTTGCCATTAGAGAGTGAGACTATGTTGAGAAACAAGGATAGAGGGATTGGTAAGTAATCCCTCAGGTTCGCCCCCACATCTTTTCCAGTTATGTTTTTAACCACACGCTCTCATTCTGGAAGTTCCACCTCCATGTGGGGAAGAACTTCTTTCCCATGAGGGTGACAGAGCCCTGGCACAGGCTGCCCAGAGAGGCTCTGGAGTCTCCTTCTCTGGAGATCTTCCAAACCCGCCTCGATGCAGCCCTGTGCCACGTGCTCTGGGTATCCCTGCTGGAGCAGGGGGGTTGGACTAGATGATCTCTAGAGGTCCCTTCCAACCTCAACCATTCTGTGATTCTGTGATTCTGTAATCTTTGTTTCAGAGTTGAAGAGTTTTTAGTGGAGGTGAATGGGCTGATTTTAGAGCAAGGCAGAGGCTGTTCCTCTGTTCCTCTGCCTTTTAAACCGTTAATCTCCAAAAATAAGAAAATGTTCAAAACTTCTACATTTCTGATTGTTAAAGACCTGGTTATTTTTGATGTAGCATGTTTGGGTGATACAGATGTCATATCTGCCTCAGCCTGGAATCAAGAAATAATCCATATCTGGACCTTGGATGAAGATTTCTTAGTATAGTGTACGATCTAGGTATACTCTTAAGCAAGAGATATTTACCAATTTGAATGATTGACTACCATACCCAATAGTCCTTCCTTCCTTCCTCCCCAAAATCAGTTTTCATGGTTAGCCACCCTAATTACATCCATACTAGAAAACTAAATCTAGCCAGGGCAGTGGCTTGAGCATGGAGATGCAACAACCTTCACCACAGAAGTGTTGATGTGGTCTTGACCTGTGCCAACCCTCTGCCTCCCAGCTGATGCCTGGGCACAGCTTGGGGAATGTTTCTTTCTATGACTGCTTCGATGCAGCCGCTCTACTTGGTAGTAGACAAGGAGAAGGAAGTTTAGTCATGATGTTTGATGGTTGGCTTTGGCTACTAGCACAAAGGAAATCACTGACTTACAGTCCTGGGCAGGGCCTTGTCTTCAACTCATTGCCTGTCTTGTTCTTTCTCCTTGTCACTCTCTTCCAAGTATTACTCTACATAGACATTGCCTCATCAGAAGTGAAGAACACAAATCCAGATATGTTTTTAAATACACTAAGAAAGATTTGGGAATATCACACAATAGTGACAGCTAGCAACACATCCCCAAATAATATGCATACTTAACTCATGTAATTGAGATAATGAACAATTGCTGACTATTTAAGTCATTTAAGTATGATATTTCTGGAATCATTATATTTTCCTGAACAGGTTCATAATGGTTATGCAGGTTCTGAACACTCGCTTTCTGAAAGCTTCCATTTAAACCATAGATGACCATGAAGATGATCAACCAGTTGTTGGGCTGTATTACCAAATTATCTTTAGTTTCTAATCATTAATGTGAATCTTAGGGTTAGTCAAAAAGACAAGAGGAGGACTCATTGGGCCATTTTGCCATATGCATATGGCATTTGACACATCACTCCGTATATCAGATGAAAAGATAAAGCAGAAAGCTGTAGGGACATTTCCATTTCCAAAATGTTTCTTGGCTGCATACAATAATATAAATTTCTCACATCACCAACTAACATGACCATAACTTCTGCTGCTTCTGCTACAAGAAATCATTTTGTACTGATGGAGCAAAAAACAAACAACGAAAAAAAAGGTTTATTTTGAACTAAGTACTAAAGGGAAGAAAGGGAAGAAATTATTCCTTTTTTATGCTTATTCTTTACTAGCTTAGCTCTAAAAGGGCAGAATTAGACTTCAAATCTTGGATTATCAGCAGCACTGGGTATTTATGGAACTATTCAATATCTTTAATTCAGCAGTAATGCTGTGTGTAAAATACTGTGATAAATCCTTTGCTGATGTAAATTTTCATCACTTCATTAGTTTCATGTTAAAAAAGGACTGGCTGACTTTTACTGAGAAGAATGGCTGGCCATATACTTAGCTGGTGGAAAGCTGGTAGGTCATTTGTAGGAAATTTGTCATGCCAGTAATGAGCCCGGAGAAGTTGAAAAGGCGGAGAAAAGCTTTCTACACCTGTAGGGACATTCCAGCTGCCCAATTGGTAATTCAATTAATTTATAGTGGTAGAAAATCTAATTTTTGTGCCCTCTATGAACCAGACTAAAAACCACTTATTTTAAGCTTCAGATTTGAGACTTAAAAAAAAAAAAAAGGGCATTTTCACATAAGGAGAAGAAATATCAGTCAAGAAGATGGTTACACTAATTTTACTCACGTTTTCCACCTCACATTTGGGCTAATCAAAGCACATGGTAATGCGCTTTGATTGTCTCCCAAATATTCCCTCCCAAATGTAAGAGGAAAGGCTCCGACTGCAAAAAACATCTGAGTCCTTATCCACCTCAGGAGTCCTGTGCAGGAACCTCACAGCTGCTGTGAGCAAGGTCAAATGTATCAACCAAACATGTCAGGTCGAGTGCAGCCCTTAGAAGCTGTCCCGCATCTAGCTGAGGATGTGAAGGCAGGACTCCAACATGTATGCACTGTCTGTATAAAACACAGCAATAACAAGGAGATTTCATTACTGATGTGACATCTAGACACCCCAACCTCACTGTGAAGAGCATGTACTCAATTTTTTATTTACAAAGAGGAAAAGGCATTTTTTAATTCCAAAATGGCAAGTTTTTAAATGCAAGCTTTTTTCACACACCAGTCAAATCACTGGGAGTTGTTTCCATTCACCATAAGGAGAGCAAGGTGATGCTTTGGAGGAGCCGTGTGACAGCAGGGACAGGAGGGACTGGGCAGTGTCACTGGAACACAGCAACTTCTGCAGGGAATTCTGGAAATAACACATTCTCTTGCAGGTGCAACGCAGGTGCATGTCCAAGCATCAGCATTCAGTAAAGCAGGGCACAATCAGCACTGATGACCTCGCTGCTACCACACAACACAGTCTGCACTCCTTAAAAATACATAACAAACTTCAATGAAACAAGAGATTGGACAGGAATGCTGTTATTAATTGGGAAAGAGATTGCTGAAGTATTGTGGATTAAATCATATTAACAAACAAGTTTATTATATAAGGCCTAAGGCTTTGTGCAGGGTTGCAGTATCAACACTCTCTTTCCTCCTCGTAGATCAGGAAATTCTATGTCATGCAGTCCTGACGCCTAATCTCTACTGTGGTCAGATTGTAAATGACTACATGAGACCACTAGCAGGAAGATATTTATTTCCAAGGCTATATTTATTATCATAGACAAGAGCATGTTATTCCTTTCTCGTATCTGCTACAGATGCCCACACGGGAGGTTTCACTCTTTCTGGGATATTCTTGCTTTCAGCTTTGTAAGTTTAGGTTTCACTCCTGGACTTGGTGATATGAGGTGCTCCACAAACTGCGCTTCTTCCCAGTTCTCATTCAGAAATAGCAAGACCAACAGAGACCTCTGGCAGCCCCGAGAGCAAATAATCCCTCCCAATAATCAAGTCTGTCGTTTTGGGGTTTGCACAAACATGATGTCCAAGTAGGGAAATGCCAGGCAGTTTAGCACTACCCTTTGTACACGCTCAAGCAGCTAAAAAGGCTGACATGAGTTTGCGTCATTGCAGGAAATAAACAGTGCCTTGGACCACATCAAACGCATGCAGTCTGGCATCGATGAGGATCTTGTGACTGCTGTCATTCCCACAAGACAAGAGCTCCTCTTTGTATTTGCCTGCCCCGCGCTGCAACACGGCCCGAGGCCTTATTCAAAGCTTGACATCAGCAGCACAAGTGTAAAATAAAGGGAAGGGTTGGCTGCTCTCCAAGGAACTCATCTTGCTGTCCTCAGCTGTGCCAGTTGGAGTTAGTTATCGAGGAACAGCCACAGGAACGACCATACGTGCTGAAGGGGTTGGAAACGTCATATGTGGCGTAAACAGGAAATACAGAGACCCAGCAGAACCTGCTTGATCTTCATGCTAGGAGAGAACACATATCCAACTTTGCTTTGGCACAATACTCCTCGTCCTGAGCATAAAACACAACTCTAAGACACTGCTAGTGCTATAGGACAGGTGTAAAAAGGCACATATTTCTAATAAAATAAAATAAAATAAAATAAAATAAAATAAAATAAAATAAAATAAAATAAAATAAAATAAAATAAAATAAAATATCAATGACAAATCCCTGAAAGAGGTGCATGCTTCTTCCATCCATTTTACCTCTCACCTATGTTAGTTCTTCTCAAGCTCTTCCTTTCCTAGCCTGTTTCCACTGCTTTTCACCAGGCAGATCAGCACACCAGATTCAGGACCCTCAACCTGCAGCCCTGCTGTAGCTCTGATAACTAACCTGCAATCATGCTGGGGGAGAGGAGCTCCTGCAAACTGCAGACTCAGTCATAAAGCAACGATTGGATCTCAGACCCCTGTTAACCTTATCCTCAAGAGCTGCCAGCACCAAGGTAGATAGACAGCTTCTTGGTACGAGTTATTGGCAGTCTGCAGACTTCACTGAGGTGGGACAATTGGATATCGCTGGTTCTGTCTCAATCTTTACTCAAGTGGCAACTGATAGAACCAGGTCAGTGTATTCGCTGTATCCTTCCCTAAGATATATTCATGTGCCCTTGCTGGAAATGCTTCCAGAATACATATAAGCCTGGGAGTTTTTTTAAATTTGCTGATGAGGTTACTCACTGTAGCCTTGGTGCAAGCCAGGTAGGCAGCCAGCCTAAACATGCCAACCAGATACGGCTCTCAGGCAACTTCTGTCACACTGCTGCAGGCTCGGAGCGCACATGCTGCCGTTCCGGACAACCTCGTGCATGAAGCCCCACCAGGAATCACAAGATGACATCAAGCAGGAACACACTGACCTTTGGGGTGCTTTAAACCCTGGTCAGGACCAGAGAGCAAACATATTAGTCGAAATCGTGATCTGCTTCGGAGACCTAAAATGAAAATGAGTAAAATGCACCATTTAAGTCTGACAGTTGTTACTAAACCCACACATCTCTCTCTACCGCTTTGACCCTGATTTATGAATCAGATGCCATGTCCTCTGGACAGGCGCACACATGTTTCACATTGACACAGGTTTTCTTTCCCACACATGGCTGCTGTGTAAGGTGACCATTTGAACTCATTAATCTATCACACACAGCAAGCGTGTTCCTAGCGGATGTCCTAGAGAGCTGGATCTCAAGTTAAGGACAGAAGAGAAAGAAAAAAAGACTCCCGGTTCAGGGAAGGAGAGGGGCAAAAGGGAAGAAAGGACGTGAAAAAGCTAAACTTTAACACAAAACGACTTGCCTTTCTCCATCTGCAGCATGTGGTGTGCACATGATTCAAAGGCAGCAAAAATCCCATCACCTCTTGCAAACCGAGCTCAGCACGTACGTAACTATGATGGGCCCCCAGGTCAGTCTGATCTTGGTGATGCACCAACCTGCACTTTCTCCTTACTAGAAGCCACACGTTTCTCTCAGCATCACCATGATGGTGAGGTGCAACATGGTCTCACAGGTGAAGAATGCAACTGGCCAGCCTGTTTCTCGCTCCGTCCCTGCACATCCCAGCCCTGGTTGCACCTTCTCAGCGCATGGTCTGCTCCCCTGCACATGGAGAGCCTCCTTTGTACCTCCTATTCTGCACTTTGGACAGTCAAGTTTCTCTTCCAATCCAATACTCAATGCATTTTTTTAAATATTATGGAATGGGCTTGAATAGCCAAGATGAACAAAGTATGCAAGGAGAAAAACTTATAAATCCTCCTAACAAATGAGATACAGGGTATAAGAGGCCAGCTGATTTACCCACACCAGACACACGAATTCAGTGGCAACTCTGCTTATCTCTGTGTAATCCAGGGACCCTGAGAGCAGCGTTTCACAAGACTCCTGCCAGCATTTCTGCGTAACACCATCAGAAAAGGCAGTACCTCCTAAACCCAGTAGGGCTATAGGACTCCACCTTTTATAAATTCAGGTGCCCACATTACGTGTGAGTTTGCACTGGATAGGTACACAGTCATACTCATTCAAGAGGCTATAGGACACTATCTATAATGCCGTCCTTCTCAACTCCACAGAGAAGGCAGCTGCAATGTGGCAGCGTGCACCAGCTCTAGACTTACCCTCAAATATCCCTAATACTAGAGGTTCACAGAGCATGTTCGTGACACATGCAGAAAATGAGGGGGGAAGCAAAGAAAATAATTGTTGAGTAGAGTGCCTGTAAGGAAATAAATACATGGTTAAAACTATCTCCATGGCCAATAAATGAGTTTCTCTAGAAACATTAGGGGAGAATACGTGCTTATGATAAATCATGGAAAGAAAGGAAAAGAAAAAGCTTTTTCTTTGTTAAATTGCCTAATGCGAGCAAGAAGGAAGCCACAGTCTACTAGGGAACTTTGAAGTTCTTGTTAATATTTCACAAAAATCTGTCACCCAGAGTTGGGATGGAAACAAATAGTATCCGTTAAGCTGCTCTGTGTGCTCACCTCCCACTGGCAGCCCTGTCCCGCTGCCCGAAAACCAGGCCCATAGGTAGTAGCTATATACTGTGGATGGAAAAAATCCACGCCAACTATTACTAGAATGTAGTAACATTATTTCCAAGGGCTTTTGAGATACATCCAGGGAGAGGAAGACCTGACTCATTTCTTGTTATTTATTTTTTGGCAGGGAGAACTGGGGTAAAAAGGGTTACACTCAAATTGCCGAAAGAGAAAGAAAATGATAAACTTGCCAGGCAGAAGTTGGGCGCAGTAGGTCACTCACTAAGCGCCGCATGGGGAAATCATTTCTGTCCTTTCCCCACACTTCACAATGCTGAACACCTCAATTCATGTAAATTATCCTTCTCCTTTTGACTTCAGTGGCTTCGTGCCAGTTTGCAGCAGCTGAGGATGTGACACATGATTTTTCACTCTCTGTGAATGTGGATAAAACTATGCAAAAATTCCGTAAAAGGCACTTGAAAATTAACCAGCTCTGAACTATGTCCTGGTCTGAGAAAAATGTTTTAAAACTCCATTTAAGAGCTTGAGGTCTAGCATCCTGCTGGGATAACACTGTTGGTGGCAATGGAATTTACATGAGCCTATAAAATAGGCGGCTTAATCTTTCTCTCTCCTGACCTTGTGTTTAAGGTATTACAATGTTGGGTGATAAACAGGCAAATAAATTCTTATGGCCAGAGAACAGGGGATCATCGCTACCACAGTACTCCTGAGCCCGAGTATTATCTCAGGCAATCAAAACTTTAAAGAGACCAAGTCAGCTGCAGCAAAACCACAGGCTGTGAAAACCGCATATGTCCTTGTGTCCATATGGCCGCAGCATGCAGAAGGGGAAATGCCTGTAGTCACTGACACCAGCCCACAAGGGGCCAATTCTCCCAACACAGCGCTGAATTAGCAGAAAAGTGTCCTGCACAGATCAGAAGCGCCACCTTTGCAAATGGTAATTCGTCTCCTGAGGGAGATGATTAGGGTTTGACCTGCTGAAAAGCGGCTCCATGGAGAGGGTTTTTGGAGTCCTGGTTGACAACAGGTTAACCATGAGGCAGCAATGTGCCCTCATGGTCAAGAAGGCCAAGGGGATCCTGGCTGCAGCAGGAGGATGTTGCCTGCAGGTTGAGGGAGGGGATCCTGCCCCTCTGCTCAGCTCTGGTGAGGCCGCACCTGGAGTATTGGGTGCAGTTCTGGGCTCCCCAGGACAAGAGGGACCTGGAGCTTCTAGAGAGAGTCCAGTAGAGAGCCACAAAGATGATTAAGGAACTGGAGCATCTATCATGTGGGGAAAGTCGAAGCGAGCTGGGCCTCTTGTGGAGTCTTCTCTGGAGATCTTCAAAACCTGCCTGAAAGTAACCCATGTGCTCTAGATGTCCCTGCTTGAGCAGGGGGGTTAGACTAGATGATCTCTAGAGGTCCAGCCTCTACCTTAACCTTCCAAACTTCCAACCTCAATCATTCTGTGATTCTGTGAGAGAACGGTCCTTGCCACCCTGGAGGGTTCCTGTGGGAGACACCCTGGCATGATGCTGAGCCAAGGAACTGCCATCAGACCCTGTGTCTACAGCTGATATGCTCTTTCTAAGATGCTCCTGGAGATGCTCTTGCTAAGCTGAGACAGGCACCTTAAAAATAACAAGTTGAATCTAGCAAACCTAGTTGAATCTTGGGTTCAAACCACATGCAAGAATTGAGTAGCATTGACTTCATTTAACATCTCTGAAAATTGATGGTCTTCTCCATGTTTCAGTAACACCTGGAGACTTCCACAGTATCTGACTCATGGCTGTGGCTCAATGCAGACATGAGCGAGTGACGGCTCCACCCTACAGAGGCGTCTGCTACTCCACAGACAGAGGAATGGGGTGGAATAGTGTATTCCTGGAGATGGTCTAAAATACCGACTTTCTATGATTTTCCTCATAAAATAGAAATCAGAGGAGGAAAAATAGAGTCTTTCAGTGAACAGTCAAAGACTTGATGGACTAAGGACATCTGGTTCTTTCCTCTAATATTTCATTAATGCAAAGCCTTTAGCTGCCTCCAAGTGGCTGCACTCTCACTATTATCCATAATTTTCAGACATTTCACTGTCAGTAAAGCTAATTGTGAACATCAAAAACTGTCCTGGGCAGTGGCAGGCTGGGACACAAGCACTGGCCAGACAACACAAACAGTCCTTCTCCTGCTATCCCACCAGTCTGGATTGCTTCCTGCAGCTTCACAGTACTAAACAAATTCCCAGTGTAGGGATAGATTGTCAACTGGAAGCACGAAGACATTTAGTAACATAATCAAGATATCATTAAAAGTCCAAAACAAATAAAACACAGGGAGCCTGGCCTGCCACCAGCAGTGGAAGAGGATTTTTTTTGTCCAGATTTTTCCTTTATACCTCTGCAGTGTCCTGCAGTGCAAAGCATCCCAGGAAGCAAATCTACATGCCATGTATGTAGGAGGAAATCTTTGATACTTTGTTTTACCAAAAATACCCTAAGACATTTCTTACAGCAGTGCAGGTGTCTTAGCACTCTATCTCCTTGGATCACAAATGGACTTAGAGAAGAAGGTCAGCAGGGGCAATCTGTGGATGAAGAAGGCCAACAGCCTTTGCTGCCATTGTTGGGGCCTGGAGGATCCGAATGACCTCAATGCATCTCTGAGGAGACATTAATTCAAGCTCAGCCTGCAATAAAAGCTACGCCTCTGCAGTCTCTGCCATCTTGCAATTTCTCTTTTCTCCGTTTTCTCGTACGGCATTTAACGTCAGTGCCAAACTCCTCTGAAATATCTCAGACATGGCCACAATATTTGCCAGATGTCTGGGGGAGCCTCTAATTTCACACAGTGAATGCACAGAAATGTCCTGTCTTTTAAAAATATTGTTTAATTTCCTCAGAATTCAAATTCCCCCCCAACAGGAACAATTGTCAGCTACATGATATCTCAGCTGGACAAAAAATGGACAAACAGAACAAAACTTATGGCCATGGGAGTTTTCCATGCAGGAATAAAACATGGAGGGGCAGCAAAATGCAGGGTCTTGTGGAATGAGGCGGCCGTTGGGTCTGTGGGTTTTCTGTTTGCAGTTACGTATGATCATCTCTTCTCCCAAGTTGGAATCCTCAACCAGCAGATGCTTATTTAACTCACATCAAGATCTTGGCAGGCGGTCTGACATTTTCAGAAGATAACTGTACTTAATAGCATAGATCTACTTAATCACTTCAGTCAGGACAGAATGACCTAATGTCATCTTCTGATATGATTTATGAAATGATGGCAATCAAATAGGATAAAGCAACCATCTGCTACAGTGCCAATGACATGATGTTCTCGTGCTTGGACACAGAGTTTTGGGTAGGATACAGGAGCTACCCAACAAGGCTGCAGAGACAAAGTCACATCTTTCTCAAGGGTCCCTAATGCACATAGCAACATCTAAAGGGACAAAACTGTATTTTAACAAAGCAAAATTTGGCCTCAGAGTATTACCCCTCTAAGAGGAGGCCTTGAGGCAAACAAAGTCCCGATCTGTCAGGTGTCTCACTGTGTCGAACTGTCCCACTCTTTCCATGTCAATATGTCCAGTCTTCTCCTTGCTTCTAATTCCCCTTAGCTACTGCTGCCCCCTTCCAAGGGGTGGACACGGCCACCTCTGCTCTGCTCAGCACACCATCACCCCACGGAGAGCTAATAAATGCTGACAGCTCCTTACTGCAGTCCTTCCTACACTGTCTGCTTTGCTTATTCGAAGAAGTGAGTGTGTCTGTTCTTGTGCAGGATCAGAGATCTGCCTGCCATGAGATGCATGGGTCCAGATCCACACACATCTTCTAAATCAGTAGTTTTCAGCCGGCAACATGTGGATCAAATGGTGACGGGCTCAGAGGAAGTTGAAAATGGTCCACAAAATTATTTGAGGAAAAAGGACTTTCCATGAATCTACAGGTGTTTTAAAATGACTAGGGAGAATGAAGGTGACTGTGGTCAATAACTCTTCGCAAACAAACAAGGGCATTAAATTTTTGTCATTGTTTCTGACTTGAAAAGTTGTAACCACAGTTTGGCACTCTTAACCTTGTGCAGTTCGGTTCTGGTGATTCACTAATACAGTTCTGTCAGAAAGCAGTGCAAACAAGCTGCTCTGGGGGTTATTCTCAAAATACACTGTGGTCCAGTCATCTAAAATCACCGCTCCACCAGGTTCCCCCTGACCACCCTCTCCACTGCTTCCATGAAGTAAAAAATAAAATGTAAAAAGACAGGCTACATTTGCACCAGGCGTTTTGTGATTGCCTTAGTCCTGTAGGTCTTACAGCTCAGATGTACATGCCATGAATATCAGCTATACCTTTTGGGCACTCCTATTTTGAGTCTCACTGTGACCAGACACCCTTCTGGCAGTGAGAGCTGACATACGGGCACAGGTACAAGTGATGTCTCTAGCAGGGTTTAAACTATCCTCCGTCTTAAACTCATAGAATCATTAAGATTGGAAGGGACCTTTAGAGGTCATCTAGCGCAACCCCCCTGCACACACAGGGCCACCTAGAGCACGTGGCACAGGGCTGCGTCCAAGCGGGGCTTGAAGATCTCCAGAGAAGGAGACTCCACAACCTCTCCGGGCAGCCTGTTCCAGTGCTCTGTCACCCTCACTGTCAAGACTTTTTTCCTTAAGTTCCTGTGGAACTTTTGGTGCTTCGGTCTGTGGCCATTTCCTCTTGTCCTATTGCTGGCTACCACTGAAAAGAGGCCAGCACCATCCTCCTCACTGCCTCCCCTCAGGTATTTACAGATACTGATCAGGTGCCCTTTCAGCCTTCTCTTCTCCAGGCTGAACAGGCAGTTCTCAATCCACTGCTCTAACCCACACTTCTGGAGCTTGCCCAAGATGATGCTGTGAGGGACGGTGTCAAAAGCCTTGCTGAAGTCAAGATAGATGTCATTCAACTCATTGGTACTTTAAGCAAGCAGACTTTTCAGCTATCATCTCATTCACCTTTGTATCAGTAGCCAACAATTTTGAAATCTATTCAAAACTATTACCATTTATGTCTCTTTCTCTGTGTTTTTGTGTCCTGCTAACCAGAGTTGCACTCTGCCAAGAGAGGCTCTGTGTGTGGGTGGGGAGTCCTGGCCCCAGGGCAGCCCAGAAAGAGACAGGTTGAAGAGTCTTCAATTGCAATTTATACTTCTTACCTTCCACCTCAGTTATGCCACCAGTCATTTATTCAGGACTTCAAGGAGCTACTTTAAGGGGAATGATGGAGAACAAGGGCTGGGAGTATAAATCCCATCTCAGATCAGGAAGACATTTGAATAGATCCTTAAATAAACTCAAGGTCCAAGTGAACTGAGTTAAAGGATTTTTTTTTCCTATATTGAAGCCATTTCCAAGGAGAACATTACAGCTGCTCAGGGAAAAGAAATGAGGAGTTTTCTAAGGGAGAAAGATGTTGTGCAAATGTTGGTATCAGCTAATGTGCAGAGTGTAAGAAAACAGAGAGATTTCTTCTTCGAGATAATGTACCCTTCAGAAAAAGGCAGTAATGCAAGACAGGATTCATCTCACATAGCTTGAAACATCTAAAACCAAATATGGCCAGCTAGGTTCTCCCTGTAATCACAGGGCGAGGGAAGGGCACCTCTGGGAAGACATTAATCCTACCTGCCTAAGCATCATAGGACAGGACGAACCAGCCTGGAGAAACATCTGTCTCTTCATTCTCTATAGAAAGAACTTAGATGAGACTGCTAATCTTCATGTGGTTAAGGTAGGTTTAGTTATTCCAACACAACCTGACCTAACAAAAGGTGAATTATCCTGCCGGTCCTTCTGTCTTCATCTCCATACAGCCAATCTCTTTGGGTGCACGCTGCAGAGTACAGACACATTCACTGGAATTATGCAAGGGCATTCGAGGGCACAAGGAGCATGGAGCAAGGTCTGACCTAGCCAGGCTGCCTCCTGCCTTCGCACTGCTCTGGCCAGAGGAAAGATTCCCTTTAATTTCATCAGGTGTCGCATCAGTCTTTTACCTGCAACAGCCAAGAAGGAAGACATGAGGAGCAGGGATGTACATTCCCTCACATAGCCATTCTTTAAAATCATGGTAATTTTTGCTGGATTTTTCTGAAGGAAAGCTAGGTCCTTGCTCTACATGCACTCGTGACTTCCAAGTCTACAATCTAAATTATGTGAATGAAGTTCTGTAGAACAAAGGCCATATTGTTTCAGTTACTGGCTGTTGATGAAATGAAAAACAGTGGAAAAAGTGTTTCCTAGACAAAATTAATGGGGATGATCCTTTCTGCTCTTGTTGATGAATTTCATATCATGGAAAACCATATGATAAGGTCCCTGCACAAAATGCCAGACGTTTCCAGGCAAACCTTACAGACTGCAGGATCATTAATTTAATCTTCCACTGCTTGACTCTTCTCTTGACTGAAAAATCAATGCTAATAAGGAGCTTTGGGAAAAGAGCGTGTTAATGCCTGATCTTGTATGGACTAATTTTAACCTGCTATCAAATGACTAAGTGGCTTTAAAGAACCTATAAACCCAACAAAGAGATTTTTAAATGTCTCTTTCCCAGTATTCTCTGCTGATGAAGGCATCTAAATGCATGAGGATGGGTTTATTTGCTATCTCAGCCTCTCTGTCAAGAATGCTGAGGATGGAGGCCAAAATCTATCTGTACTTTAGCTGCATCAGCCGCTAGGCTAGAGATTAGGAAAAAACGAGGCAAAGCATTTTGCAAAGAGCAATTTCAAGTGGTCAGAACATAATAGAATCCCAAATCAGCTGCAACTAAAAGAAAAAGTCTTGGTACTATTTGTGCATTCTGGTAATTTGCCTGCTTGAGCAATAACCAAAGCCTGAAGAACAAATGTGATTTAAAGCAATAGTTAAAATGGGATGAAGAACAACATCCTCAGTAATCGCACTGTCACTCTTGAGTGTCCCTCTCCAGCCCTGCTCTGTGTCTGCCTGCTTAACACCTTCAGGGACACAGCCTAGGAGACCGCAAGTCATCTCTGAGATCATTCTCCACCTCTGTAATACCCAGTCTTTGAGTCTGTTTTCTCCTACTTTTGGCAAAGTTTCCACCAAAAATTGCAAAAAATATGGACATACTTATCCTACTTTAAATCCCAAAACAAAGCCTGTTTCACCTAGGGGCCACTAAGTCTTTCCCAGACAGCAGTCAGATATATTAGGATATTATCTTTTCTGAAAAACTTTCCTAGTTTTATGACTAACCAGTTCTTCCCATTTGTTTCTCTCTTCTATTCTACATTCCCTCAACACGCAACCATTAATGGTGCTGATCTGACCACCAGCGCAGCTGCTGTCCCATTCCTTATTTCATTCTACAGCTCCCAGCACTATGATGACTTGATCTTTAAATCAAAAGTCCCCCTTGAATACAAATAATCACACTGAAATTGTTGGATATTTGGAAAGGAACAGTCTGCTTTGCTTTCTGAATGTCCACCCATTGGTACCGTTAACATAGGAAAGTGCCCATGAATTTTTCAAGCAAATGCAAGACCTCCCCTACAGTGCATAGATTATTCACTGAATATTCACTGCACTCTTGCAACATCACATATAATTCCTTTTCCCTTCTATTCCACAGCTTCGACCATGGAGGCAGATACAGGTAAGGATAGATTCAGGTTCAAATATCCACTCAGTCTCAGAAGACCTTAATCTACCCCTCCCTTGCGCAATTCCCTTCCAAACAATTATTTTCTATTTCCTACTACTAATAAACATATATTAAAAAAAAAAAAGCAAGGCTGTGGAATTCAGCAGAATTTAGCCCCACTAAACATCACTGCCTTATCACTGTGACGAGAGAGAGAAGGAAACTGAGCTCCACTTCATCAATTCATCAAGCCAGCCTTTAACACAGAGATCTAAACTGATAATATCACAGTAAATGAAACTCCAAGCCTGCCAGGAAAAGGGAAGGACAAGATCTGATCCGGGAACTCCTCGCAGTTCCCACCAGGAAGGTTCCAGGCTACGCAGCGGCTTCAGGTTTCCATACGGAGCTGACAGGATGGGAACCAACCCCGGGGTCCAGACGTGGTGTCGGAACCTGCAGTTGCATTTTTTTGCTCCTGCTACAGGGAGTTACATTAAGCAGACAAATAACTGCATGTAAGAAATCTTTGTTGTTTTTCAGTGGTTTCCTCCAAACTCTCACTGCTCTTTTTCCGGTCATTCTACAAATCACTTCTTTCACCCATCCTCAGATCATCGTGTATTGGGAAAATGGGATGAAGCTCAAAGATAATAAAAATTTCTGGCAAGGTGCCAAACACAATTAGACAATTTTGTGAGTAACGAGCATGAGTGAAGTTACAGCCATAAATATTTAAAGTTATTTTTGAAATAAAGTCTCAGGAAAGATATAAACTCTCATGATTTGAGGCATTAGCTAACCTCTAATTACAGAGGGAAGGAGGGGGGAATGGAAACTTTTTGGAGATAAGGGATAACCTAGCTTCTTATTGCAGGGTTTCTTGGAACACCCTCCGACCGCCCAGTTCTGGTCACTGTCAAAATACCGGACTGGAAGGCTCACAGGTCTCCATGAGCTTGGCAGCTCCAAAGTTCCTAGAAAAGCAGTCCTAACTTATACTTTGCTTGCTACAAACTTTTTATTTTCTATAAGAAAGATTTTTAGAAATATATTATTATATAAAATCAAATGTTTCATTGCAGGCAAACCATTACCATGGTCAAATACTTTTTTCCCTACAAGTTGCAATTAATAGTTCACCAGCTAAAAACATCTGTTTTTATTTATAGAATATGTACTTTATATACATATACGCAAAATCAGATACTGCAAACTATTTGCTAAAGTGAATCTGATCATGGAAACACAAGCCAAGTTTGGTGGTGAGGCCTGTCCAAGGAAAAATATAGGGAATACGAGGGCAAGTGGCAGAGGGCAGAGAGCAGAAGGGCAGGAAGCGCAAGGACCCTGGATGCACCAAGGCACAGCGAGAAAAAAATCAAAGCTCAACTGGAGACTGAGTAAAGGGTGCAAGACCGGGTAAATCGAGGAGACTTTGACAAGCAGATGCAGGAGCTCATCAAGAGGCCACCAAGGAGCCAAGACCAAGCAGAGCTGCCAGCTCCATTGCCATTTGCAAGACCCTGCCATGGCTGCCTTGCAGGACCTGCTGCGTCCTGCTCTCTTAGGGTCTTCTTTTAGTGTCTGGTCCCCTTCCAGCCCAGCTTTGCACGGTCAGGTTTCGCCTCTGTCCTGTCTTCACCCAGTCTGAGGCAGGAGCACGCACAGAGGAACTGCTTGCTGTAGAAGTGGGTTTGGATTCCCTTTTTTTCATTGTCTGTTTGTTTTTAATATACTCAGGCTATTGCATACTTGCACAGTGACAAAGAGGACAAAAAAAAAAAAAAGTGTTTCTTAAAGCTGGGATGGTTTACAGCGGTCCTCAGCTTTAACAGAACAAGATGTCACCTCTTGCCCAAATGTGTTTTCCTTTGCTGCAGCAGGTTGCCAAAGGAATTCAATGACCAATGACGAACTCCAGATCTCAGCTTCGAGTTGGATGTTTGGATGGATCCCGGGACAAAAAAACAAACAAAAAAGTTTTCGTGAATTTCCCTGGAACAGTCTTCCTCAGCAAGACAGCATCTAAGGGTCAGCAGGACCAGCAGGCTCCTGCAGTAAGACTTGCTAGGTGAAAACCTTCCAGTGATGCAACTAGAGAAATATCAGCCCCTTCTCATGGCCCTAATCAGACCCTAGTGTTTGATAGATTTGGTTCAGTGGGCTTTGCTGCTGGTTGGATGCATCTCTATGTCCCCGCTGAGGAATGGGAATTTTTGGCAACAGGCTGTTGGGCAAAAGAAGTGACAAGATTCTCAAATGGTTGAACGGTTGCTGGAGAAGGGAGGAAAAACCTTTGGGACAACTGTGATTAGCTTCCCCAGGAACTATCGCAGTTCAAGGTATAGGTATAATCTTTCTCCATTTATAGGCACCCTGTGCTTCTCAGCAAGCAAAAATCAGCTTATAAAGGGTGCCCCATTCACTAGAGACCGGCACAGACAGCTGTTGTTTCTGCTTTGTGGCTCTGCTCAATGCTCAATGCATTACTATTTTTTTTAATCCATCCACCTGAATCAGCTGCTCTGCTGCTCCCCGGTCTCGCTCCTACCCCTCTGCAGCAGCCTCCACGTCCAGCGCCGAGCAGCCCATGCTTCCAAGCGTCTGGAATCGTCATTGGGAACAGGAAGCAGCCCAGACCGAGCAAATTCCAATCCCCTGATACAGCCCGCGGAGCCGCTCGTGGCGCGGGCCAGCGCGGCGCTCAGCTGCTCGCTCGGGCGGCAGTGGGAGCACCAGCACACGAGGGTGGGATATTCCTAACCTCGGGCTAACCGGGTCCCGGAAACCTCTCCAGCTGCTCCTGGTGGGGCTGACGTCTCACAACAAAAATATCAGCTCTGGGCACTGCTGCAGAGCCCCGTCCCAGCGCGGATGGGCAGCGGGGAGGCAGCACGTCCTGTGCACAAGGTAGTTTCTCCTTTAACAGCAGCAGAGGCTTCACTGCAAACACAGAGCGCCCGCGATACCGGCACAGCAGGTTAGCTGAAATATTTATAGCGATGGATCTTGCTCAGAGCCATCCTCAGAGCAGCAGCTGTGAAGGTTGATGCAGGGCCAGATGGCAGGAGATTCTCATCCTCTGCTACCCGATTTTCCTGCAGTGGAGAAGGAACCTCCCCGCCACAGGCAGGACAGACTCCGTCTCCCATCAGGTCCTTCCTAATGGATCTGCACTGCCAACCACTCATGGTGGCAACGAGCAGTAAACCTGGGTCAAAACACCACAAAAACGTTCAACCAGGTGCGCGAAGAGGCACCTTTTTCCAAGCACTAGTTTCACCACGCAGTCCCTTTCCAAATCAAACCTACCCCGTAACAATGCACTAAAACCTTATATTAGCTTTCAATTATCAGTGTATTCCAAACTTATTTACACACTTGTAAATCATCAGAAACGGCTTTGGAGCTTTCGTTGATTTTTAGGTGAGTTCCTTGCCATGGAGCAGACGTGAAGTTAGGCTGCTGCATCAGTTGTTCCCCCTTTGCAAACCCAGGGCATGAAGCAAGTTGTGTTAATGTGTTGAAACAAGGGGAGAAATAAAGAGAGCAATGGATCACTGGGTCTTTGAAGGGAAAAGCAATATTTGCAGTAATTCATAGAAGGGAGAGTTTGTGGGTGGGACAGTCACTCTCAAAGAACGGTGGCACTTGGCCAGGCAATGCGGTTTGTTTGAAAAGAGCGTCACTGCCATCTTCAGGACAACCAGCTTCTCTTCGTGAGACACGGCAGCTTTCCAGGGAGGGCTTTTTTACTTTATGCAGTACAAAAAAGTGTTTTCCACAACTCCATCCAAGTTACAGTTCTTATTTTCGCTTATTACTGATGTTCTGTGGATCAGATTTTGGCTCAACACTGCCCAGCTTCTGAATTTTGACACTTCCATCTGCCTGCCCAGGAACTCTTCCTAATCATCATTTCCAGGGATTTGTTTCTGTTTAAGATTGAAAAGACTGGTCATCCAATCCAGCCCATTTCAGAGCAGAAAGACTGCCTAAAACTCACCTCTAGCCCTTTATTCAATCTTAGGAGTCTCCAAAGAGGCATCTTCTTCCACGTCTCTTGCAAGATGTTGATGTTGGTTTAAGAGA
The DNA here is from genome assembly GCA_034781795.1 of Crypturellus tataupa. NCBI lineage: Eukaryota > Metazoa > Chordata > Aves > Tinamiformes > Tinamidae > Crypturellus > Crypturellus tataupa. The sequence goes on from JAWLRI010000873.1 coordinate 1,730,413, forward strand.
GCTGTTAGGAAACTTCTCATGACATCAGCCAACTTTCCTTCCCTCAGCATTAAATCACCCTTTTCCTAGCCTGAATATAGTCAATCAGCAGATATACATAGACAGCACCTCTAATCTAGGCCCCAAAGTGGCATTTCATCTGTTATTCTCAGTCACTGCAAACATTTTAAAAGTACATGGTGCTGAGTTCAGAATATATTATCTTAGCAAAAACAATGGTAAATGTGTTAAAGTTGATAATTGCTTAAAATCTAGAAAATAGCACAATTTTTACTCTCGCATTACGTAAACTCAACGTTTTCAGTGAATTCACTCCCATGGCTTTTAGTCACACCAGCGCTGATCGGGGTCGCGTAGCTGGATATGGAGACATCAGCTCTGCTCTGCAGCGTCTCCCCTCTGCCCTGCGATCCCGTGTGTGTCCGACCTCCCCGTTCGCCCGCTGGGTGCGTTCCCAGCCGCACGCGACGAGTTGGACGCGTGACACCTGCTCCCCACCAGCCTGGGCCCCGACCCGTTTTTTGGCCAACGTTCAAGCATCACTTGACACAATAGGCACATGTGAATCTACCCAGCATGGGAGGATGGGAAGCCAGGATGGAATAATCAGGTCACAGTCTCTCCTGGGTCCGCATCCAAGGGGAAGCCAGGCCACAGCTCAGGCCTCACGTGCGGCTCCTTCCAAGGCCAGCTCCGGCACGGGGCTGTCTCAGACTGCCCTGGCTTTGGAGCTCCCGGCTGCTTCTCCCTGCACCAGCCAGTTTGCACAACATAACTGCAACCACCAGAGAGGAGGCGGGTGACTCAGTGTGGGTTTTCATCATGAGCATTTGCTACGAAACTCTTGGCCCTATCCAGACTGCATCCCAATGCTGAACGGACATCACCCAGCTGTTCCTCTCTAGCTTCTTTTGCATCCCCTTACAAGGTTAGTAATGAGCTTTCCAATCGGACACATAGCAAAGAGCAGCTCAGAACAGCGTCAGAACTGCCCATTAACACTGGGCCGGGGGCGGGGGCTCAGCCTAAGGTGCCTCCTCTGCAAAAAAAAGCATCAGAGATGTCACCAGCAGGAGCTCTCCACACCTTGGTGAATGGTGGTACACACTGGAGAAGCAGAGGGGGTCACGCTGGAGAGTGAGGAAGCAAGTGGAGACAGCGCTTGCGGACACCTCGGTATGAGAGGGTCCTCACAGTGGCTACCACTACCGATGCAGGGTACAGCTCGACAGCGTCCTGCTCCATCACCACCGGTCACCATCTGCTTGTAACTCTGCCTCATGCATCAGTCACTTCTTACCTCTGCAGCAACGCGGTGGCCTTGTGGACAGAGCAGTGCGGAGATGGTTGATGTGAGCAGAGCCCGTGTGTGCCGCAAGCAGGAGCCTGCAGGGGTAACAGGCTGACGTTGTGTTCCACCCCTGTCGGAGAAGACAAATAAGCCTCAATCTCTCCAGCTCCGGCTTGTGCATGTTGGAGCCCTACGCACAGAACTCCTGGTTTTGGCATCGCTTGGAAGGTGATAAACAAGGCCAAAGCAGTAACTGGAGGCTTCTCCAGCCTTTATCAGGAGGAAAAGTGAAGGTCTAGTGGGAAGCAACAGCTGTAACTGAGGATTAGGTAGACACTACAGAGCAGGGCAGCGACAGGAAACCTCCCAGTGGATGCAGTTCTCCAAAGACAGGAGCTCTGGGACCATTCGTGGATAAGGGAAATCTCGGATAATCACAAAGTCAAAGTGCTGCGAAAGTCAGATTTACTTTCCTTACAAGCTCTTCTATAGTACAGGAGACAAGGTGGAAGACTATCTCCAGGAATGAAGGCTAAAACTTGTGCGCTCAAGGGAATACTCTAAATGAAAAAGTGAAAAAATGCACTTTGGCTCCAAGCAAGGTCTTAACAGGCAGTGGATTCTTTAATCGTGCAGCATTTCCAGAAAACAGGTGATATGAACTAACAGCATCATCTAAGTCTATATTGCAATGCTTTTTTACAAAGCTGTCGTCGTGACAATTCAAGATCATTTTCTTCGAATTACAGCGTTACTCCTGAAATAGCCTCTGGTCTGGAACCGGCCGTAACTGCACAGCAAAGAAGCAGCTTTCAGTAAATCACAAAATTCTTTGACAGGAATTTTTTTTTTTACATGCTCTCTGGTCACGGTTGAGGTTGCGCATCAGACAGGTCCTCATGGGGTTGTTGCAGAAGGAAACAAAACTCATCTGTGTCACATCTCAAGAGGCTAGCGAACATTTTCAGATATAATCGGTTGAATAAGGGGAAGGATAGAGTTTCCTCCTTTAGCTTTATAATCCCATGAGATAGACTCCTGACTAGATACGTCGAGACAGAAATTTGAGGAAGAAATTGGTCTGGGTAACACAGAACTAGGAAGAAACTGAGGGAAGCAGTCCTAAAACTAAAGTCCTTTCTAAAGCACGCAGTTAATTCTTGAGATTTTTAAATATACACCCTTGAGTACCTTGACTTTATGGGGCAAAGTCATTTTATCAACAGAGCCTATAAAACATCTAATAATGTGGAAGAAAACAGAGTAAGAAAATTCATTGCCCATCCTCTTTACTGCACACCCATTTGCTGTGAGCAGTTTCAGAACAGACCCAGCTCTGCATCCTGGCACTCATGTTCATCCCTACAGCTAAACTCCTAACATACAAAGCCCACATAACTTTGGCTACTGGATTGCCACGATGTCAAGTATTTAACCGGGAAAATAACTACAAGAATAAACCCACCAGTTTGTCTAAGCCTTGGATAGCACCAGGCAACTTCACCTCTCCCCCAGCAAGTTAAAACCCCAAACATTAGTTGAATAGTCTCACCCACTTACTCTAACTGTGGCAAAAGGGCAGCAGAACATATTGCTGCTTGTTCAGATTCAAAAGTGTCAGATTTTAAATTTTCTGAATATGATCATTGAGCATCATCTTCTCATGTTTCAGCTTTTCATGGAAATACTAAGCTTGTCCAGGCATCCTTATTTCTTAACAGTTTAATAAAACAGGAGGATACAATAGAACTGAAGAGATCATTAATACTGAAGTAAGGGAGAGCAAAGCAGTGATGCAGCTCCATGGCACTGAATTGTATGCAATGGCCCTGTCCTGATTACCCCAAGGGAGGACAACACATTGCCGAAGTTGTAAGTGAATTGGGAGCATGAACTTTAATCTGGGATCCCTGGACTTCTTGCTTCATTGCTCCCTGTTGCAGATCCAGGACCAGTGGCCAGCACACGCTGTAAGACCAAGGCAAAGCCTCCAGCATGGCCTTAGGGATTAAAATGATCTGGTATAATGATGCGCTTAGCAAATAGGCATCATTTCTGGCAATTTGAAATGCTGACTAAGTTTTCAAGCAGCAGCCAACATATAAAAGATATTTTAGGACAGAAATTTCTGCAGTCTGTATATTTTGTCTGTCAAGTTTTAAAAATGACAGGTATCGTCCACCACAGCAGGTAGAACCACCAAACCAGGGAGATGGAGATTGTATTGGGTGCAGTTCTGGGCTCCCCAGGACAAGAGAGACATGGAGCTCCTAGAGAGGGCCCAGCGCAGAGGCACAAGGATTAGAGACTGGAGCATCTATCGTATGATGAAAGAATAAGTGAGCTGGGCCTGTTTAGTCCAGAGAAGAGAAGATTGAGAGGGGATCTGATCAACTTGCTCAAGTACTTCAAGGGAGAATGCAGGGAGGATGGAGCCAAACTCTTCTCCGTGGTGGCCAATGAGAGGGCAAGGGGTAATGGGTACAAGTTGAAACACAGGAAGTTCCACCTCCATGTGAGGAAGAACTTTCCCGTGAGGGTGACAGAGCCCTGGCACAGGCTGCCCAGAGAGGCTGTGGAGTCTCCTCCTCTGGAGATCTTCCAAACCCGCCTGGATGCCACCCTGTGCCCGTGCTCTGGGTGTCCCTGCTGGAGCAAGGGGTTGGACTAGGTGATTTCTAGAGGTCCCTTCCTGCCCTAACCATTCTGTGATTCTGTGAAAAAGGGGGTTGCAGAGAGGAGGAAAGAGCCAGCAGGCCACCCGCCACGCACCGCAGGGCCCACGCTCTGCTCCGGGCCAGCTCACAAGCTGTGGTGCAGGCGGCCCAGCCCTCACCTCCTGTCCCAGGAGAGGAAAGCTGCAGGAAAGAAAAAGAAATGTCTCATTTGTGTCAGGCCACAGGAGGATCAATGTTCAGAAACAAAACTATTGGCAGAGCAGAAACAAAGAGATGAATGGAATTGACGGAGGAAGAGGCGGACAGCTTTAGTCATGAACCAGGCAGGTGGGTGAAGAGAAGGAATTCGGATCCTTCCAGTGCTTCAGGAACGGCACCCTTCTGCATCGACCGCTTTTAGCTTTCTTCAAGGGACATCTGAAATAAAAGCTGACAAAGACCCGACTTGTGCTTAAAATGGGTACTCTGCAAAATTTATTTCCTCGAGAAAGCTTTATTTCTTAAGAATATAGCACAGGAGGAAGACCACTGCTCCTCCTCTGGCTTCTATTCAATGGTGTTTACTCTGACAAGGCCAAGAGAAAACTGGCTTTCTCCTGTGGGTAATGAGCACATGAGATCAGTTAAATTTCAGATATGCACAGAACAATTGGTTGTGTTGCAGAACAATATTTTTAACATTAGGAAAACTAAGATTTTTTTTAAAAACAAATTTGCCTTTCTCAGGTGCATTCATCTGTGACACTGCCAGGACTAGAGAGAAGTACAAGGTTTAAAGTAGCAGCGTTTTATTTCTGCAGACAGCACAGCACATGGTTTGCTTTCTTCTTAGCTTGTATCATTACTAGGCATCCTCGACAAAAGGAAAAAGCAAAAAAAAAACAAGACACAAACACAGAACAATATCCCCCAAATCTTTAGGGTAACATCAACAATCTCAGATGATTTGAACTTCTCAGTTCAGATCGAACTTCTAGTTACAGGTTACGAAAGGAAACACCATCTTGTGAAGAATGAGCAATTGGACCAGTGGTATCTGTATGTCTTTTTCAGTTTCCTTAAGCCTCATTATTTATTTATAATTATGTAGACTTCTTTTTACAAGGAAAAACAAACAAACAAAAAACCCAACAACAAACAACCAAGGAGAGATAGAGAGCATCTTTTCTGATGGTGCACGAAAAGGGTGTCCACAAGAAATCGAGGAGGGTCACACCGGTACGTTCTATTGGGAGCTAGCCACTCTGTACTAACATTTGTCCAGTAAATAAATCTCAAGCTGTTCAGGCTTGTTTGGAGATTTCAGATCTCCTTTCCCAAGCATTACTATTTTGGGCACACAGAGAAATAAACAGCACATCAATGCTTGCCCGCTGATGGAAACCATGCCATCTTCAGATGTTTCTTCTAGCGCTTCTTAATTCTGGTTTTCTCCTTCAATTCTCATTCCCCACAAAAGCCTTTTCGTTCACCTCTCACAATCAAAGCTTACAATTTGTTCTAGTAAAAAGCCAATGAGCACAAGAGCACTATTTAAGATAGTAAAATTCAGATCTTGCATACAATTCAAAATACCTGGTTTTAAAAGAGGATACCCTGATAAAACCCAGAGAGAGAAGTTAATCTCTCAGACACGGACACGGGAAGAACCCAACAGGCAGCTAAATCTGGAATGTCATTTCTGATGACCCCACAAGATGCCGGATCTTCAGCAACGTCCACAAGGAGCTAAAAAGACTGAACAAAGTTCTGCCTGCGAAGCCCAGTATGAGGAATACTGGTGGGAGAAGAGAAAGAGCACAGAGTGGAGAGCTAGAACCCTGAAACATGCTAGGTGTAAATTCAGTGGATTAAAATCTGGTGGTTATTGGCAATGAAACAGCAAAATTTTCACTATATAAAATTTATAAATTTATTTTTTCGTAAAAATCCAAAAAGCACGAAGACATCTCACTCAAAATACTGGTAAATCAAACCACACTTAGAAAAATGAAAGCTGATTTTATTATCTTATCCACAGCCAATCATTTGACATGAACATGCATACGTAATTTTGCTACGCACACACCACAGTTTAACGTTAGTTATTAAAGGTTAAACATACAACATACATCCTTACAAAAATGAGTCAAAATGCAAACGTAACTTTTAAACAAAACAGTTTTTACTCATTTAAAAAAACCTTTGTGTTGGGTACCATTTTGTACAAACACAGTTAATTTAAACAAATCTGCTTTTAGTTTCCTCATGGTTGCACATGAAAAGCTGCAATAGAAAATGAAGTCATCAAGGTATTTTTAAATAGCAGAAGTAGGCAGTCTTGCCATGCAGAAGAAGCAATATTAAATATTAGTTTTTCAAAAAAAGAAAAAAACACAAGTTTAAAAATATTTAGTTCAAGTCACAAATCTTTCCCCAGTACAGAGAAATCCAAATGCAACGCATAATTAGCTGCCACTTAAGATGGCTATTCTGGAAAGTAGAACATTTTCCAGAATTGATAATTTTCATTGATTTGGCACAGAAAAGAAGTCTGAGCTTACTTAAGAACAAGAAAGTGATTAAAAAAAAAGGGTAAACAGGAAGAGAGAAGAGAAAAAAAAAAGCAAGAGTGAAGGAGATAGTAGTTGCAATCACTAAAAAAAAAATCTGTGCATCTCAGTCATTGCAGAATACTGTTTCTACAGCAGGTGCTAATTCCAGGTAATTGTTATTGCAACATAGATTTAATTTGCTTGGAGGTAGTCTCATCATTCAAATGCTTTGTTGTGTACCTAAAAACAAGCAAAAAACCTCAAGTTATCAAGTTTACAAGAACAGAATTACAGTTTTACTTTGGCACAGATAGTCTGACCCAGTAAAAGAGGAAGTTACAGGTTTAAGATGGAATAAAACCCTCACCCAGCGTTCATCACTCACTTGTGTTGTTACACAGCAAAGTCCACAAGAAAGATATTCTCTTCAGAAAATGCTTTTATAATCAGAACTTAAAAAATGCCTAACAGCTGGTTTTTGGCTCTGATGCTCATAGTCCACTTCACAGTGAACTCATGTTACCAACTTCAAACAGAATAGTGTTTCAGAGGCTTTTCCTTAAATCTTTCAAGACAACAAAAATCAATGGAAGTATCAACGAAATCACTAACTTTTTCAAGCCAATTTCCTGTTTATTTAAAAGTAACTATACTCCTAAACTATCTCTTCAACCTTCAAAATTCTCAGGGGTATTAAATATTTTCCATCACTACAAATCACTTGGTATCTTATTTTTGAATAGAAAGTACTGTATAGCCTCAGTGTTGTGAATTCTTCACTTATCGTTCTCTTCAGACTGTAAACTAAAGGTAAATAAAAAAAAACTTATTCCTATAATTAAATTTATCATGTTAATTTAGTACTTTAAGATTTGCTACTGCAGTGATATTTTATTATTTGTTCACTACAAAAATACACAACAGCTATTTAAAAGAATATATATATTCATAGAATCATAGAATGCTTAAGGTTGGAAGGGACCTCTAGAGGTCATCTAGTCCAACCCCAATATTTCTTGTATTATATTTATTATTTATATTATATAGGGTTTTTTTGTATTTGTGTTTTCCAAAAACAAGAGGTCTAATGTTCTCTAAAACCTAGAAAAGCTATTGCATTTGGTACTTTGCCCATATGAAAAAGCTGAACATGATTAAAATATCTGCATGGATTTCAAATTATAAACAGCTGATCTCCCTCCAAATCTATACCACCTTCCACTGGCTTTTAAGGCAGATTATGTATCCCTTGAGAGAACATGAGAACTTCTAACACTCATCCATAACCAAAGACTCAGATTTGAACTTAATTTCTCATTACATCATCTTGAACCTCTCTCTGCCATCCATGCAAAAAAACAGCTCAAGTTCTCCCACTTCTGCAGCTCTTGCTAGTAATTCCAAATTTGATTTTTAACAGTTTTAAGCATCATAACCAAGCAAGAATCAATTATATGAAAGATAAAAAAGAAGTATGAGATGGGTTAAGTGAGGGATCAGCACAGACGAAAATTCATACCACAAACTACAAAATAATGCACAATGGAGTGAGATCCTGAACTGCAATTTTCTATGTTCTTTATGAACAGTGTCAACTATGAGGGGAAAGAATGAAGCTCTATCCAACTCCGTACGTTCAGAATAGGTTAATAAGAAAATAAATGTTAAAACTGTTTTTTCTCTGAAAGCTTGGATTTTCACTGATCACTACTTCAGAGAATTGTTGACTTGAAGGAGGGTCAGAGATGAGCAGTAAAATGATTCACTCATGGAAACACCCATATAAATTTTCAGATTATCATCTCAGATTATTATATATACATATGTGCATATATATGTATATATAATTATTTTGTCTTTAGCTAACAATCTGAAAAAGCTTTTCATGTGAAACCTGGTATAAAATAGTGTATTATTTCACTTACCACAACACATAAAAGGGGGAAATGAAATCAAAGCAGTTTCACTACTAGTAAGAAAAGGAAAGTCTAACTGCACACCAGAATTTCCGTGCTTCGAAGTGAATGAACAACATCACCCCGTTATAATCAAACATTACCAGAGTGGTATGATGTGTTTTCAAGTAAGGATTAGAAAGAAAACTTCATCTGCCTACTACTTTCTTGCTACTTTTTGCTACTTCTCTGACATTGAATACTGATTTTATAAAGAGCAGGTCACTAACTAGATAGAATTGTATGATTCAATTAGAAATCTTTATGTTTCTATAAGATAATTATTCTTATAATATCTCGCATCAATGTTATCTTCTTGTCTTGGATATTCATTGAGATTCTGTTGCTTCAAGTAACTCTCAAATATCTTGGAAAAGAGAACAAGATTTTAGTTATGGCCAATGGAAAATAATCCAGCCATTTCTATGGTAGGGAGGCACAGTGTGCAACTGCACCTTGTTTAGCAGTTCAGTTTCCATAGATGTGACCACAAAACTACAGAAACCTGCATCCTATTTAACCTCTTTTATACTTTGCCATGAGTTCTTACTTTAGTTGGAACAGCTATTCAGTTTCAACTACCTCTGCAGACTCATCCTACAGGCAGTTTAAAAAAAAGTTATGTTAGGGTAACAACTGCAAGTTTGTAAATTTGCTTTTAAAGCTCAGTGTGTCTACATTTCATGAAACACTGGAAGAGAACCTTACATTGGAGAAAAACAAAAAAAAAAGACCTTTTTCCCATTACAATGACTGAACTCCTTAAACCTGAAGCAAAGGCCGTGGACAATATCTGCAAATTCACTTATTATTTCAAGCAAAAGAATAAAGAATACCTGAGAGCATTTAGAAGGCCTTCTACGCTGTTAGGAGGCTGGTCTTTAAGAACTTTGATGCATCCTTTCATCTAGAATTTAAAAAAAAAAACGAAGAAAATATATTTTTACATGCAAATATGAGCTTACAGAAGTATTTTATATTCAGCTTCTCAGATTCAAAAAAAACATTTAAAAACTGCAGCTGTGTAAAGACAGCTTCCTGATATTGGAAAGGAAGCTTTCAGTAAGCTGCTTGGAATGCTTGTAGATACAAGTAAAGCAACATGGATGTAAAACTGCTGTATCGGTCTTAAAAAATAACCAAAATCTTTGCTTGTTATAAATCCATTATGAACAATTACATTCGGCCAGGGAAATAATGACAAACTACAAAAAGTGTCAGTTCAAACTACCACTAAACTGCATTTGTTAACAACATATTCCACAGATGATTACCATAACTAGAGGCAGAAACTTAAAAGATTTGAAAACTGTTTGGAGAACAATGAAACTAGTGAAAGTGAGGAATAAGTTGGATTTCACTTGCATTTCCAGTCATTCTAATTTTGACTTTTCAACACTAATACAATTATTATATATACTTACAAACATTTCAAGACACTAGCTGAATTCCATAAAAACAGACTTTCCAGATCCTAACAATCATGTATGCACTGGAAGGTCTATGCTGTAATTCTCACTACATATGTATATAATATACTGACTGTAATATCTTTCATTTAGTATCAATCCAAAGTATACATCTGTTAATAGCACGCAGAGAAAAGAAAAGCAGCCTATATGCAATTTAAATATTATTTTTTTTTTTAGTAACAGTAAACTTACATCAATTTTTGAAGTTTTGGCAAAAGCGCCCACCGGATGCACGTGGTCATAGAGTATGATGACACCCACCATTACCCTCAGACAGAATGATACTGTGTCCTCATTTGTAAACCTGCTTCTGTATTCACTGGAATTGGAAGGAAAAAAAAAAAAAGCATCATCTAACAAATGCAAGATGAGGGTGTTCATTTGTAAAGAGAAAAGAAAAACCTCAAAATGTTTTGTCCTCCAAGGATTTATGGCAAGATTTCTCTCTTTGATCTTTTCTCTCCCTATTAATAATCTGACCAGAAGAGTCAGACAACGCCTTCACAAGAATTAGCAGGAGATTAACAAAGAAAAACTGTCAGTTCTAAAATAGCAGCTGTTACATGATTTCAGATACTATTTGTAACTTTGACTTCTTTATCAAGACATATTAATTTTGCCTTCAGTGCTTCCTTACTCTTTACTCTCCAAATGCTTTCTTAAATGGGATAGACCATAGTTAAGAGTATAAACATAAACTCCAAAACAAGTGTACTGTGGCAATCAGTCTGAAACTTCAAATCAGACTTCATACCTCATGCATAAGAGTTTTATTAATGGGAAAGTATTTAGATCCCAGAAGAAATAGAAACATAATAACAATTTGACTTTCTGCTTATACTCCCAGAACTGCACAAACTTACAATGGTCAAAACACTGTCTTCTTGCCTAAAGCCACTTCATAATTCCCCAGACAGGGGCACTATAATTTGGTGGCAGCTAAACTCGCAAGGAGGTACCATTCACTGCATTGCCCAGCACCCCTCTTTCAGGAGGCTCTAGGCAGTCACGCTCCAAGAGTATATTTTCCTGAATTATATATGAGAAAGCCATTTGTAAAAAGTGCCAAGAGGCTGTTTAGCTTTCATAGCCATCCTACTTTTAAATATTAATTTGCTCAGAAAAGTAGACTGCATGATTTGCATGGCTAGCAAAAAAAGACAAGTTGGTCTCAAGTCAAGGGTAACAACTAAGTTGGTAAAAAGCAAACACCGCTCTTCCTAGTTTCCTAGTGTACATTTCTTTCACCTTATGCATCATAAGTCACATCTGAAACACATCACAGATGATTCATAAGACAAACACTTTTCATACTCACGGGGTTTCCAGCATGACCCTGCACACACTAGCCATGGTGCTTAAACAGTCTGTAGTATTCTCTATTGGTAAATTTTTATTCTGCAGAAGGAGATAAGCAGTTTGTAAGTTAATTATAGTATAAGAGTAGGCTACAAAATCTAAATCAAGTCAGTGATTGGATGACAAGTCAATGGGGAGGAATTAAAAATATCAATACAGCTGTGGTAAGTTATTGATGTGGCACTAGTTTTAAAAGTATTATAATAAGAAGCAATGGCTGAAGAGCTATGTTAGCACTACTGAAGTTTGCTCTACGGGTTGCTTGTTTATTTGATTTTAGTTAGAAAAACATACTATCAATATTATTGACTTTTGGAAAAGTTTTAAAGAAAAATCTAATTTGGCCTTTAAAGGCAGAAACTTCTAGAGATGCACTGCAACATTATGAGTTACAAATGAACATCTTGAAAGCATCTTGAAAGTCTCTTAAAAAGGAGAGAAGGAAGCTGTATTTCAATTTCCTTCCTAATTTCAAGTACAGAAAATCAAGTTGCTTCCCTTTCAGC
>JAWLRI010000873.1:1742307-1788304 GCA_034781795.1 Crypturellus tataupa
AAAAGGAGAGAAGGAAGCTGTATTTCAATTTCCTTCCTAATTTCAAGTACAGAAAATCAAGTTGCTTCCCTTTCAGCAACACAAATATCCAAACTAGGCACCTCAATTGTAGCAGCCCCCATTTCCTCCTGGAGGGCAGTAATGTTAACTACACAATACACCACAAGGTGGCTAGCTGAGGTTATTCTAACTCCTGTAGCATTCAGGAAAGACACTTCAAGTTTCTTAAAGCTCAAAAATGCAAGTTCAATTTCCAGAAGACAGATTAGGCCAGAAGACTTCTGTGGGCTTTTTGTGTCTTTTTTTGGTGTGTGTTTTGTTTTCTAAAATGATGTCCTGCCCTGCATGAAAAAGTCCTACATTTATACTCTTACCTCTGACACAAACTTTGTTGTGGCATCGCTTAAGGTTTTCAACATTGGCGTTGCTTCAGCGTAAAATAAAGACATTCTGTTTGCCAACTCGTTATTTACTTCATTTTCTCCCTCTGCCTATCAAACAAAAATAAAAAGAATTAGTCATTCTGTGCACAAAAAAAAGAAAGTAGTATAAGATTACTTTTTGTCATCTAAGGGTTACCTACTGGGACATTGTTAATCCTCATACGGCTCAAAGTTCTTCTATAGTAGCTGAAGTCATTCTGTATAGCAGGATTTGTCATCTGTATAGATGTGAATGCAAAAAAAAAAAATCTAAAGATAAGTTTTCATAAAATTTAATTATGAGAACATGTTCAACCTTCTGAAATAAAAAGGCCCGTGAGAAAATGGGAAGTGAGATACCTAAAACATAAGGCCTTCTTGTATAAATTTTCAGAATAAGATCTAACAAGAACTATGTCTTCTAATCAAGTTTGAGATTAGTAGTTAAAAAAAAGGTTTCGCCAGTTTTGATTGCCTGGATCAGACTAGCACATCAGTATCATTTCAACTTGGCTCTGCCTACATTAGCAAGAAAATCAGCTGAGCCATGGATGTAACATAGCAGCTTTATCCCAAGAGATATGCTGAATTCAACTGAAGAAGCATGATTAATATTAATTGAAATATATCAAGTGCATAAAGCTAATATGATATTTCATCTGCATTTCATTTTAATCTAGCTCCAGGTTGTGAAGTAGGTGTCTTAGCATAGTAGAGAGCTGCATGTCTAATGCGTGTCCTATCTGGGACAGCACAGAGCCCAGACTGCTTCAGTGAACAGTCCTGTTTTCTTTCTCCTAGTCTTTGAGCTTACAAATTAATATATTGAGTTCTTACCTTAAGCTCATCAAATCTGAGTGTAAAGTGAAGAATTTCTGCAAACTGCTTAGCAAGAGCCTGCTCTCGCTCCAGGTGTTGCGTTGGTGAATATGGAGTGCTTGTCAGGGCTCCCAGGAGACCTCGCAATCCCGCCTCTTAAATGAGAGGAGACTGTTTTTCAATATAAAATTGCACCTGCTTCTCCTATTTGTATGCACTGATACTCTGCATGATAGATTTAAAATATCTATCTGCCAAAAGTGATGGTAATTAATAATGCAAATAAGGGCTTGATAAATTGCTTCTTTGTGCCACTGTTACTACATTTACTTACAAACTGCTATAATGCAAAGCTTTATTGAAGTCTTTGCCTGCAACGTTTAAAATACACTTCAGTAACCTGTGTTAACGGACTGCAAGACACAAATTTAAGAGACATACATCTACCTGCAGAAACAAAGTAGCACTTTATTTAAGATAAATTGATAATTCAGCTTCTTACCCTTGAGGAAAGTACCTCAATTCTTCATCTAGGGAAGGAAAACTCCAGAAAAAAATACTTTTTGGACACCAAATACATGAGTTTCATGAGCTAAGCTAGTGACACTACCTTAGAGTTACATGATGCAAAGCGTTTGCAAAGAATCAAATGAAGTCGAATATGATTCACCAGCCTGGACACAGTCAAGCTGCTGTATGGGTATGAAGGACTCTCTTCGCACAGCATTGAACCTGCATGAAGCAAGCTCAGGCATTTCCACAGAGCAGGGATTTCTCAGAGTTCACTTATTTTTAAATACTCTTTGTATTAAAAAAGTTGATTCACATAAAAAAAAAAAATCAATGACTTAAGTCTACCAACTTTCAACACAATCAGCTGGTTAGTGCTCTGCACAGCTACTACAGCAACAGGAAAGATAACCACAAGTCGACCCTCACTCTCTCTCATCTCTCAGGTTCCTACAAATTGCTTTTACAAGCAGAGAGGCTTGTAAATATAGGATCTTAAATCCAGCGCCTGAAAAAAACATGTAAAATGAGAGTTTTAATCTCCTAACAAGTGGCAGACCTAGATGTGATGCGTGTCTGATTATGCAGAGGTGGATGGGGAGAGAAAATATAAAGAAATAGCACTCAACTTACCTAGCCTTTGAGAAAATTCATAGAATTTCTTTAATTTGCCTACTAGTGGAACAACTGCACCCCATGCCTTCTCTTGCAGCTTCTCATCACTGGGATGCTGTATTGCCTTAAATTAAAAAAAAAAAAAAAAAAAAAAGAGAGAGAGAGGAAGGACAGGAATTAAAAGCATGCTAAGATTAATAACGACTATGACTTTATTGAAAATCTACCTGGAATGACAGAAAGTGGCCGTTCCCTCTCGAGAGAGATACAAGGTTCTCTAGTACCTGCAGCTCTACCTATTGAGTTGCTCCCAGTTAGCAGACACAGACTGTACTAATCCAAGCCTGTTCCAAAAGCTTTGAATGCTTCTATTGAACACAAGTATCTTGAATAGACAAACAACTTTGACATAGAGGAGAAGAAAATATTAAAAATAAAACTTCTCAAAATTACAAAAGTTACAGAATCATGACTAATTTAAACCAATGACTTTATTAGGGCATCTCTGAGCAAAATTGCTTACAGACCAGAAAAGGCTAGTTCTAATGTCGTTACCTACCACTGATTTCTAAAACTGGGAAGAAAGATTAAGTGCATTCAATTATGAGTTTGAGCTGAAAAACAGGCCCAGCATTCAGGTCCAACATCAAGTCCCATCAAGATTTGATCTATTCCACATCTTTGAGGTACAAATGCCTAGACCCTGTAAGTGCCTAGACCTTTATATAAGTATCCAGAAAAATGAAGCCTGCAGGTCTAAGACATAAGTTAGACTTAACAAGACTAAACTCAATTTACTAAGAAAACAGAAATAAAAATACTCCTCATGACTGCTGCTGCCTCTCTACAGCCACATTCTTGCTTTCAGGGTCTGTTTCAGGCACCTCTGGGCAGTGGTAGCAGCACACTCCGTCCTCCTCGCCTCGGCTACACTTCCTCTCCTGCTGCAGTGGGAGCTGCAGACTGTGGCAGTGACAGACCCTGCCAGAGCCTACAGACTCTCCCTGAACGTGCTCCTTCCTTGAAGGACAAATGAGCCATCTCCCCTCCTGAGGGTCTTGCGTGACCCAGTTTTGCTTCTTAAACTTCACATATGAATTGAACAGAGACAGACCAAGGAAAAACTCACAATATGTATTAAAGTGGAATGACTACGAGTATCTAAAATTCATCTGGAGAGAGCAGAGGCTCATCCAGTAGGATTTATCAGAGCTAAGTGTAACCTCCTCCCTTTGAGAGCCCCTGATGCCGCATCTGTTTGAGAAGGGAAGCTGCTTTGGAGAGAATTTGTTCCACCCTTGCCCGAAGGTAAAGGACAAGTGGAGTGAGGTGTTATGCAGAAACCTTGCTTCTGTTTCAAGGGCTTACTTTTAAATATATACTAAATAAAAGGCAATTAAAGGGGTACGAAAATAAAATGCCTTTTTTTAGGACTCGCACACATTGGACTTCCCAAGTTATTATGGAAAATGAAGGCCAGACTGCTCAGCATCCAACTGTAGCAACATCATGTTCTTCTCAAATCAGTTACCAACTCAAAAAGAGGTTCTTTGGTTTCAGCAGAAATATAAGCAATGCCCAAGGGTAACAACTCTTGACAACTCTTGTTCTGGAACTTCTTTTGATATTACATATGTGCATTACTATTATTCAAACAAGTGACATCTGTTCTAGTAAAATGGAATATTCCAGAGCAGAGCTCCTTTTACGATATTAATTTAAATAGACAAAATGTTCCTGCAAGAGAAGTTACCACCCCATGGTGCTGGGAAGGATCCCACATGAGCAAGCCCGGGTTATGCAGAATCATAATATCCTTACTCACCTCTCGAATTTCGTGGCCAGCTCCTCTATACGACTGCAAATCTTCCAGTATTCCTTCTGCATCCTTTAATACTACATTCACCTGATTATAAATTTCCTTTTCAGATTCTGTAGGTTGGGCATCTAAACAGCAGAACATATTAAATATATATATATATATATGTATATTTAACAAAAACATGGAGTTCATTGGCATCACCTAAGGGAAAATTCTTCCTAGAAATAATTAAGAATCTTTGTCCTTTGAAGAGCTACTACAATACATGAGCATATCCAACAAAGTCATTTTTGTATCTTTTAGCTTTATTTAGCACTTCAAATATCAATCTAGAATCTATCCTTCCTCACTTATTTAAAATTAAGTTGGGAAAGGAAATCACAACAATTTTTCTTTTCTAATTTTATAATAGCATGATAAGCAATGCCCATCTTTAGATGAGGAAAAGACTTAGGTGAGGATTTGAAAAACACTCTCAACTACAGACATGCTAACTTTTACAAGAGGCATTTATTTATACTAAATCTTTATACTAATATCTCTGCACGAAGTTTAATTATTTTACTGCTCCCTTGCCTTCCAACTGAAAAGCCAGGAATGGAGCTATATCTTTCTACTTCTAAACATATTTAGTCCTAATTGCAAAATTGGAGTTTAGAACAGACAGATCTAGCATCTCCCAGTTTTTCTATAACATGCTAAATATTTATCAGAAGGATATTTGAACATCACTTCACAAAGTTGCACATACCTGTTTAAATAACTGTCATTCACAAAAGAAAGTATGTTTTGAGGAAAAAAAAATATTCATCCAAGAAACAGCTATAACATTTAAAAATAATAACTTATACAAGTATCTCAGACCAGATTTACCTGATAGGAGATCAATTAAAAAAAATATAAAAAAATTAAAACTGAGGTAATTACTTTTACCTTAATCTAAAAGAAATTTAGTTAGGATAATGGTTAATATTGAAAAACTTCCAAAAAAAAAAAACTTCCTTCCATTTACATGGGCAAAATAAACTACAAAAGTCAGAATATTAACAAAAGACTTAAAAAAAAAAAAAAGTTTTAAAAAGGTTTTTTTTTTTTTTTTTTTTTTTTTTTAATAAATTATTTTTTTTTTCCCATGATCTGTATTTGTATTACTCCCAGTAAAGGTGATGGAAGTTACGTACATATGAAAAATAAAGACAATACCCTAGTGTTACACACTAGAAAAACATTATGAAACAAAGTCTGTGTTAGGAAAAAATAGAAATTTTGCATGCATTTCTTGTCTGGATTTTGCAGTAATTTCTTTTGCATAATATTTCTTTTCCTGGTTTAATGCATAGATAGTGGGCATTCGTAGCAAATATGCTTATATAGACCTTGCAACAGTTTTAACAGTTTAACTGAGTTATTTTGAGAACCATCTAGGCTGATTCTCAAGGACAGTTTTCACACGTTTCAGTGTGAAAAGCTTGTGGCTCCTAAAAAAAAAGAATGGATAAGAGCACCACATTGATTAGGCATCGAGTAAAAGTGGCCAGTGCTTTTTAGACCATCACAAGAGTCACATTTATAATTTGGAAAGCTGCTGAAGACTGCTGTAAGAAATGAAGACGAAAAAATGAGGGAAGAAAGCAGACAGGTAAGCATCAGTTGACCAGCAGCAGTTCATGCACCAACATGAAATGCTCTAGTGAAATACAGAATAAAACGTGAAGCTCTGTAGCATTCCAGATTGTGCTGTTAAATAATGCAATCAAGACTTGCCACTTGGATTGTCTCACGCCAAGCACTTCTCCTGCCTCTTGAATTTTTCAAGCCCTTTTTCCTTCACCCTCTCTGCTAAAGGGAGCTTATTTTTCAAATATGGTCAGGGACAGCGAGAGGGTCCATGAATATTCCTGCTAGTATTCTTGATGTGAAAACCCACAGGCAAGGAAAACAGATGAAATTGCACTCAGAAAGTTTAAAATTGAAAACCAGCTTTCAGATACAAGCTGTGACATGAATGGCTGGCCATGCAAGTCAACCCCTCCACCTCTGATGGCCTGTTTTGCTTAGGATGTAGTCAGCTTATTTCACTTAACTAAAGTGTTGCTGGAAATCTTAAGCAATGGTTTACACTTAAAAAAAAGATATTATTATGAAAGACTTCCAAATATGTCTTTCAAAATTCAGTGAGCATTCAGATTATTTCTTTGGTATGAATTTCATTTTGGGTACAACTAATCTTCAATGAAAAAAGCTGTAAATCTGACTGCCCCAATTAGGTTCCTCTCCTATCTGTAGTTCTTCTATGCCCATAAGGGTTAATTTTTTTTTTTTTCATCTAGCAAAAGACACAAATTAAGAAATCAAATGTACTTTTTTTTTCCTTTCCTTTTTTTCTTTTAAGAATGTTTGACATTCTTTTGAGGTTCACTTCACATTCCATCCAGGATGGATTATAAAACAATGTAGAAAGTGTTCAAGCCTCATTGTAAGTTATTTGCTTCTCTGTGCTGGTTTAGGGCACTGTATTCTTGAAGTCCACCAAAGATGGGAGAAAAACGGAATGACTTCTTTTTCCAAGGTGTAGTGGAAGCTTGAACAGATGGAGGTACATTCCCATATCAGTATTTATCTGTGCATTTAAGCTATGGGGCTGTCATTTATGAATCACTAAATCTGGAGCTCATTTCCCTCAAAGTGTAGGGCCCAGAAGAAGAAAGTGAGCTATGCTTAGGGAATTCATTTTGGCAACCAAGGAAAAGCAACTAGCAATGCCAGGCATCCAAGGGCAGGACGAAGGATGCCTACGATGTCAGGCATGTGTCCCCCCCGCCCCACCTCTTGCATGAAGGCAAGTTCCTATTACAACTGCACAAGGTTTTGTATTTACCTGGCAACATTTCCCATCCACAAAAATAAAGCACGTAACACACGCAGAAATACAAACAGCAAGCACAGCACAGCTCACGTGTCCAGAGGTTTGATATTGCTGCCACGGGGGCCAACTCCCAGCTATTTAAGTCAACTTTCCTGTATTCAATCCAATAGTAAGGGAAGGCTGAGGTACTTTCACAGAAGTGAGGAATATTTCACTGTTTCACTTCATCCCTTCAATGGATTTTACATTGAATGGGAATGTGACTGCACTAGATAACTGCAGCATAGATCTGGAGTTGGGAAAGCTCACACGGGAACGTATTGTAGACAAAAAGAGGAGGCTTGAAACAATACACAGTGCTGTCGGGTGAACTACGTGTTATGAAGGTATGAGAACATAGTACATGCTAGGAACACAGGTTTAGTGACAAAACATCTGGATAGCTATAGAACTAAGAGGGACAGAAAATTGGGATTAGAAGTTGATTCTGCACAGCAAACACTATTTAAATCATTATGTTTTCCGGGAAGAACACATCAAAGCATCTAAAATTGGCTGGGACCAAAAAATTCCAGACTGCTACAGATGAAGGGGTGGAATTATCTTTAGACTCGTTATTACAGAGAGCACTATCGTCGTGGTTGTTCTGAAATGGGGCCATGTTCTTTGAGGGCACTGCAGATCATTGCTAGCTGGAAAGGAGCACTCACAACCGAAAGTCTTCTGCATTTTAGCTACTGTTCATGAATTTGAAAAGCACTTACACTATCACAGTAATGACACCAATGTGGAGTTGCAAGTCTCTCAAGCTCTATGTGCTCATTTGTCATTTAACAAAAATGTCCTTATAAAGCTGAGCACTTTCCTCGGGTCATGTTGTAAGTGGTACTGCACAGACATTAGCAGAATATTGAAGTCAACTATTTCTTTCAATTAGCTAAGTGAATAACTGAGGAAAATAAAAGTGTATCCAGCATTAAGGTGAGGAAAACAGCCCATTATAGCATTTATCAAAAAAAAAATTTGGAAGTATTCTAACAGTAGCTCTCACAAAATCACTAGAATCTAAGGTCAGATAAAATACCTGAAAATCTCAGAAACTCGTTTAAAACATTTTCTACATTCAGTGTCTGTATCCCTATAAAGCCCTACAGAGATTAGATTTTGACTATGTAAGGTATTGTGTGAGAACCTTATAATTAATGAGCTCACACCAAAGATCTAAATGGATTTACAGAAGAGAAGATTTAAAACTGCGTATTATTGGGCCAAGCATAACACTGCACTGGCAAATTTGCTTTTAATTTGCTTATCCACATAAAAACATAACATTGAGAATCACAAGATAAGTGCCAAGTCTTGAAGAAAGATCTTGACTGTGTCAAAGCCAAGATTCTGTCAAGGCAAACTATCTGAAACAGAGTAGAAAGAAGCAGGGATACACAGTACAGCAGCAGAAACAAATGCAGGACAGAGTTCAGAATGAATAAAGAACAGTCTAACAAGTCAGCCATAATATCAGTAACTTCATTTGACTGCATATAGAAACACTTCATGTCAGCAACGGGCTTACTCTCATGCCAAATCTTGTTCATGCTCAAAACATGCACTTTAAAACAAAGTTGACAGCTAAAGAATCAATATAGTAAAAAAAATAAAATCAACAGTTATTGCAATTGATTTTAGAAGTATGCCTCTTGCATCCAGCTAACTTGAATTGAATTTAGTCCTATTAAATGGTCTAGTATTTGCAGAGCAATTTAAGCTCTAAAACTCCAACATTCTCCCACATCAGTTCTCCTTAAGTCATTAAGTTATATCTGTTCTGACAATAGAATATGCAAGATGTTAATTGTTTTTTAAACAGTTTTGCTTTCTGATTTTTGAACAAGAGACTTGAACATGTTCCTTTTACAATTAATTTGGATAGTGTATCATGCCACTGTCTTGCAGTAACAGCATATTCAAAAAACACAACTGACAGTCAACAGCACAGGGCGAGGGATTAGAAATCTTAAAGGTCATTAAAACACAAGCCTAATTCTCCAACTACCCTCCTTTTTGCATTAGAACTAATATAACCAATTGCTACTGTTTTACCAGACACAACTAAAAAAAAAGTTTTGAATTAGAAAAAATACAATACAAAAATACAATCTCAAATTATCAATATTCAAAATACTTTTTTTTTTTTTTTTTTGTTATACTATTCCATCACATCTTATCTCATGGGCAAAAACCACTTAGACATTAGTTTACTTGTTTTACACTTGCTGGTGAGCAGCTGGGTAAAGCAATAGCATATCCCAAAACAGTAATCAAACATGCATAGCAACAGCCATCAACACTTACCTGCCATTCTTTGGCTCTATTATATCATGCAACAAAAACAAAAGCAGAAAGAGTAATATGTGAAACTTCCAGAACGCTTGGCATTGATCAGACAAGCGTCTCTTCTCTTCAAAAGCAATTTGGGTTACGCATTTTCTGAGCCCCCCACTTTAAGAAGGTATGAAGTTCACCACCAAATTTCAAAGCCAAATCAAATAAGCTGCACATATATACCTTTAACAGGATGATGTTAGAGAGCTAGGAATAGCTTTGGTGAGCCAGTTGGTATTTTCAGTGCTATTCAGCACATAGTAGTACACTAGAAGTACAAAAATTAGAACTAGGCTCCATGTTCAGTCCTTAATGATGCGTATCTCCTTGCAATTTTAGTAGGTCTTTAGTAATTTAAATTCTTTTTGAAGCTTTTGGCTTAAAATGAGAACCATAGACTCCATAATTTAATTGTAATCTGAAAGCTTTACGTTTTTAAAACCTGCAATTACTTTAAGACAGATTGTTTTCTGCAAGCACTCACTGAACTATTCGTAGCTCAAGCATGCAAAGCTGTTAGAAGAATGGCAAAGTGAAACATACATTTAGTACATGACAAATGCAGTCTACTGCAGGCAAAGAGTAATAGATATATAAAATCATCTTCTCACTTTCAAAATCAAGGAAAAAATTTGGCCCCTGCTCAAGGTCTGTGCATGTCAAAACTTTAAGAAGGTTCCCCATGTTAAGGTACCTGCCAAGACAAGAATGAGAGAGAAGAAAATTTCCCTTTACAAGGAGGAACAGCCCAATTGCAGTTGAATGCAGAGGTGAGGGGAGAGCCACGGAGCTCCAGGAGGCAGGAGTGTCCTCCAGGACCCGCTGCGGCCACCGCCGCCTCGGGGACACGCGGCCGGAGATCCTGGAGGCGCCGCGGGGCTCTCCTGGGGCAGGCGGCCACGTCACGAGCGTCTCCACGGCCGCCCCTTGGAGCGAGGGCACCAGCTCCGTGCTGGCGGGTCCTGAGCAGAGGCACCACGCGGAGGGCTAAGCGCCCTCTTGGCGAGCACCGACACGGGAGCCGCGCCGCACGGTTTGAACGTGATGGGACAGCGCAGGCGAAGAGCGTGGATTTTTTAAACACCCTGATCATTTTGTCAGAAGGCCATCAGAGGAAGCTGTATCAGGATGCAGCATCTCTAACGCTACCTTAGGTAGCCACGGATCTTTTACACAAGATGCCTAAAACATTTGTGAGGCCCAGGCAGGCACAATTCCCTTTTGGATGTTTGGATGCCAAAATACATGTTAGGTGAAGCATGGGCAAAGAAACCAGGATCAGGCATGATTTAGTACTCACTCTCATGTAGGACAGCGTTACAGTGAACAACTGCTCAGCACAGACTACTATGGCATACTGACACAATTCTTCATTTTATGATTGCTTGATTTGCAGGCAGATGAGCAAACATCACTGACCACAGAGACCCAAAATGACTAAGCACAAGAAAATAAAATTTACATGGTAGCATGATGGTGGCTTGGCTACTATTTGAGGAAAAAAAAAATCATAAAAAACACCCACACATGCAATCCTTTTTCAAATTGCAGATTTGCAACTGAGTGCCCCTGGCCTTCACTGCAGCGGGTATAAGCAAACCTCTCGTCACCATTCTAAATGCACCAGCTGTGAAGGGCAGAAGACTTACTTTCAAAATCCAAGAAAAAATGTGCTGCATTGTGGTCTATGTCCCTGGTTAGCACCTTAATGAGATTACCCATGCCAGCAAACCTAAAAATAAAAATGGCAAGATAATTTAGTTCCAATAATCATTTCCTATCTTCAGTCCACGCCTGGGGCTCGGCTGGAGCAGGGCTCCCGTCCACTTCTGCACACGGCGGATCCATCACCCTGCGGTGGGAGGCAGCAAATGTGCCCTTTAGAGGGCACCTCTTCTCCCCCTTTCTTCTGAGGGAGAGGCAGTGATTGAAAACGGAAGAGTAATCACATTCACAAAAATAATTTTTTTTTTTACTGTTCCATTTTCATCTGCAGTTTAATATAATTAAAGAATTATCATTATTTATGAAGTCTGAGTAATTGTTTTGTGTAACTGCAGCAGCTCACAGCCAATAAAATATTACTGCTTGGGACCAGAGCCACCTCAAATGAGCCTGGTGTTACTTTAAACCTGCTTTTGAACATCTCTCCATAATTCAAAACAAATGTGATTTCAGAAAGTCTCTTAAGTTGTAGTCATCTGTGAAAAAATGAACATTTTTTTGTACCAAATCAGGTAAAATGACAAGTCATTTAAACTTTTCCAAAACAAGGAGATAATCAAGTTTCAACTTGATTCTTCTTATGTTTGCTGTGACATCCTATCTAAAAGAAAAGCAGAAGAAAAAATAAATAGCAATTAATCTGGCCCAGATAAATTCACAAAACAATTGCAAACATTACCCACATTTCAGAAATCAAGTGTCTTTGGCAGGACTATGAAAAAAGCATGTCATGAAAAGTCAGCCTTTTCAAAGACCCTCCTAATGCTTTGAAGACTTTAAGATCCTGAAAACAAATTTTAAGAATAATTACATTGGTAGGTCAGTGGGTGCTGCTGCACAACACACTCATGACACGACCTTGCAGAATTACCCCATTTCAATGTCTCTCTGAAATATTCATTCTCATGTTTCAAATTAGTGCAACTATCGGAGCAATGTTCACTTGGAGGGAAGCATCATGATGCTTCAATCACGATGAATCAAGAAAACTGAAGCAATGTGAAGTTTTCAAATCTGTGCTGCCAGCAAGGAAGACATTCACAATCTGGGAAGTGCTCAAATACAAGGGCATTCCTGAACATACCCTTTCAACAGGGCAATAAAAAGGCAGAAAGACAAGTTGCCTAATGCCAATTAAAACCTGTATGGATCCAGATTCAAAAAAACAATCTGTCAATCTCAAAGCAGTGTTTTAAGTGGATCAATTTTACTGTTAACAGGCAAATTGCAAATTAAAAGTGAAGGGTGTTAGACGCCTAAAGAGAACTTTATGTGCAGTTACTGACACTCACTCATTCCTCAGAAGCATCATCCCTCTCCGTACAAATATCTTCACTCCCCCAAGTGAAAGTCTGTGTAGTTTTGCCTTTGTTTTGGCCAGTCTCATAATAATTTACAGGATCATGCAAGTAGTTTAAATATTCCGAAGCTTAGTTTAAAGAAGAGCAGTTAGTAAATGCAGGACAGATTGCTTAATGGAATCCTGACAGCTTCCTAGAAAGAGTGAGGTAGGGACTCAAGTTTTGCCATACAAATAGTTTCTTACATGTATTTGTATTTATTGCCCTCCAAAATTTGCAAATATTGATATATGTTTCTTTTGGAGGAGTGAGGTTAACAAGCAGTAAAGCACATTGAAAGGTTTAACATTATGGTGATCAGGAAATATGCAACAGGTCCAAACATAAGATACACTAACTTAGAAATAACAGTGCTGCAAACTCCCTCTTTCCAGAAAGGAGACAAATTGAAGGAGAAACTCAATTATGAGATTAACACCCAAAGGACATGTGATGCAGAGATGAATACAGAGGTGTATGTTCCCTTCCTAGTAAAAATAATTTGTGGCAGTTGTCTTTCTGTTTTAAGCATGCCATAAAAAAAAAAGTTTACAACTTTAGCCACAACACAGTCCTTTAGAAGAGACCACTTTTGTTTTCTTGGTGGCAAAACTTTCATTACTTAGCAGCAAAATCTGGAAATCTGACAGAAGCTGGAGAGGCACAATGTCCACAATGAAGATGAATTCCAATAGTTACTCAGGATCTCAAAGCTTTTCTTCTGTTTTATGTTCTGAGTTATTGAATTTATGATTAGGAGTCATTTAGCAAACCAAGAAAATTACATAATTTGATTGCAAACCCAAACTGTAGAATCTGTCATCATTTGATAGGATGTGCCTTTTCTGAAGGAACCTTACTAAACAAAATCTTGCACCTGTACAAGAATTAACAATAATCTGTAATTTGCATGTTTATACACTTCTGTCAGGTCTGCTTCCTATCATCACACCTTTGTACTTGCAGATGTGTCTGTGCCACATGCTCTAGGTGTTCCTGCTGGAGCAGGGGGGTTGGACTAGATGATCTCTAGAGGTCCCTTCCAACCTCAACCATTCCAGGATTCTGTGACGGTTTCAGACACCATGCAGAAGTCTCACAGAACAGTAATCAGCTCCCAAGGCAGTTCTTGGGGTTCAGGAGGGCTCCTTTAGCATGCAGCACCCCCTGGAGCGTGCAGTACTGGGTACGTACCCTGTATACCCATATCAGTCATCTCCCAGGGACTGCGCAGGCCAGCCCATGCAGACATGCCCGTGTGCTATTTCAGCATCACTACAGAATTACACAGTTAATCTCCACTTTTAAGATCCCATGGGGGCTGGCCCAGAGGAGTTTCTGCTGTCAGTGTTCCCTTGCCCTCTCACTGCACAGAGCAGTTTCTGATAAGGTCACACAAGAAGAGTTGGAGACAGCGGAGGGGAAAGGGAGTTAGAAGACAGGCTGCTGCATCTGCAGAGCACCTGGATGAATCCCTGCTTGAGCAAACTAGCTCGAGATGGTCTCCAGCTTCTGGGCTCTAATCCAAGGCTCCCAAAAGAGCCAGGGTTACCATGGATTCTTGTTCTGCTGGCCCCAAAATACATGAAAGGGATGATCACTCATTGCTTTAGGATGAGAGAGACGAAAGGCATCCTCATGCCAAGATGATGACAATCTACATGCAGCAAAAAGGGCCTACAAGTGGACTAATCACAGCTGTCTTTGGGGCCTTCTTCTGCTGCCTGACACTCTGTAAAGATATCAGAAATAAAACCAGAAGACTTTGATAGTTTTATAAAGATGTATCTTGGTAATAAACCACCACGGTCGCATGCACAGTTAGTCTTCGTCTACCAAGCGCTCTTCTGAGTTCCCTGAAGGTCTTGTCCTTGGGCTGAAATGAGCAGAATTACTTCTTTAGAAATTGAGATGTGGTTCCACTCAACTAGCTCTGACGTCAAACTGTCAGTGTCTACTTGAGGACACCTTGCAGTGGCAACAGCATCCCCTAGAGCACGGTGCCACCCCAGTCAGCTCCAATTCAACATTTAATTGCCTGCGTAAAGGCCCAAGAGCACACAAAGCTACTGCTACTGACTGCAGTTTCTATCGTGCAGTCTGACCTTGTCCCAGGGCTGAACCCCCACTTACGGGCTCAGAGCATCCACTGAAGATGACTCTTTGGGGTGGAAGAATTTTTTGATCCACAATTGTTCAAGTGCAACTGGAACAAAATCCGCAACCAAAACTATAATCATTATCTAGAAGAATTTGGCACATTGCGATCACAAATTCACATTCCTGGTTATAAGAATAGTTTACACTGCTACCTGCTTGATCTCTTGTCACTTCAGAGCAGTTATTTCTGTCCATTTTCTTTTTTTGGTATTCGCATTGAGAATAGCAGCACTTGAAAACTGGATATATTTTTATCCTCAGGGAAGATTGACTGATTTCAGGATTTTTATAGTACAGTTTCCAAAGGTAAAATGAAAGTGCAAGGGATTCAGCAAAATACACACTTTTGAACATGTTATGTGGCCAGGAAGCCATTATTGTAAGTCAGAGCAGGGGAAAAAAAATATCTATATTATTAGCCTCTTGACAAAAAACGACCCGTCCCTGTGAAGCTGCCCAGAATCCTTCGTGATTTACTCTGCACTCTTAGCGCAACGCGCAGGTCACGTGGAGCAAGTTGTGGGAAATGGAAGGGCTAGCCAAGAACAGGGTTTCAAACTTGACCTACTTCCGTGGAGTAAGACATACGGAATGCCACATTGGATTACCCTGATTTGCCCCATTTCAGCCTTATGGGGTTGTATGATGTTGCATGCAGTGCCATGATCAGACAAGCGGAAAGCAGAGGCATATTTTCAAAACAAATCTTGCACGCATGCCCTTCATGCTGAAAATATCCCTAACACATTTCCTTTTTTCCCCCCCCCCTCTCTTCCCTAAGCCAAGCCCAGAGGAAATTTAATAGAAATACATGATGCAACCAAATTCAACCAAGCACCAAAGACATTTCCCTGTCTCTCACCTGAAAGGGAAACTGATTGCATTTGCAATTGGGAAACAGCTGGAAAAAAACCACTCTTGGTGAAAGAAGAAACACCAGCAACACATTTGAAAGTGATACATCTTGAATTTTGCTTCGGTCTACTGGAAAAGTAGCATACTCTCAGAATATTATAACAGCTACACAAGTAGATGCAAGATATTTATGATCTTGGAAAAAAATGCCTGCTTAAAGAAAGTTTCAGCTTGCCTTTTAGAGGCCGTGCGTACAATATCCCTGCGGCTACTTTGAACAAAGCTCAGGCCAGCTGAGCAGGAACATCCCCAGTGTGAAGCCTGCTCTGGTACCACCTAAGCACACCTAAGCTTTGGAGGTAATTCAGCATCACACTACATGCAAAGCACACACAGTTAAAGAGCAAACACTTTCACTGATGGGGAAGAACTATATTTTTTGTTTTCAATTGGTCAGGCATGTGCGACACAAACCTCTCATGCAGATAGATTCTGATAAAATTATATTTTCTAATTGAAAAGAACATAAATCCTGCACAAACAGAAAGCAAGCTGACTGTCTCTCTATAATGTTTTTTCTAGCTTGACAGCCTTATCAGCCTGGCAATTGTTTCAAGGCTTACTGAACATTTTCTGCCTACAGTATCTTGCCACAAGCAGCAAAAGGGCAGTGAAGAACTGGCTGCCCACATTCGCTGGATCAAAGACAGACCTTAGCAACACACAGTATTAAAAGCAGAAGCCAGCTGGATTCAGAGCTGTTTTCTTTCCTGAAGAAATTGCTCAGCTTCACAGTCAGTGATGGTATTTCTGCATTAACCTTAAAAGCTGAAAGCTGCAGAGACAGAAATAGGCTTGTGAACGACACTGCAGGAATTAGTCCTTTCAAATATCTTAATATTTTCTTTGGATCACATGTTTTTTTTCCTACAGTATTTCTCATCTGACCAGTTCAGAAATCCTCTAAAATATTCTAACTTGCACTACTCATATTATTAACAGGGTTGAAAGTAATTAAGTAAATAAAGAAACTAAGGTAAACCAAGTCAAAAAAGAATAGTAATACACATTGGTCAGATGAAAAATAATTTTCTGAAATAACAGGGAGTGGAAAAAAATAGCTATTACTCAGCTTGAGAAAAAATATCAGCAAGTGAAGTTGGTCTCATTTTCAGGAATGAGATTAATAGCTATCATGTTATTAGAAAAAAAGGTAGCAACTTGGATACTAACACTTAAATTTAATTCATATCCTTGATTAAACGAATACTGGAAGTGTCACATTCATCATTTCCATCAAACACTTTAATAATTGAATAATTTCCCTAGATTATCAGATCAGATTTGTCAGTTTGCATGTCCACTTCTACAGAGCTTCACTATCTAAATCCAGGCAGACCTCGCTCTAATGTTTTCCACTGCTGACATCTAGTGGGTAACTCTTCCACATGCCACTGACTAGGAGGAATTTGCCATAACCTCTTCCCTGAAGAATAAAAAAATACAAGCCAAAAATATACCAATGAATGCCAGGAGCTTGAATCAGCAATAAGTTACCTCAACAGTGGAAAAGGGCTATATTGCCATGCTGAAGATATTTCTATATATAAAGTGTTCAGGATACTCACTGAAAGTGGTCCTTAAAACCCAGGTAATGTTACCTCTGTCAATGTCAGTGTTTTGGCTAAATAGAATTTGATGCAACAGACTGATTTAGTCAAAACTGAAGTTACTTCTTTTGTGTGTGTGATCACACCAGGTCTTCTTACTGCAGAAAAGGATGGGTTGAAAACATGACATACCAGGCAGAGAGCTTTGCTGGGCACATGGTGAAGAACAGGCTCCTTGAACCCACAGCTGTAAAATGTGGTCAGTGTTCATCCATTCATTCCCTTTTCTCTCTCTGAGGGAATGAAGGAAAAGGCATCAAAGAATCCACCACTCCTCTCGGAGAAGCACTCTTAAAAGGCAAGAGTTGCTCTTTCTGCTTTCTATCTGAATTCTGCATAACACTTTGTATTTAATTCAATTGCAAATGTCAGAAAACTACTTTGTTTAGCTCAGAGACACTTCGATCCTAATGCAATTTATGCTTTGCCTTCTCTGGGAAGCAGGAAGCCTGGAGTCCTTGCAGTGCTGCAGCTGCTCCAGCGGAGGTCACTGCTTCACCACGGCACTTTCCAGGTGCCACCAAGCTCCGCCGACCCCGTGGTACCATCCCAGGGCTGCGGAGGCTGCCAGCAGGAAACTTCCCTCCAGCTCAAGCGCTGCATTTCACCAACCGCGACAGCAGCACGGAAACACCCTGGCAGATCTGTCTCTTTTTAAGCAAGCTGAGTGCCTTCTGTTTCCATTTTCTTGCATGCAAGAAAAAAAAAAAAAAAGGCAGGAAGGAAACAAAGATCCCAAAATTACTACATTTCACACAGGAAAAAAAAAAGCCCACGAGTTGCAATCACTGAGAACGGTATTGCACAATTTATCCCCCTAATACCTATATTCTTATCCATATGAACCTGAAAGCTGAACAATGACCCCTAAGGTTTTGTGCATTACCCTGATGCTACCACATTTGAGAACTCACTTCAGTGATGTACCAGTTTCGGGTGGCCGAGGGGGAGAGGAAGCCCTCTGGCTTCCCAGCCACATCCCTGGAAGGGCCGACTTCTGCATTTTTGGGAGAGTTTGCTGAATATCCCACAGTTGTCCCTTTCCAGCACACCAGTTGCACGAGGTATGCTTGCAGAATGTAGAAAGCCAGTGAAACACACCAAGCCGCTGATGGCACAGTAGAAGATGACAAGCAATGTGAAATTCCTTCCCACCTGATCTGCTTTCAAAAGCAGTAACAAAACTGGATAGGCATTAGACTGGGGCAGGAAAAGAAAAAAAAAAATCATTTCTATATGGAGAGAACCATAGCACAACCAGAAGATAAAACCTAAAAGAAACCACAGGAGGAGAAGGAAGATTTCTAAATAAACTGTTAAAAGGACAGAAACAGAGGAAGGGAGCAAGGGATCAGTGCAGTGCTGGAGTTCCACAGGGCCACATCCAACGTACATGACCTTGGATGGCCCACAGCAACATGAGGAGAAACACTGTGATGACATGAGGGTAGAGGGAGGCAGGGGAACCTCGCAAGAATTTCTGACTAACATGGCTTGACAATTAAATTTAATGTAGGAAACAGTAATGTGATGAATCAGGGAAAAAGTTATCCCAACTTCACACTGAAGAATAGAGGTTCCAAAGCAGAGTCACTGTGATTCTGGATAGAGATCTTTGATTCATGTTAATTTTAGCTCAGGTTTGCAGGCAATTCTGCTCATTAAGAGTTTAATTTAGCCATTTGGTTTGAAAACACTTGATTTATACAAGGAAATTGTGGTTCCTTCACATCAAAAAGAATATGGAAGAAATGGGAAAGTTCAGAGAAGCACTACATATATGATCAAAGGTCTAGAACAACTGCACACAGAACAACTTATCACTAAAGAATATCAAATTCACACAGTGATGCCATCGGAGTAAGAAAAATACTTGAGCTGAAAATACACACTAGTAAAGGCCCTCCCCACTCCTGGTGTTTCCTAGTAAATGACTGAGCTGGTGTGTGGAGGTGTGGAAGGAGGAGCACGAGGAAGCACACGCGTTCAGAGGGGAGCAGGACGGTGCAGACCTGTCTGCACAGAGCCAGGGGCTGACTCATGAGGGCGGTTCTTGCACCGCATCCTTCGCCAGCATACAGCGAGCTGCAAAGATCTGCACTGGTTCCAACTGTGCCCTTGTACCTTCCACAGTCACACACAGGAATCGAGAGCCATCAAATGAAAGTGATCCCATCTCTGGTACTAGCTATTTTCTGCTGCGGTTTGTTACAGATCAGGAAAACATCATTACGTGTTTGTTTTGCTCCTACACTCCTCCTAAAAACCTACAGACGTAATACCAGGTAAACACACTGTTCACCTGAACCTGCAAGCTCTGAGAATTACAACAAAAATCTGAAATAAATCTCAACAAAACCCACTGATTTTTGCCTGACAAATATTCTAATATATTGATCAAATACTGTAATTCATGGGGTAATTATTCCAGTTACACATTTATAATGCCTCATAATCTTAATTCTTCAACAGGGTGTTTACACATCTTTACATGTGGAGTTCAGAAATGTTTTCTACTATTGCCAAACCAACTGATGACAAATAATTAATCAGCTCCCTGGAATTTCAAATGGCTTTTTGATGACTTACCAGATTTGGAAGAAAAAGATAAACCCTACCTCCTATTTAGTACCATTTCCTTCACAACCTGACAGACGAAACACAGCCATGAGGGCACAGCACAGTAAGCATGAAGTCTAACACACGAGATGTGCTGTACAGTAGCTCACATGTCAAGTAACAGGTTTTAAAACTAGAAGGGAGAACCATCACATAAGCCCACGTCCCGCTTCACCTTACAGGCTGGTCCAAAATACTGGTTCCTAGCTTAAGGCACTTGATCCAGAAAAAGATCAGAAGCTCTTACGTAACTTCAGAAAAGACAAAAAAAAATTAAATACGTTCTGAAAAAGAATAAAGCAACATTCCTCATTCCGATCTTTTAAGTTTAAACCCAATCTTTCAAGATAAGCTCTTAAATGCTGCCAAATTAGTATGTTTTGTACACACTGAAAATGCCTTTTACTTCAAACAACAGAATTTCTTCACATCACTGCAGTGAAAATCCTCCAAAGCGACTGCTGTATTGTCTGTCACACAATGCTCTGCCGCCTTGTTTATCATCTTTAACTAAAGAGAAATGGATTCAGTTATAGATCAAATTACTTATTGCAAAGAGTAGTTATTTCAGGAAATATTGCAGAAAATGAGGAAAAAAAGGAATTCTTGAGGAGCAAATTGGTAATGTTCAGTGTAATTCAGGTTTTGCCTTTTAAGAGATTAGGAGGGATTTTAAGCAGGGTAAATTTCAATTCTTACCTACAGCCAGTGCTGCTCCCTGTTCTTGGCCTCCAGTCTGTTTTAAAAGACAAACAAGATTGTGAAAATACATTCTTTAGCACTAAGCAAGTCTTTAATTTCATGTTATGTGATCTTGTAAAAGTAAACACACATTTCTGTTCTAGACAGTTCTCAATCTACTTTATAAAGGCAATAATGGATTTACTTTGACTTTTGGAAAAAAGGTTGCAAACAGCTAGTATGCAGAACTGTGCTTCTTCTCTAGGTATGTGCATAAACAGAGAACACAGTTTGCTTTTTGGCAAAAAAACTGTTTCTAGGGAAAAGGTTGTTATGCTAGATCCTATCTGTAAGAACATACATAAACTTAGACACCAGCAGGTCAAAGCTGCAATAAAACATCAATGGCCAAGTTTTTTGCTTGCAGCAAGAGACAAACTTTAGGAAGTCAGAGAGCAGTAACATGATACCCTTAATTCAGTCACACAAACTAGCTCTTGGGAACCCATGGTCCGGATGTTGACCTCCCAAAGCCACGTGCACCAAGCGAGCATTTTCAAGGCGCTGCTAGAAAGCAACTATTCAATAAGGAAAACCAGCACTACACTGCAGAAGAGAAAATCTGCAGCCGAACATTACCTAATAAAACTTCAGCAGCAACATGTAGCAGTGCAAAGCCCATCATGTCATAGCAGCTAAGGGGGCTCCGAGACCCGCAGCCCCAGGGGCAGCGCAGGACGGGGTCTTGGTCACAGACGGAGCACAGGCGAAAAGCGAGTGCCTGACACTGCTAGGAGGACATTTATTTCCCTGCTCCCTCTACACAGCCCCTACTGTGATTTCTTTGTATGTGAGCAGCACCTGCTGCTTCCCTCCCCAACTGGCTCCGCTTCCTTATCCTCCTTTGAGGAGCAAGAGCCAGAGGGGCGGCACGACAAGGGGAGCTGACAGCGCTATCTTTGTAAGAGTGCTGGGTTCCCGTAAATCCCATCTACTCTCACTAGACTCATTTAAAATATGTTTTCTTCTTCCTTACAACTGCCCAATTCATGCGCTGAGACAAACAACAAATGAAACGCTGACTGGAAAATGCTGGGCACTTAGAGGCCAGTAGCGACCATAGCTCATGCTTTGAGCAGAGACGCAAAAACCAAAGTCAGGCAAACATAAAACCTCATCTCCCAAGATGAAAATAAAATAATGACATAACAGGTAAGAACTTAAAAGTTTTTACCTTAAAAAAATACATTTTGGAGCAGCTAAGAGCTCTCATTAAGGTAATTTTGGCTGAGAGTCCAAGTTAATTTACTGAGCTACTCAGAAACAAGGAAAGTTCAAATTCACTACAACAACCAGACTCTCTCTCTCTGTATATATAAAATAGCATTGAAATAGTATTGGGGGGTGGGTGGGAAATCAGTATGAGCAAGGCTGGAGACTTCTTTTTTTGGAAAACATGCTTAGTAACAGTATTAAGTTTGCTCCTACATAAAGATGTCTAAATTTCTCACTGACAGAAATATTAGAAAAAAAACAACTAGAATTGTTGGCTCTTCTTTCCAGCCGGAACACTACATTTGTAAACACAAGCAGTGAACACTTGAAAGAGACGGGGGCTGGCGCTTGTCCTGGAGACTTTTAAGGAATTAAATTTAACATTAACATTTAACATTAAGTTTTGCAGAACTCTGGTAAGAACTGCAGAACAAGGAGACAAAGAGGGTTAGCACAAAGCCATTACAGGAAAGAGAAGCAAGTACAAAAACTGAGAATTATAGTCAGTTTGATCAACTTCAATAACAGGCAAACAGATATTAGCATAGGGACCCACTGACCAGATTCCCACCTTTCACGTCATCATGCAAAATAGATCAGACTGAGACATCTGATGCTACCAGTTTGCTTTACACAGTCAAGCTGAAAGATAATTCGATTTTTGCACAGTGTGACTTCACATCAAGGGATATTTTAAACTCATAGACTAGGCTGTGCTAAAGCACAGGCGAAAGAGTCGAGGAATTGGCTCGGAGGCCTCTAGCAGTCAGTGAGATGTAACCATGGAACATCCATTAAAAGTGGCCAGATACCAAGTTAATAGTGTGACAGTCTCCACATGATTCATTCCTGGGAGATGCACCTCAATTCAGACACAGAAGAGTATGTGAATAAACAGCTTCCTATTCCAAGCACATTACTTGGGTTCTCCCAGGATCTGCGCTGTATCCGAGCTCCCTTCTACCTTGGCTTCCTAACATCTGCATCTGCAGAATAATAGTTTCCTGTACGATCTACCGGCACAAGAGGAGACAGGTAGACTATACAACTTAACAGGTAGTTCAAAACTACCTAATGACAACTAGAGAATTAAGCATTTTTCCTACCATTTGTCATTCTGAGGCAGCCAAGCATTTAACTTATGTTAAGAAGAGCATTTAACTTGTGTCATGAAAAGAAGCAGTTCTGAGCAGAAAAGTCACCTTTTTTCCATGGGTTAAAAAATGCTGGCTAGTGTGTTTGTATGTGTGTGTGTATATATATATGTATGCTTGTGTATATATTTACACACACATACTTGCACACACACAGCCTAATCTTTTCTTGTGCACTTATGGCTTGCAACCTATCTTCCTTGCAACAGATACGGGCCAAAGCCTACGTTAACATCTTCTGTAGCAGGAATTCAGAGAGTTGTGGCTGCAGTTGGAGAAGAGCTGTCGACAGCCATTAGGGAGGAGCACTGAATCATCTCAACTGCAGCTACCCATTTTTTCAGAAGGAAACAGCACCAAGTATCACTCAGTTTGCCAGAGGAAAAGCCTGAAGTTGATAGAAATCAAATGTTACCCAAACATAAAAGACTCACTAAGTAAACTCGCCATCCCTCTGGATAAGGAAGCTGGAAAAGATTTGGATTAGGCTAATCACTGAGCAAGCCCTGTGCTTTGTGTGTCCATCTTAGGCTGGAGCTGCTCCTGCTCAGCTCAGCAGCAGGTGGAAGCAGATTTTGGCAGAGCACAAATCAAACAGCAACTTCCAATATGAAACCGGTATCTTCTGCCTAACCTCGACTGACCTGCGAGGCCTCCACATAAACACAGACTGGGATTGAGGGCTGCCGACAAGATCTGCTTACAAGGAAGGTGATTTTGCAGCCAATATTCAGGTTTTTCTGGTTGCTAGGAACTGATAACATGAACAGACAGCAACTTGTAATGAGACTCTAGATCGATTGCTTCCAGTGCAATAGATTGGTGTTGCTCTCAAGCTTTCTGCTGAGCTGCTAAGTACTCCATCCAACCAGCAGGTTTATAATGCTGCTCAAAGAAAACGTGAAGTACAGGAATGCCTTTGTAGGTTGAGTACTAGGCACGAAGACTTTACTGCTCCTCAAAAAACAATCCAATTTGCTACTTTCCAAAGCACATAGAACTGCTTCTCTGAAGTTCCAGACTGCATTAAACTTTCCCTTGGTGAGTGCCATCAGCTTGAGTCTTAGTGGCTCTCAATCCACAAGTCTTATCCACCCTATCCTCATAACACTGAGCAAAACAGGACCTAGTTCACACACTGCAGGGCTCAAGGCTATTTCAAGAAACTCCTGCTCTCTTCCCTCAGGCACAAGCTGGAAATTAAATTCAAGGAAGCCACCCCAAACCCTAAATCCTCCTGGAATTAGAAGCACACATTAAAACATACAACGAGAACAAGGCAACAAAGAACCAACTCTAAGTCACACACACCCCATACCTTGTGGGTATGAAAGAGAATGGAAACAGGAATAAAATCGTTTTACACAAGCAACGATAGCAGGTGGCTAATCTAGAGAATAAATCCAGCCTAAAATCAGGACTACATTTCAAAGAAAGTTTTGGGGCATTTGCAGGGAAACCCCTGTTTAGTGCCAGATGGAAACCAGCTTCCAGACTAACCCTGCTGATTAAAAGAAGATTCTGCTATATATGTAGGACTATCAAACACTCATTAAGTCTACATAATGGCAGTAAGTACATGTTACTAGTACAATCTCAGTGCATATAAAATAGCTCAAATCTTGTCTCCTCTGTCCATTTCCTTGTTATCCTTCTAAAGCTAAATTGGATCCTTGAAGTTTGTGTGTTACATTAAGCCCTTCCCTATCCTATACTCTCTCTCAAGGGTGTTTTATGGCCTTTCACATTAATTTCCACACTGAAGGCTGTTTCAAAGGCTTGATAATTTGATGATAGAAATGGCAGTCCAAATAAAAACTTTTTTGGGAATTCGAGTCCTGCACTAGACATTTGCCAAGAGCACGGATGTTATATTTTAGTCTTCTGTTCACAAACTAAAATGCAACACAACTGATGTGAACTTTTCACACCCTCCATCCAAATGTCTATTGGCGTATGCGGTTCTACAGGCTAAATTTAGTGCCGGTGGCTCTTCAGCTGCACTGCAAGCCAAGTCCACAAAGCACTTTTGCAGTTTCTCTGTAACTTACTCTGAATATTCAAAGTAACACAGCAATGAGCTATACTCAGGTTTGCTTTGAAGTAAATATTTAAAGGAAGTTTAGACGATGCACTACAGATTTAACAACAGGAAAACAACTTGTATGGCATAAAAAGAAATTCACCAATATACAAGCCAACATTCTGTATGAAAGCTTGTATTATTTCTACCTCCACTGGGATTTTAATTCATGGAAATAGGCTAAAACCTCAAGTTTTTCTGAAGGAAAATGGTACATAACACATCTAATGAGTTTTCATTTGCTGAAAGCATTCTATAAAAAAAAAAAAAAAAAAAAAGGCCATGATTTACATAACATCGATGTGACGAACCGTAAGGCAAATTACAGGATTTATAGAAAGTTACAGTTAAGATCCTTAAAGTACAAGCTACTTAGAGCTCTGTTTTCTGAAGCACTCCATAGATAATTAGTTAAAACTCAGGCAGCAAATGATGCGAGCTAAAGCTCAGAGGCTTAGTGGAAATAGCAAGAGGAACCATCATAATCCTGCTTTTTGCATACTGTCAAAGCTTTACATAGAGAAAAATGCACAAGTTGAAGTCAAAAGCATTTTTCACCGAATCAGAAAGTTAATTTGAATATTTCCAAGTCATCCTTATGGATTTATGAAAGCTTGAATTCAGCTAAGAAGAAAATCAAGGAATTTCAGGCAAATAAACATGGGGGAAGGGGAAGAGAGAGGGAAGCAGAACTGATGTGAGTCTGGGCAAGGCAGCTTCCTGTTTTGCTGCGAACTGCAAAAAAAAATTACTGTCACACAGTAAAATATTCAGACTACTGAACTTGCTAATTCTGAGAGCATATTGCCTCTTATACTTCTTTTAAACTGTCACAAATCTATATCCTGGAGTGATTTAGCACTGCACATATTATGCAAGCAGAATTTTGAAGAACCTTGAAGATCAGCCATGTTTTCTGTACTCAAAAAGTGCTCCAGTATTCCTAGTGCAGGAGTAGGTGCTGAACATCCTTGGGACACTAAGCGATACTCCAGTTTGCCATTTATTGCACATTCACCTCCCCTCTGACTACCTAATTGTGCTATTTGTCTGCCGTGCTGCTTCCTTTGATGCTCTGCTGTTAACACCCATTTGTGAAGTGTTCCTGGATACCGGAGGGGTGATTCAAGCCCTTCTCATCCAAGCCACACACAGGGCATCACGGCGCCTTAAGACTGTGACGAAGTTTAAGATGGAAAGTTCAGGGTGACTCAAAACAAAGAGACAAAGCAGTAGCCTGGCCCAGAAAGCTTGCAGGGAGACTCACCAACTTGCACAATGCAAATGACAACACCAAAAGCTGAAAGGTCTTTCCCAGGTAAACATTATTAATAGTTTATTAGCAGGTTTGAGCAACCCCAACTAAGACTCATGGCCCTATATAATAACACTTATGCAGAGGGCCCTTATTTTATCATTTCTGCACTCAGAGTAAACACTGAGACCCTCCTTCAGGACTATATTACATTGAGCAGAAAAGAATGTACACCAGAAAAGAAACTGAAATAAGAAAATAGAGCAACTTGTCACCTAAAACATTTTTATGTGTTTTGGTGAATTCTAACTATGAATTGATTCCCCAGTGCTATCAGAAAAGACATGAACTGTTAAAAAAAAAAAAAAAAAAAAGTCTTAGCTAATGCTCAAATCACCAAAATGGTAAGATGAACCTGGACCTGAGTAAATTAGGGTAGAGCTTCATTAGTGCTGCAGACAGCACCTCTGCGGCTCAGAGGCAACACAGCTGGTTTAGGGTAGGCTGGAGAATAAAAACAGGCTGTTTAGGAAGCTGGGGAGCTCTTCCTATTGACACCAGCCTGGGTCAGCTCAGCCACACACTTCCAGGATGGCCCAATAGGTTAGAGGGGACAGGTTTGATCTTGGAAACGTGCACAAAAATCAGTTACGTATCAATACACGGCCAAAAATATAAACATGGGAGGACAACTTTTGGCTGAGGTCTTTATTCAACAGCAATGGCCCCCAGAAAGAGGTCTGATTCCTCCAGTTACAGCCCTTGGGCTGCCAGGAGTTTCCCCAGAGCAGCCATTTCAGTGAGCTGAAAACCAGGCCTGGAGAAGTAAGTGCTAGGAGTCTTGTTCTCTATTGAAAACGGGATTTAAAAAAGAAAGAAAAAAAAAATACCAGAAATTTCCTTTAACAAGCACTTAAAAGCCCTTCTGTAAGCCAGGAAGTGAGATAAGCAACATTTGGCATTAACCTGATGGAAGAGGCCCCATAAGCCTGAACGTGAGAGCCCAGTCACCTGCTCACCAAGCACAGCTTTTTAGGTCAAACATCTTCCTTGCAAGAAAAAAAGTTTACATATTTTGCAGGTCTGTTTACAAGCGACTTTTAGAAAAGTCAAAACAATCCTTGAATTAATGTGTGTGATCTGAAGGCTCATTGAGGAAACAGAACTAAACACTTCATGTTGTCCTGAGCAATTATTTACAGGTGAAGAACAAACAGCAGCTTTCCTTGTGAACAGCACTACATGGCTAAAGGCTCAGGCTAAACACAGAGTTACTATGCAGGCCATTAAAGCAGAAAAAAATCCCTTTTATGAAATAAAAACCTTCAAGCATTGCAGTTGGATTAGTACATTTAAACAGAAGGTATTTTGAAAGGGTTTTGCAGAGACCATCCTGCTTCACTGAAGTCTAGAGCATCCCTCATGGCTTTCAGATCTACCACCACTTTCATTCAAGCTGTTAAATAATTTTAAGGCTGCTGTGGGAGCAGAGATACCACACATGAGCACACACAGTTTTACCTGCCTTTAGTGAGCATCTGCTATTAGAGTTTAAAACAGCCAAGATTGCCCAGGTGTTTAAGCTCAACAATCTATTCCAATGCTGTTATGAGCAATTCCATTAAATAAGCCCCAAGACACGTCACAACAAGATACAGAAGTTCACTTTGGTCTTTAAAAAAAAAAAATCATCCTTAGATGCCAGCATTAATTTAAAATAAATACCCGTTGGTAAAGCTGGAGCCAAATGATCAAGAGTTCTACCAAAATATTTTCTAGGCAGTGACAGAAACACAAAGAGGAGCTGTATTCAGCACCCAGACTCAATGCAGCATTTCAATAGATCCATTATTGCACAGAGGAGACAAATCAATCCCACAGGCTCAGCTGAACTGCAAAAAGAATTTATGGATAAACCTACAGCCATACATTTACAATAATACTAGCAAAGGAGATGGGTTTTAACTTGTGGCACAAATGGAAAGTAAGAGTGGTTTCAGTTGTCAGAAAGAAGTACGTTTTTCTTTATCTATTTACAGTATGTGACCTCACTGTGAATGATCTTCCTTTTACCCCAATGGTTTCATCCCACTGTTGCTATCCGGTTGGCTCTACAACGGAAGCTTTTCAAGTTCTTCCAAAGCATTTTTACCTTCATTACTTTTGATACTGGTTACGTAACATCTCACGAAATAAGTAGCCTGCTTTTGAAAGCACCTTAGAAGCTGTAGCTTTTATTTAACACCTATTTCCTAGTAGAGAGGAAACATTTGGGTCAAGCAAAACAGAACAGGACCTTGCACTGCAGTTCTTACCACACGCTTGTTTAACTTGCATATAAACTTCGAAGGCAGCCAAAGGCAAGCAGAAATCCCTAATGCTGGCTTTTCTCAACACAGAATCTCTAAATGAGATCATTTGCTACGCAGGTATGGGGACAAATCGAACCTGCTCAAAAGGAAACTGCACACTGAAAGGTTTTTCAGGCAAATGCTGCTCTCAGAAGAGCTGCACAAGCCACAACAAAGAGCTCTCACAATCAACGAGATGATGGCAGGGATGTATTTGCTTCCACTTTGTAAACATGATACTGAAGGTGTTTTCATATTTATTAAATTAAAATACAAAGCCTGTTAATCCACAGGCAGTACAATATCAATGGAGCAGAGACTCCACAACGAGACATGCTGCTGACTTGCCTTCTTCCTCATCATCATTACAGGGAATTAATTCAAAGTTAAACAGAAAGATTTTTATTTTTTTGTGTATGCAGATATGAGATATACAGCTCTCAAACAAGAATGAATAATTATCTGGGATTATACTCAAAAGCAGGAGAAAAAAAATAAAGATCTTCTCTAAATGATATCAGGGAAAAAAAAATCTGTACAAGACTGTTAATGCAAAAGAAAAGCTACTACATAAAAAAAAACAGGGAAAACACTAAAATATCTCATGTCTGTCAGTGTCTGTGATTAGGGGCAGCTGAAACATCACACCCAGAATGGACAAGCGTAGGCAAAACAGGCACAGCAGCTCCCCAAAGCCGCTTGGGCTGCTCTGCACTGAGGGCTCTGGTTTAGCAGGTCTAGCTCAGTACCAGCCACACATAGAGGCATGAGGGAAGCTGCAAGCAGGAAAGCAGACGGATGAATCCTCGTGCTCCTTTCAACTGCTACTCTAACTGGTTTTTCAGTTTTCCATATTGGGCAGTGACAGACATGCACAGTTTGTTCATATCATACACAATCAGAAAGATCCAAAGGATTAAAGTTGCCTCTTGGATAATTGCTGTGTGGTTTGAAGCTTGTTTTGATAATGCAATACACTTATCTCAAACCATGACACACCATATGCCACAGGTTCCTTCTTCCGCAAGCCGAGGGCCATGCACTTACAGACTTGGGAACTGGGAAGGAGTCCCAGGCACATCTTAGTATCAGGAGACACCAACTTACAGAGTCAGGCATCAAAATTCTTAAATTAGTGCCTCCAAATAGCTGTATCATGCAAGCCATCTCTATATAAGAAAGGCTGCATGAAGTCAGACACACTTTTCACTGTACTTTTTCTGACAGATTTTGCTGCTGTTAACACAAGTTTGGCCAAATCACTGAACAAAATGTTTTAACATTCTTTCTCTATAGCAAACACTACTCTGTACAACTTTATAAAGCCATCCTCAACACTGCTTATATAACTTAGACAAGTAAATTAGCACAGGAAGCTCAATAAAGCATCTGTAAATATTTGGGTTGTGAAAGGTGAATGCTTCCCTACTGGTGAGGATGCCTCTTCTGTCCACATTTAACCCAGCTGTTTGTCCCATTTAAAGGAATAACATTCCTCAACACTAGTTCACTTACTGTTGAGCTACAGAACTAACAGTAATAAAAGTTTATGTTTTATAGGTAGTATTTAATAAAGAATAAGGGATAATCACAGCAGAAAACTAAATATATATTTAATTCATCACTCTGTGGAGGTTTTCCCCTCCATTGAAGGCTACTATTTCATTTACAACATCATGTATTTGAGAAGACAGCTATCAATTCAGTAGCTCCTGTTGGTGCACACTTATTTTGGCTATGTCAGTTTGCATTCCGAAATCCCAAATTCTTTTTGTATTTCCCTCTGATCTGTGGTCTTAAGACATCCTTAGGTATATTATCACATAAAATTAAAATTGTCAGCACTCAGAAAAAAAGAGTAACTCAAAGCACATTAATGATATCTCCTAAAGCATCTGAAATGAGCAGGTTTAGCCATGTTCTATTCCTAGCCTCTATTTTTAAAGTTTCCTTTTTCTCTCCATGTTTGCACTACTACACTTCAAATAGATGGCCTTTGTTTAGTAAGGAATACAGACACACTATTTTAGACAGAATAGAAAATATAAATACATGTCTTCTGGTGGAAGACGAGGAATTTATATCATTTTATATTCTGACTTTGTATTCTGACTTAAGTATCTAAATATTAAACACTAGTACTCTGACTTTTCTTACATTAAACTGCATTTAATGACCAAAAATACTCCACACAAACTATTGTGTGAACTACTCCCTGTTTTCAACAGACTAAGTTAATGGAAAACACGCACATTCTATAAACAAAGACACCTAAACAAGTGTTTACCAGTTGGCAGAATATTCGTGCAGTCTTAACAGATAACTCCTCTTCCTTAGGTTGCTGGTGCAGCAGTTTGTCTTCAGAACCTGAGCAAACAGGAGAACAACAGTAAGAAGAAGTGGTATTCAGAAGTGACATCAGCTGGGCTAACTCAGAGTTAATCCGC
Organism: Crypturellus tataupa; assembly: GCA_034781795.1. Taxonomy (NCBI): domain Eukaryota; kingdom Metazoa; phylum Chordata; class Aves; order Tinamiformes; family Tinamidae; genus Crypturellus; species Crypturellus tataupa. Next base: position 1,773,359 of record JAWLRI010000873.1, read on the forward strand.
TGTCAGTGTGATGCCATCGAACATAGTTAAGAATTCAAATAAAACACGCTGATTTCAGAAATAGCTGGGATTTTACAGAAGCTGCAGTAGAAGCTAATGGAAAGGCGTCCTTACGAACACCTCTGAGTCAGAGAGGCAATTAGCTCTCCATGATCACAAGCACCAGAAATAGAGCACTGCAGCTCAGCACTGCTGAGCAAAGATGTAAGTAATTGCAGCACCAAAAAATAGAGCATTACATCTCAGCACTAGTGAGCTAAATTACAAATAGTTGCGATAGGGAAGAACAGGAAAAAGAAACTATCCTCTCTGTTTTACTTACAATGTTGTATGTGTTTTCTACAGAGGGGAAAAAAAACCCCACATGCTTCACATCTACAGCTTTCAACAGGTAAAAATAATATGGTCAAAAGCAGCTTTTACTGTTCCGAGTTTACTCTAAAATTACTTACATTTCCCTCCCACAAACAAAGCCGCTGCTTTACAAGTTTTGTGCTTACACAAGAGCGTTTCCGATGGAAACTCTCCACTGAGTTCTAGTCACATCATCCTCAGCACTGTTCATTTGCAGTAGTTCTCACATGGCAAATAAATTCTACCTTTTTTTAAGTACTGTAATTGGATGATGGTTTGGTAGTTCTTTTTTATTTTGACCATCTTAAACATTTCTGAGTGTTCCCAGCCCAACATGCTCCAGTAAAATCATTGCAGCTCTTCCTTCGCCTTGCATCAGACCTACACTGTTAGTGTAAGAAACACTCCTTATATTATCTAATCCCGATTAACAAGTATTTAACACAAAAACATGCCGCACTGATGTAAAACTAATCATGAAGACCAAAGTACTGCTGAAAAGGGAGGATGTCATTTTAGCTATAGTGAGAACTATCACCAGAAGCTGCTCTCCCTGCATAGAACCAGACTGCAATCTAAGCTGGAGGTGCAGTGAGAAGAGGCAAATTAAGGTTTTTACACTGCAAATGTCATTGTACAAAGCACCAGCTCTCTCTGTGCAAGAGAGATTCTAGAAAGGACCCAAGACCCTGGATCAGACCTGGCTTCTGAACAACCGCTCTGCTCCTGTTTCAGGCCCCTTGGGTCCTGGCGCCTCCTGCCAAGCGCCTGCCTGGAGCCAGCAAGCTCAGCAAGCACCACTGACCGCCTGATTAAGCAGAAAACTTCAAATTTCCACTGGACCAATTCACATATGACCATACCGCCAGTTCTGCATGTTTAGACTTTGTTATAATCATCTGAAGCAGCGCACAGGGTTTTATTGATCTAACCCTCCATCCCAGAGCTTCATCCTGTCCCAGACCCACATTACCCCTGCGCTGCTCGGATTTGTATAAAAGCTCAGTATTTGTATAAAAGCTCAGGGATATCAGAAGCTCATCAGAACCAAGATGCAGAAGAGATCTGCGCTCGAAGCATCTCCTCAAATTCCCCTCAAAGCGCTGCCTGCCGAGCTAAAAGCCTGTACTCTACTTCTCTTCCTTACTCCTAGTAAATATTCCATAGTATTCCAAATATCCATCTCCCACAGGTACTACTGGATAGGCTGAGGCAGGTGAGAGACGCCATTTCATTGCTTCAAGTATTGACAAATTACGCTGCATCTTCAAAATCCAGGGAAATCTGCATTTTCACAGCTTCATATAGCAAGTTACTTCACCAAACATTAAAATGTTCTGTGTGGTGCATATTTAGGAATAACTCTAGCCAGCATTGGCCCGTAATACCAAACACTGCAGGACAGACATAATCCGCATTCAAAAAACACCCATCACGCACAGTACCTTAGCCTGTGTATTTGTGTATGTGTATATACATTCTGATGAAGATCCCTAAAGATAAGGAAGTGTCAGACAGTTTATGGCAGATGATAAATAATTTTGTTTCATACAGAAGAGACCACACTAAGGAGTCAAAATAATTTTTGCAGAGCTTCTTATGGATGTAGAATACAACTGATCCGGGCTCCTACAGAGGCAACAAAATGTATAAATGCTAGAATTCACATGGATTGCTCCACAGAAAACAAAACTTGTTAGAGAAATTCATCCCTCAAGAGAACATTTTTTTCCCTCCTCTTAGAAACATATTGCCAAAACTTTAATTCCAAGTTAAAGGCAGGCGCTCTCCTGTGATTTGAGAAATTGGCAGCCAGAGAACTATTAAAATATTCCCAGGAGTTTACTCCTACGCAGCGGAAAGGGGAATAATTTATCATCTGCTTATTTTCAGGAGAGTAATGAAACTGAATATTTAAGATCAAAAGAATTACACTCAAACTCAATAGTTTAAGCTTCTTCTATGCATCAGTGATAATTAGTAACGATTATGTTACAACACACTACAAAGAACAAATTAATAGGAAGACTTTGGTTTGGCTCCAGAAAATTGTCTAGCTTTGCTTCTACCTGACACACCAGAGTACACAGGAGATGCACAAGAGATTCCCCCCCTCAAATGATTCGTCTTCTTCATTCACCAAAGGAGTTTCAGAGTTATAGAGAAGCTAATTTTGTTTTGAACATACAATGATATTCTTCATAGGTTTTATCTGGAAAACATCAAAACACATTAGGGTATCAAAAGTTAATTTTGTATGTCAAGTGAAGATTATCCCATTGAATTTAAAAGTTACAGGGACAGAGACATAGGATTTTGATACTTCATCTTCCCTCATTTGATAGAGGTTTAAAGCATTATCAATCCATTTTTTTTTATGGCAACACACTACTTGAAAGGGAAATGTCATTTACCAGGAAGAGTGACCTCTTCTTTTTCTTTCCTGTTAATTACTTCAAAATTATGGAAATTACTTCCATTTTTAAACACTTGTCCCCCTTTCAGTGTTATATCCCAGCTTTCAAATACTGGGCTTCTAAACCCAGCAGAATTGCATGACTTGGTTTAGTCACTTAAAAACACAGGTTTTCAAATCTACCCTAAAGCGTTATTGAAGGTCTGAAACTGAATATTACCCTTACCAGGTGTTTTTGTACACACAGTATAGGGAATACTGTGTGTTCATCCACACTGCAGAAGTTTTGACTATCATAACACCATTTTTCATCTTCGAAAGCTCTGTCTCTCCCAGCTCCCCGGTGCTGCAAATCCCATGCTCGTGTTTATCGTAAAGGCAGAAGTAGCAAGAAGGCAACTCTTGGGTTAAACCAAATGGAAGCTGCTAAACACCTATGTCATTTAACCAAACCCTGAGCGCATCTCTTTAGTTTCAAGGACAAATGCAGAGTGCATTTGTATTGATGGGAACCATTTTAACACACTGAGGAGGCAGACTAGTTGACTCCAGGCAACCAAAATATAGAGGCAGAACATGATAGATACAATAAAACCAGTATTTTCCCCAGACAGTTACTCCTTATGTGCTTGTCTTCAACCCCTGCTAAAGGAAGGATGGTCAACCTCCTCTTAATAATGGCTTTAACTTCTGCTATATAGACGCAGCAGACAAGAAATAAAAATACTAAGGAAAAAAACACGCTTGAACATTCAGGTGGAAGACTAGAAAGTAGCGAGATGAGGGCACATGACAGGTCTGTGCACGTGGCTGTCACAAACTAGGTCTGAGACACCAAGGGAAGAGCATGGAGGCAGGTTACAGAGCTAAGTGCAATGCTACAAGATCCTGATTAGCTGTGAAAGCTGATTTGAGGTATGGAAATCAGAAAGCATGATCCTCCTTGCCAAAGTACTCATGAACTTGGCAATCTCATGTCAAGAGCAAGTTACTGGCTTTCTGCTTTGATTTATGGAGTTTTGATCACACAGTTTTGGGGAGGACAGAGCTTGGAAGACTTCTTCATTCTGACAGCACTTAAGCACAGGCAGCACATCCCCTGGGCCCCTGGTCTCAATAATATATATGTCTCTCCTTGGACCTACTGCATCTGGCCAACCAACTCCATATATAAAATGGGAAAGAATCCATGGAAAGTACACAGGATCATTTCTGATTCTGTTCTTTCTCAACAGAATGAATGATAGAAAGGCCTATTTGTAACATGAGGCAGCAGAGCAGTAAGACTGCTAGCAAAGAAACGACTTTTAGGGGTAACAGACAAATCTTTAGAGGTGAGGCTTGAGAGACTGAAGGTTGCACAGCTCTGCTTCAGCGACAGGTTTTAACTTTTCTACTGGACAAAATTCTGCCCTTTGCCTGAAAGACTGAAACCCAGGACTTCCCCATCACCTTCCTCACCAGGTTTCACTGCACTGTAAGGTCCTGAATGGGGATATTTGCTTCATATAGCTTTTTTTCCCCCCTCAACAAGTTTTGCATGAGCTAGTTTTAGACAGGCTCATCACAGAGAGGCAGGCAGCACTTCCAGTCCTTATCCATGTTAACAGCTTTATCAGGCATGTAAATAAACTCCTAGCTTAAATGCTCTCAATCACTGTGTCAGAATCCAATACTTACCTTTTTTGGGGTTGTTTTTGAAGGTACTGCAGTACCCACATTTGAGACCTTGAACAGGACATCCTACCCTTAAAAGCTCATCTGCAACCTTGTATTTTTACATCCGTTTCTCGCTAGAGAAACACCGCTAAAACGCTACTGGCCTCCTACTTTTGCACAGGAAATCTGTGAACTTGAAGCCCTTCTTCCACTCCCACATCCTCCCGATATTCAATTCTTTCTCGATACAGCATTAGACCATTGCTGAAGGGGTGTTTGGAGTTGCCCTCATCTCCAGAGGCTTTAATCCATTTTTGCAATGTTTAACATAGTAAAAGCTAAAGCAATTAGTAGCTAAATCAATAAAGGCATTGAACATTTTTTTTTCTAGGATACCCTTTACTCAGGGCAATGGAGGAAGCATTTAAGGACAAGACTTTCCTGGGATTTTCTGCTGAAGTGAGAGCACAAACACCATCCAAAGGGCCACATGCATGTTCAAGAGAAAGTACCAAGAGCCAGTTCACCATTTTCAATTCAAACATTTTTCTCAAAGAACAGACAAGCAGGAAAAAAAGCAACTATTTTTATTGACACACTGCCCACATTTCAAAGCTTTCCACAGCCAAAGGCTAGAAATCCTTATCGCAGGATTAACAGGTTCTGCACTGCAGTTTTTCATAAAGGGAAACATACAAAACTGCAGTTAAGCACGCACATAAGTCAAAGGCATTGTATTACAGAGAATTCACACTAAAACAGAAAATTGGCATTCTAGAGTCATGCCCAACACAAATGCAGGTAAAAGCAGAGTTGCTGGAAATGCACGTGAGTGTTTCAGAGCTTTCCTTTCTCTGCCTATAATCAAGTTTGAGTGGATGGAACACCTGCAGCAGGAGTGTCACTGGCAGGAAGGCTGCATAAACTTGCTGTGACCGAGACACAGCTCTAGAAGCACAGATTTCAAGAGTAATAGAACAACAAGGAGAGAAGATACTAATGAAGTGCAGTTAGACTTGAGATTAAGGCTTCTGCAGTCTCCACATCTGCAGCAGGGAAGTCATCTGCTGTCCAGTACTGTGGCAGGGAGCTGCTCTACAGGTGCAGCTGGCTCCAGGCTGCTCATTTAGCAGAACCTCACAGGGCCCCTGACCACACCACGAGGCCAGGACACTGGCAAATGCCACACAAGAGATTAACATGGAATAAAATGAGAGGCAGAGACTACTGAGCCCTTCAGAAACATGGTATGTGGTGCTACACATGGTATGTGGCAGCTGGAGCTGCGTGAATTGTGCAAGAGCTCTAGAAGGAGCTCCAGCTTGGCAGGAGAGGGAAGAGGAAGAGTATTGCACAGGCACCATATGCCTCCGAAGGAGGAGCTGCAGCTACCTTATGCCACCCTGACAGAACTGGTCGAATCCTCCATGGTCTCAGCTTCATCCAGTGCAGCCCTGGATCCAGTGCAGCCTTCTGTATCCCTTGCTTTGTAGGGAGTCTCAGGATAGACGAAGTTCGTCAGGACATGATTTAGTCCAAGGCTTGTCATGCCTAGCACGGGCTAGAACAAACATTACCTACTATGGAGTTATTTGCATTGCCATTCATGAGCTTATGTAATTTATTGCGGATATCTCATGTGGCAAAGTCTTTGCCAGAGTGGTGGATGATTTATTGGTGTTTTTTAGGAGAACTTCCTATAGCAGGAGCTTTCCAACACAGCAGGCAACTTCTGCCAGCAATCCCTGAGCACTGGAACAGGACACGAGGCAAGACAGAAGGCAAGGGGACTTGCAGACTATAAATCGTGTTAATGCAGGTTGTGTTTGTCACTGTGGCAAAACTAAAAGATCACTTGAGCTTAATGGTACTGTCATGAACATTGCAGAAAACACTGGAATGGGCAAGTGAAGGTTTTAAAGAGAAAGCAAGCACTCTGCTGCCAACGGTGTGGTTTTCTGTAGGTCTACTTTTGTCTTTCAGTAGAAGTGAATCCCTTTTCAAAAAATTCACTAACAAAACAGTCATAACACTTAACTTACTCAGTGTTTTACCATCCAAATTTAGAAACAGATGTTAACTTTCTGGGCCCTTTTTGCCCATGTTTTTCTGGAAATTCAATTGCCTGCGTAAAAAAATATACTTATGAAATATAAAAACAACAGTGGTACTAAAAATGACAAAGACCTGTATGGTCTAAGAGGAAAAAACAAAAAGTTTTTTTACTGTCTATTCTTTCAGTCAATGTGTACTCACAGAGACTCTAAAGGGGTTTTATATAGATTTATTCATCTTGTTCCTATCTTACCAATGAGATACTTAGTTCCCGAAAATCCATTTGATATTTCAGTAAATAAGGAAGCAAGCATTTGAGCCCAGCTTTTACTCCAGACTTCCTACATGCTTTCAGGTAATTAACAGTGTTGTATCTCAGCTTCTCATCTGTAATGAGGCTAAGTGTAGGTTTAGCATAACAGGACTTCAGCCAAACCTGCAGACTTTGAATTCTGCTATAGCAGGAATTGATAAGGATAGAACCAAGTGAAGCTTGACAGGGATAAACTATAGAAAGGCTGTTAATCACCTTCAAGACAGTCACTGAGAAAACATAAAGCATAAATACAGGATGCCTCTAAAATCTCTGCACTTCTTCATATTAAAACCCAAAGTTACTGAATGAGAGCAGACCTAAAACACAGCATCTGCATTTCTACTCTGCAAAGATGCTTAAGTCTGAAATCTTGACCTCAAAATTACAGGAAACACTTGTTTTCTTACTGAAAATCTAAGCATCTTAACTTCATCCTATCTATAAAGCACAAATAATCATTTGAGACATGTAACATCCTGGACATAACAGACTCCACTTCAACATGCACATTAATATTGTATCTGGAAGATCCATTATTAGGGCTATTTTTAATTACAAACCAGCCTGCAGGTGTCCCAAAATGCTGATCAAGCCATCCTTTCTTGGAGATTACAAACATAATAAAAGAGGAAAAAGAGATGCACGTGTCCAACACAGTACAGCATGCATGGAGAGAAAAGAACTTTAATCCCCGTCAACCTTGGGCAAGCAGTAACTATTAGCATTATTTTCCAATTACAGGATTGCTGGCTGTTGTTGGATTATTGTAGAGACACAGCTAAGATGCAGAATGCACTTGCTAAAAGTAAAATAACAACAACAACTTTACTGAGCTAATATTAGGACAGCTTCCTGAAACCAAAAGTGTTCATGAAAATGTGAAAGTCTCAGATTCGGAGTAGTCAAGAAACTAGAGGGGGAACCCAGACTAGTTTGGAAAAGCAGCAGCTCTTTAAGCCTGGGCTCCCTATAACATTCCTGATACCTCATAGGGGCCTTTGGCAGCTGTCCTTTCAATGTCATTTCTGAAGCTCACAACTAAAATACACCATTCTCAACAGAAGAGGCTTCAAAAGTAGCTAAGGCACTTATTTTTGCCTAGACAGTATCACATCCTTCTGGTGCTGAAAAATGCCACAAAGCACCCATGGAAATACCCATATGAAATAGAGTTAAGTCACATTTACACAGAATGAGTTTGAAGTTCAAAAGACATAGTGCATAAAGAAGGGAACTCCAGTGACCTTAGACTGAGGAGACCTTGGACTCCAACAGAGCTGTAGCCACAGAACAGTCCTGATCTGGGAAATTCCTGGTTTACACTGAGTGTCTGCCTCATGTTTTCAACTCTAAATGTGTCCAAGTTCACTTAGTGAGGCACATAACCGGATCCAATAAAGACACACATTTCACATCCTATTTTAGAGACCTCTAGTGGAAGAGGTGAGAGTCCTGAACAACTCGATCTGCTCCAAGAGCGACATCACTAATTTTCACTCAATGCAATCGTGCTCATCAGGACTTTCGGGAGCTGATGGGCAGAGTTGTCGCCTGCAGGAACAACACAGCAGACGGGCGTCTCCACCAGGTTTTATCACTGCATTTCATCGGAGCTCAGACTTGCCACAGGTTTTTAAAATAATGCTTTGAATGTGCAAGGCTTTCAGGTAAATGGAATTGCTTTTACCAATGTCCATGAAATTTGCTTTGGCTGAATCAGCAATCCACCATCAAGCTGCACATTTACACACCCTCTCTGGGCTTTGCTGGTGTGCAAGTACTGTTGTTATCACAAATATTAAAACCAGGAAGACATTCACTAGTGTTGCAACACAGCTCAAAGTCACTGCTACAAAGATAAATCCCAGCATGCAAATTTGTGGTTTTCAGCCTTTCCTTACCCTGGAGCAGTGTGTTGCAGGGTGAAAATTTCTAATCTCTTTATTCTTTAAAATTCCCATCTAGACACTTGAAGAAAAATGAGCACTTCTGATGTGACTGACCTTTAATACCTTTACTTGGGCTTTCAAAAGCTCTAAGACTCCTTCTCCCTATTCACAAAGCAGACACTTGGAGAGACTGCAAAGGACACTACTTGAATTAAGTGAAGCTAAAACCCACCCATTACCTTTTTTTGTTTGTTTTCCTCCATTCCCTTCCCCTCCCCCCCCCAACCCCATGTTTTCCCATTTCAGAAGTCAAAGTGGAAGCAGATCCAGATCCACATGAATGGACAGGACTGGAGCGAGTAACAGAATTAATTCTACCTGGCCATTTTCCCTCCTGTCACTTGCAAATCAATAGGCACAAATAAAGCTGCCAAGAATCCCAAGCCAGAACCCTTGGTTTACCTGGGGAAGGTATCATAACTGACCCAAATTATTTAGTAAGAAAAGTGCATGGGCCAAAAAAAACAACAACAACAAACCCACAAACAAACAAACAAAAAAAACCACACCGACATTTCTAAGTGTATTCCCAGTATATGGAGGCTTGACTTGATATCAAGGCCTTGTTAAAGGTCTCTCTGGAAAGTTTTTCAAATAAACTATGAGGTCCACTTGGACCTTACCTGAAATGCTGGGTCAAAAGAAAGAGATAACTGAAGCTTCAGGCCTTTTCCTTGCAGCTCTCCAAACTCAAAACTATTCAAAATATCAAGATATTCAGTTGTGTTGTATTAAGACTGAATGCAGGCAGGCTTTCAGCCTACTGTTATTATTTGACTAAAAGGGGAAGTTGAGCAAGACCCTGTATCTGCTTCTCCAGTCTAGAACAATCTACTTCTGGTTTTAGAACACTTTCTAATTCACATTGTCTTTATACAGCTATATTCACAGGAGTGCACAAGAGTATTCTTCATTGGTAGAGAAAATTTGGTATTTAGCTCCTTTTCATAGCAGACTAGAGATGAAAAAATTGAAGGGAGGCTGTTAAAAGGTACTAGCAAAACAGTACGTGGTTCCTAGCTTAAAGACTGCTATGCCATTTTTGGACCTGAAATTTTGCCTGACATTGCCCCCCTGTCCCTTCAGAAAGATGAGGTGGCCCAAGTGACTACCTCTCCTTAAAAACTGCCTAGAAGCAGGCAGGATGCGGGATTTTTTTAAGACAGTAATGGAAAGGCAGGACACAGCTCCCTAAGTGCAAAGCTCCCCATATGTAACTTGGATCAGTGTCAACAGTTTAACAAAGTTGGATAAAGAAGCAAAAATTACTGCCTGTTTTACACAAGAAACTAAATGGAGATTAATATAAAGGAGAAAAAAAATATTATGAATTTAAGCTTAGAAGAAGCAAATGGAGAAAGTGCTGTGCAGGAATATTAACCATTTAATCACCTGCTCCCAGATCTCTCAAGAGAGGAGGGGAAGATGGTACCTTGTCGCTATTGAATACAAACGGTTTGCTGGAAGAAACAACAGGAAATTAAAACAATTACGTTACAGAAATGTGGAGAGGGAGGTGGTTGTTTTACCAGGAACACTGTTAAAGCCAAGCTGTGAACAGAATTGTAGCTAGCTCCATTTTAGCATCTTATCTCTTTTTACTGACGTCAGTTTTCATCAGGCTCTGCCTTATGACACTTTGTTTGAGGAGTCCGGTCTGCTAAGTACACTTGCAGATTTTGTGTGTGTGTGCATATATATATATGTATTTGTATGTATATATCTACGAAGATAATGTATACATACCCATAGCATTTCTCCAACTCCATAATATTCCTCCATCTAACCATTAAAAACTAATCATTACAAATAGAGGTAGAATTTAAACAAATTTACATGTCATTCTCCTTACTTGTTTGCTGCCAACTTTCATCACATCTTTTATTCTAAAGGTTCTGACATTTAGAGATAGTCACACTTAAAAGCAACTTTAAACAGCAAGACATACAGCCATCAACTGGAAATATGATATTTGCCATCAACACATCACTCTGACATACTTTGAGATTTAACTTGTACTTATTCAACACCTCCCAAAGCCCCATATTTCATCCTTATTTGCTTTACTCTATGAAGAACATAATAGCATTTAGAGTGTTAAGCAAACAGGATGCCCAGAGGCTGAGCTCTACCATGTTAAATGCCACATTTATGCAACTGAAACTGTATCTCATATTCTAAGCTTTGAGACTAGGGATTCATTCTCAGTCACTATTTTTCTTCTTCTATTTTGTACCCTGTCTTGCATAAAACAGTCAAGCCCTTCTACATAAGATTGATTTGATTAAGTTATACCATGACAAGGAAAATACTGACCACTCTAGTGAGATCATTTTAAATATAGCCATCTAAAGGCAGATCTAATCAAAAGATGCTTAACAATTAAAGGGCTTTATCACTGTACAACTGAGATGAAAACAAAAAATTTGCTGGAATATGTAAAAAAAATTCCCTCAGTATTCCTACTACATTCTTCTATATTGGAATGGTAATTAACAAAATAATTTGCTGTACAGTTGAAACTGCATTAGTTTTCTATAACCTTTAAAGACCTGTACGACAAGTTGATGCTCAAATATGAGGGTTTTTTTATTTTAACAATTAAAGTCACTAACAAACATTTCTTCTGCCAAACCATTGTTTTAAGCTGCATACACAGTATGCGCCTGTGTTATGCTAAAAGATAGTTTAGGCTTTTGGTTTGTTTTTCTTAAGAACATGAAGCCACTACAAAGATAAGCTGCCCAATCCATCTTTAAACAAAACACGTTTTGTCCAAACTATCCAGGGAGTCCAGTATCCCCTTCAAGTTTGCTTTGAGACAACACGTTATTAAAATAAAGTCTTAACTAATGACAACAGGAGAGGGTCAGGAGTCTGGTCGGAACAGATTTCAGTAGAGATGAGAAGACCAGCGTTATCTGAAACAGGTCTTAATTTGAAAGAATAATTGTTATTTGACCGTATTTTGATGACTTTCAGATTAGGGCAAACCATTCACAATCTTTAGCCAGAAAAAAAAAAAAAAATCAGATCATTCCCAATGTAGTTGTTAGTGCAGGTTCAACTACATGTTCTTATACAACTTGCTCCTACTTCACTGGGGCTAAAGGATGCTAGAAATGCAGCACTGACTAAACCCTCCACGTCCTGAATTCAACCTGCCAACTTCTGAACACTGGGTTTTCAATTCCAAAAACTACTCCTGCCTAACAAAACAAGATGGAAATGGGCCATATGAATAACGCAATGCCAGCTCATATCACCAGACTGGAGAAACATCCAAAACCAAGTTTTGCCAACCCACACCACTACAGAGAAAGAGGCTAATAGACATAGTGCTATTAAGTTCAGAAAAAAGTGAAGCCGCTGGAATTGCTAACAGAACAAAATCAGTTTGCATAATATTTGAATAGAAGGAATGACTAAACTGAGCCACTCCTATTAGCAGGAAAGTGATAGTTTCAAGTCATTTCATGCAGACAGTATCAACATTCAAGTTCTATAGTTATTTAAACAAAGGGAAAAAAAAACATAAAAAACAAACGGTAGTGTCCGAATCATCTCTCTGCACAATATGCAAAATGTTATCTGTAAACTAAGCAGGATTTCAGAGCTACTTGCTAAATAAGCTAACAGTGAATAATTTTAAGTGCAGCTCCCCGTTTGAAAGCTACTGCAGCTGCTAATGGGCAGGTAGATTCTCCCTGCCGTGTCTCCCCTCCCCTCCCCTTTCAGCACCGCTAACCTCACACGAGTAAAGGGAAGGAGAACTCGTTTCTGTTCCATCCCAGCTCTACATGTTAACCTGAGCTTATCCTGCTGACCAAGGAAATGCAGAAACTGAAATCTGGGGTTGCAGAGCATGAGGCGCTAACTCGTCAACTGATCCCCGTGATCTGAAGACAAAATCAAGAGGAGTCCTATGTCAGCACCTGCAAAAAGTCACCTTCCACACACAACAGCGATAACTGGGTGCTCATTTAGCATCCTTCCTAACGAGCAGGCTGCCACAGGAAGGGCACTGCATCCTGATTTAGGAATATTTCAAAAGCAGCTGTCAAGGTACAGGACTTCGTATCTTGTGCCCTTTAATGGGATGGTAAGACTAGCTCCCTACTCCTTGATTTTTAACTCTTGAAGGAATATCACAACCAGTATCAATATCTGGCACTACCTTTAAGTACACTGGGAGGAGGAACAAGTAAACACACATTCCAATGGTAACAAAAGCAATGCATGTGTAAAAGGTAAACACCCTTCTCTTATATAAAAAAAAAAAAAAACAAAAAAACACCACAGAGGCCATCTTTTCTATTGTCCCCTTTATACTTCCTAAAAAACTGAAGACAAACAAAAGTTCTGAAACTTTCTCCTTAAAAGAATATTCTGCTTCAGTGACATGATTTTTACCGACCCTGAATTGGGGCCAATGTCTATTGCACTCATAACATTTACTGAGTATTTCTGGTCTTTTTGGCAAGGAAGTAACAGTCAAAATGATTCACACCAGATGTCTACCTATCCCAGTGGCAGCTACTTAGGGAAACAGCCCTACTACCATGGAGATTGCAGAGACTTTTGAAGTAGAAGTTGTACCTGCACATTTAATGGCCCTTGCATCGCTTTTCACGACACTTGCACATTTTTACAGCACTTTTCACTATACGTACACATTCTTTTTTAGTCTTTACCACCATCAAATCATAGTTCAATTAGTTATGTGTGGAAAAACAGAAGTCTCCTTTCATGTAAATTAAGCTTTTGCCTGAAAAAGGGATATCTGCTTCAAGTACCATGAAGAAAAGTTACTCATTCCCTGTTAGTCTGGGCCATCTCATTTATGTCATATATCCTTGTCACATCACCTCGCAGCTTCCTTCAAATCAAAGCATAAGATGCTCTGCTAAGTATCCTGTCTTTGTTCAACTGTTTTAATTCATCTTGCAGCTTTCTTAGGTCTATGAGGAGATTTCACAGAAAGCGGGTGTATTTATTTACTAGGCAAGAGACTGCTCATATATTTTCTGAACTCTACGCACACTCATTCTCTACAGAGAAAAGCAGAAAAAGGCAGTAAGGAATACTTCTTACTCTCTGACTTTCCTTTTAAGCTACTGTCAAGCACCTTCGTGCACAGTTTTTCTTTATTCCCTTTGTAAAGTTTAGTGCTTGAGCAGACTGCACCCTTTGAAAGCAACATCTGAACGCATCTTTAACATCTGAACGCATCTTTAATCTGACATCAAACCAACACCTGGCCATTACCTTCAACAAAGTCACCTTCTTCCGCCACCTGGTCCCTTTCCAGCTCCTCTTTCCTAGAGCTCTCCCTTCCTCACTTAGCCTGATCCTCAAAGAGAATATTGGCCAAACAACACCACAGATCAGGAATGAGCACTGAGGGGAAAGCCTGGGATTAGTCACCATTTTGATGTCTCAAATATATCCTGACTTTTTGTTCCTACCCGCAAAACCTTGGAAAATTCTACTCTCTGCAGTTACAACGAATGCCAGGAGACCTGCTCGTATGGCCGTGCAAGCCTCTCCTCAGCTCAACGATGACCATCTATACTTAAAAATAGTGGCGTTACCACTGGGTTTAGTGACCTCCTAGTGACAGGGAGCTTCAGCCCAGCTAGTTATGAGGCTATGGATAAGGCCTGTCATGTTTTAAGATCAATCCACTGGCATTGGCATGCACTTAACGCACACCGTACGTAGCACCTCTTTACCTCCTGCCCAAGGAGGGAGTGTGGGACTTGCAGAGGTTCTGATGCTGCCCAGATTCCAGCTGAAGGAGAAAGCCCACAGAGTGCTCGAGAACATGGCCGCGGGAGGGGGCAATGTTACTCTGCTCCTGGTCACAGCAAACCCATGAGCAAGCCAGATAACTGCACTGTGAGAAATCTTATGAAAATCAACAAAGACAAGTGCAAGGTCCTGCACCTGGAGAGAAATAACCCCAGACATCAGTTCTGGTTGGGGATCGACTGTCTGGAGAGCAGCTCTGCAGAGAAGGACCTGGGTGTCATGGTGGGTGACAAGCTGACCATGAGGCAGCAGTGTGCCCTTGTGGCCAAGAAGGCCAATGGGATCCCTCGGTGCATCAAGAGGAGCGTCTCCAGCAGGTCAAGGGAGGTGATCCTGCCCCTCTACTCAGCCCTGGTGAGGCCACATCTGGAGCACTGTGTCCA
>JAWLRI010000873.1:1802266-1822230 GCA_034781795.1 Crypturellus tataupa
GCCGGGCCGCGGGGCTCGCGGTGCCGCCTCCCGAGCGCCGCCCATGCGGCTGCCGCGGTGACGCTGCCCTCTGCGCACGCGCCCCCTGAAAACGAACGTGTTCCTGGGGAGACCGCCCCCCCCGGGTGGAGATTCCCCGCGTTTGGGTTGTGGTGCTGTTAAACCACTTGGACACACTCAGGGGTTGCGAGCCCTGGAGTCCTTCTGGTATAGACTGATTGTTAACAGCAGGAAGACAGCAGAGGTGCTGCTCTGGGGCCCGTGTCCTTAGCGTGTGTGTATACACACACACAACAACAACAAAAAGTCTTGTTATGAGTTCTCTGTAATGCAGATGAAACAAGTTTTCCCATGGAACCTCCCGGCCTTTGCACCGGGACACTCACACTCAACGCAGCTGCTCACCTGATCCGTATAAAATAACCACCCGGAGGAACCTCCTAGCGCTTCCCAGGCGGTAACTTCACCTTGGCCGAGAGCTGGGTAACAGCAACAGTTCAGGGAACGGGCAGGACGCGCGGGCAGTGGGACACGACTGCAGCGAATACAGGCCAGTAAAGCGGGGGAATGTCCTTGGGTATCCCCCGGCGCAACCTTCGGGTGAGCGTTCAGCCGGGGGGAGCCCTTTGAGCGGCCCGAAGCTCTAAGCACTCCTGCTGCTTCCCCTTCACAGGCCAACGGCCAGTTTGGGAACTGCCAACGGTGAACACGGAGCTCCCTCAAAGCCACCCTGAAACAGCCTGAAAATGGTGAAGCCCCCAGCAATCTCGGCATGACGGTATTGTACATCACATACGGCAGCACATCCCCTTCTTTCTATTTTTCATGCCTCTGTGTAGGCTAACTTCAATGGATAAGCCTAGTTTCTCACCTGACTTGGTGGGATTTAGGAAATATGGATTCAATAAGCTAAAACCTTGAAAGTATTACAGATAAAATAGTATCCCGGGGCAAGAATGTCCCACCGCAGGTGTTTTCATTGAAGTTGCATACTGAGACACTCACAGCCCATTTAGTATGGAAAATGTGAAGCATAAGAAAATATCGCATACTATTGCATATATTTCTAAAGACTTTTCATGATAAAAAATAAACTAGAATCACAGAATCACAGAATGGCTGAGATTTGAAGGGGCCTCTAGAGATCACCTAGTCCAACCCCCCTACTCAAGCAGGGACACCTAGAGCACGTGGCACAGGGTCCACCCGTTTTCTATTGCTTTTGCCTTGACTTTCAACTTTTTAGTTGATCCTTCTGAATAGAAAGTGATTTTAACAGATTATTACTGGAGTAATGGTAAAAAGTAAAATTAGAGATGACATTTGCCAGTCAGTATCATAAAATTAAGGAGTGTTAATAGTATCTTACAGTGCCAGTTGTACCAATGACAAAAGATGACTTTATGCTGTAGATGGACAGTTAAGGTAAATAAAAACACAGACTCAAACTGTCTGTCCCTAAGTGCCACGCGATTGCAGTACTGCTGCTGCTTTAAACCTAGGGATAGCCCAAGGGAAAACACCAAATGGAGCAATGGAGGCCACCTTCCCTCCTCTGTGCTCATCACTGTACAAACCTCTTCCACTGTGTGGATGAAAAGGAAAAATAAGCATCCCACACCCAGAGCTACGTTTTTCCAACATCAGAGAGGCCCATTTTCTTGCAGTAAAATCTTGAGACTGAAAAACAGCAGCAGCTTTTGCAGGCAGCCTTTGTGAGAGCGCAGCGGCTCACAGCACCTTTCAGTTCAGATAACGCTCATGCCGCGTTTCGCCCTCCCCCAGCAGCTTCTTCCACCTTTCCTGGTGTAGGAGAGACTGCAGCAGCAGTCACGTTCACACCACAGTTTCCTTTAAGGCTCTCTGATAGCACAAATCCTCCAATATAAATGTAGCTCTTCTGAAATATAAACACTTTCAACAAAATATGAGCGATCTACACAGATTTCAAAAAGCACAGACAAAACAAAACACCAAGGTCAAACCATTCTGTGCTTACAAGGATGCCTGAAGTAGTTCCAGATACCATAATAACAAACAATTACAATGTTTTATACACTACATCCGCAATCTCGAGATGCCCTTTTCCCCGCCCAAAGGCCACTTTGATATCTAGGTGGCAAGTGGGGAAACAGAGGTGTTTCAGAATTTTTTTTCACACCAACAAATATGGAGAAAACTTGTTGCCGCCCAGTCCTCTGCCCTAATCACTGTTTGATTAATTACATTAATCATCTCTTCTTGTGACACTACACAATCTGAGATTATTTTCCATTTCTCATCTGTTGATGCAATGCAACAAACGCTGTGCAGTCTCTTGCTATAATGCGTCTTAACTAATATGTGCAGACTTGCCATTAATAACCAGTTCCCTTAAGTGAAATGACATGGAAAGTTCAGTGTTAGATGGTGATTAAAGATAATGGTGATTTTACAAAATAAAGCTCTTTTGGCTTTATATCTTGTTGCCTTTCCTCTGCAGTTCTGCTTGCTGATGTTGACCGAGGAAGTAAAGGGGAATATAGAAAAAATGGCAGGTGTTAAACATGTGTTAAAAAAATGTAGTAAGCATAAGGAAGATGGAAAGAGGAACTGCGGCTTTTATTTTAATTATATTTTGTCTCAGTTATAAAACAAATTATAGTAGTAGGCATAGAATAGAACTAAATGCTATATTCACTTTTGAGAACTTGAAGCAGCTAATAAAGCTTTTCTTTTAAAAACTCAGCAACTGGATGTGTGGATCCTGTTGCACTGGCAGAAGTGGTTTGAGCAGGTAGTAATTGTGGTCGAAACTACTTTGTTGGTAAACAAGTGAGCTGGGCAGCCAGAAGCCTGTTGAAACCATCAAGATAATTCAGCACTGTGGAGTTCAGGAGGGCATGGCTGCAACTACAGATCCAAATTTATGGTTCTCAGATTAGGGAAAAAAAAAAAAAAAAAGACAAACCTGTGAGGTTCTGATTCTTTTCATGCTCCTAAAGCCTAGTCCGGCTCCCTCAATAGAGAGGAAGAGCTACAGTCACTCCTACAGGGTCATCACCTCTGCTTGTACAAAACCCTTTTTTTTCCCAGTAAAACACCTAAATGTCAGTGGTTTTATCTACTCTGGGTAGCAGCTCGTGGGTTTGAAGAGGAGGCTGCAGAGCTGGGTATGGCACAGCCTGCCGTGCGCTACGCTCGCCCCCGCCACCCTCAGCCAGGGGCACAGAACCAAGCCTGGCTCCAGGCCCGCTCTGGTATTAAATAGATCTGGACGGCAGCTTCCTCACCAGCCTTTCTCCTTTAATTTTAAAAAATGTTTCACATCAATCAGCAGCTTAGTAGGGTTCCAGTTAATGGATGGAATCAATGTTTCAGAGAACAGGCAAGGTGGGATTTAAGAAGGCTGGACTGCTCCATTGCGCTCTGGAACAGAAACTCTCTATATATGTGTACATGTGTATGTGTATATATGTGTATATGTATATATATAAGCACACCTGATTGGCAGCAACTCTGGTGGAAACAAGTATTCTTGAAAATTTTGCTTGCCTCAGGAGCATCGGAGTATTTTGCTTTGATCATCTATATCCTTTCCAATTACGCAGTCATCCTTTTTTTGTTGTTTGCTTTGACTTTTTGCTTTTTCCCCTAAGTGCTTCATTCATTTGTTAATAGAGCAGCACTTGGGTCCTAAGTGATTATGAGGCTGCTCTAGCTGTTACCCAGGGACACTGTCAAGAGGCCACTTTGTGCCAGCTGCTCCCTTTGCTACAGTGGCACTAACAGTTTCTTCTTCCGATCCCAGGGGATGCTGAAGCCTTTTCTGTGGTGAAACAGGTAAGTTAATTAAAGCACCTCAGCAAAAGCCTCTGGAGAGAGAGCCCTGGGAGCCAATTTCAGAACACAGTGAACAAGCTCGGGCTCCCCCAAACCACCAGCATTAGGCATTGCTCTGTGTGATACAACCAAGGACAATCAAAGGTCTTATTCCCCTTTAGAAAGTAAAACTCAGATCAGCATCTGGCCTGGTTCTGTACTGTTTACTTGAACTGCTGTCAACCAAATTCATCCTCACTTGTGATCCAAGTAATGTTGAGTACAAGACAGTGGAATGATGCACAGAAAATACACACACTTAGCATTTGGCTCATCAACCATATCTCCCTCTCTGAAATCCGCTATACTACACTATATTATACTGCTATCTTCAATGCAGTTCCAGCAATATGCTCTTAAAAGCAGAAAGCATTAAAAGGACATCGGTGCACACAACTGCTGACTGTAAAGGATTCTGAAGGCCTTTCCCCATCACGTTTCCTTGTAGCACAGCCGGTGATCTCACATGAACTGAGTTGGCAGCCTCCTTTTTCAGTGGGGTAAGTAGCTCCCAATCCACCAACACCAGGATGGTACATTTAGTTTCCAAAGTAAATTCTTTGAGCGGGATTATTTTAAGCCCTGGGCGCTAGGACAGAGTCCACACTGCTCATGTAAGCAAAAACATCGCTGACTGCAGAGACAGGTTTGCTAGCAGACAGCGCAGAACGCGAGGCCTTTTCCACACACGGTGATCTGTGAGGGACAGACTGAGCACACACAAATGCTGCAGTTAAATGAAGCATTTGAGCGTTTGCTTAAACACCTCCTTTGCCGGGCAACAGCAACACTGCGCACCAGGCATCTCCTTCTCTCCCTTTTTTCCTGAGCATAAACATTGCACCTACGAGTAAACCCTGCACCAAATGCAGCTGCTGAATATTCTGCCAGCTAGAAAAGGCAGTAAAGCGGACACTGCACATTTCAGTTACCTAAAGTTATTTTGAAATTACCCAAATAATAAAAGGATAATATTCTCCATGTCCTCACGCATGAGCCAGGACACATTCTGACCCAGCTCATACTGACTGCATCCATTCCCACCCGAGACATCCACATTCCTGCTGGCAGAGCTTAGGGGCCTCGTTTGTTTGGGAGGAGAATAGAGTCAAGAGGCTGAAAGAAGCAAAATTTTCAGTACCCCGTGGGGTGCTGAGCTGTAACTCGGAAGAGCTTAGACTGCTCTTCTGGCCGTGACATTCTTGCACAATGTTAAGCGAGAGTGGCCTGAGCTATGGCCAGACCGGTAACTTCCACTCCGGTAATTCCCACTGTCTGACCTGACAACACTGAACGCCAGTAACTCCAACATCAGTGCGAAAACTCGAGTTGTGGCGATCCATATGGTGCCTCACAGACACCCCGGTGCCCGCCCTGCTCCGAGGCCAAAGCAGAGGCGTGCGGGAGGGCTCCCCACCCCGCGGGACAGAATCCAGCATCCGACACACGTGGCCAGGGCAGCCCCGAGCGAAGGGACGTGCTATGAAAGAGAGCAGGGCCCAAGCAGCAAAATCCGAGGTGCTCAGAGGAGCTGGGTGAAGCCACCCCGGCAGCATGAGGAGCACGGCAGGACGGAGCAGGGCTGGGGACAGGGGCTGGGGACAGGAGCTGGAAGTGTCCGTGAGGAATTAGGGCCCATTAGTTACACTGTGCACGTGTTTTGTTTTTTTTAATCTTACTTCTCTTGCAAGGAAAGGTGAATAGTACCTGCTTCTTCATGCTCCCTTTATTACTTAATCCCATTTGTTGGACTGTGGAATTTTACTTTAAAAGGACGACAGGGTCAGATGTAGGAGAAAATAAGATTTCTACGGCTTGCTCAGAGCAGAGCAGTCAGTGCGGATGCGATGGCGTTAGGAAAGTACCACGTGGGAGGAAAGCAGAGCTAAAGAGACATAAGGGCAGCCCAGACAGTCTCCTAACACCCGCTTCCTAACGGCTTAAACGGGGTCACTTCTGTCCCAGGGCAACACGACAGCAGTGCGGCCCCGAGCTGGTGACAGGCCTCGAGGCGAGCGTGACGAGTTGGGTTTAGTGCAGAGGGGAGGGCATTCAAAGAGGACCTGAATGCGGCCAGATGGCAAAGAGAGGCCATGATTCCTCCCCGGGACATTAAAAGGTTATAGCGAAAAAAGGGCAGATAGCAGGAGAGAGCAGAGCAGAAGCTCTGCCCTGATTGAGGCTTGGGCAAAGGCTGCAGAAGAAGAAATGGGTGGTTTTAAAAAGGCTGCAAAGGGAGAGGTCACTGCAACGTAACGAGGGTCACTGAGAAGGATCCGCCACTAGCTCTCCTGCAAATAAAACATTCACTTGCTCAATACAGAACATGTTAAAAATTTCCTCTCCACAAAAACTCCCCCACTTTTAAATTAGTGTCCCCCACTTTTAAATTAGTGTCCCCCCACTTTTAAATTAGGAAGCTTTATTTTCCCTATACTTTTGCAATAGCAGCAGAATGTAGAATTCTGAAAACAGAAAACTTAATCGCTGGATGGGGGAGTGGGGGAGTTTTTGTGGAGAGGAAATGTGTAAGTAATGTGTATGTGTAAGTAATATGTAAGAAATGTGGGACAATTCAAACAGTCTGTAACTCTCCTCCGACAGAGTCCTCAGTACAAATGCACTTGCTGAAGTCTGTTCTCGCTGCACTTTACTCCTCCTCTTAGAATAATGAAAAACCTCAGCTGGCCCTTAGAGAATTTTGTTGGCATTCATCACATTTCAACTCCTTGTGAAGGTTCTGTTTAATTAAAATGTATTAAGGCATTTTAATTTAAGTAACAAGTTAAAAAAATGCACTAAGGAAAAAACAGACACACACATTGCTGTAGGATAAATGAATTAAAGATATGGTCATAAGACTTCCTCTCTTATGGAAAAAAAATATAGGCACTTACTAGTCAACAGGATTTTTTTTTCTTTCTGTTATCTTTCAAAATGCTTAGTACACTGCTTGGGAGCTGCATTTTTCCATGTAATGCAGAGTTAACCATTACAATTCATTAATTGACTTTTATGTTGCCATTAAGTGTTGCAATCAATTCGCTCTCGATATTCCACACTTTTATCTCTGCTATGAAAACGCGCTATTGGTTTTACTTGGCTCAAGCCCAGTACAGTGGACTGACCTCAATTCTTAATAATGTTTCCCCTTCAATAAAGCTTTTGGGATCTTTACAACAGTCTGATGATGTATTTACTTAGTGTGTAGGTGTTGAAGGATGGTTTATGTTGCTTAAACTAAGCAGAACAGATGTCCCCAGTATCTTGGTACGATGAGAGGCAACTTATCAGTAGAACACGCAGCAGTCTCTAGCCAAGGACAACCTGGAACGGCTCAGGAAAATCAGGATGAGTTTCACACAGTGTGAACTCAGCAGCAAAACCCAAGGTCCACGTCTCCTTAAGTGAACTGTCTGCATTATCACACTAAAAATCACATGCACAGGCCAAAAAGAAAGAAATGTAAATTGCTGGTATCTGATTCAAATGTGTTAATGAGGATGGACGACAAAAAGAAGGTGTCTCCGTGTTGTTCAGCTCATAGTACTGGGAAAAAATGTTTGAAAGTGGATGATGAGGAAGAGGATGTGCAATTGTTGGTCCCTCAGTAAAAAGATCAGGATAAAACTGATGGTAAAGACAAAGGAAGTGAGGAATCGAGTACAATTGCAGGCAGGACTCGAGCACGGCAGAACACTGTGATTCAGAGGGAATGCCTGTATAGGTAAAAGCTCCTTTTTCAACTTCAGATTTAATGAATTGGAAGGAGTCAGCTGGGTCACACTAAGGAAATTCAGAAAAAAATGCACCGATCCTTTAAAATGATAATTGAAAATCATTATCTAGATTGGCAGGATTTATAAGTGCTCCTGAATACTTGTGCCTGAGATAAAGCGAACGGTGTTGGATAAAGCTCAAGAGGGAAATGACAGACAAAATGCTGGGGACGGATGGACCGGATCATTTTATGCCGACCCAAGAACCAGACTGGGATCCAAATTAGCGGGTAGGCTAATAATTCAACAGTATCAGCAGTTAGTATTATATGGAATAAAGCATGGAGTGCCTAGGCCAAAAAACACTGCAGAACTATATCCAGTTGTGGATGTAAAAGGCTGAGGATCCCTCTGCATTTGATGAGCAGCCATGGGAGACTGCTCAAAAATGGGCAAAAGTGGATCCTGGAGCTGACGCTGACAAGGTGACTTTTACTATGTTATTTGTAGGGCAATCGGCACCAGATAAAAGGAAAAAAAAACTCCAGAATCTGCATAGTTTGTTTGAAATGGCAATATCTCCACTAATAGGAATTGCATATAACCTATAAAATAACAGAGAAGTAGAAAGAAAGGAAAAGCAGGAGGAGCAGCTGGAAGACAATATGCTCAATGCTGCAGCTGAGGTAGCTGCATTTGTCCAAGTGCAAGTGTCTTCTTGGGGAAGAGGTTTTCTGAGGGGAGGAGGGTGTGGAAATCCAGGGGGAATCCAGGGAATAGAGTCTCACTCAAGAGTTCATGTGCAGTTCGCAGGGAGAAGGGGCACTGGGAAAATGAGTGTCCAAAGTAGCAGTCAGGGAGCTGGGTACCCCCACCTGCCTCTGCTCTAGAGTGGATTTGCTGGTGACTGGATTCAGATCAACTTCGACCGGGGTTGAGAAACTGGATCCCTCAGCCAAACCCCTGGCTTCAGTTAAACTGGAGAATGAAATAATAACGTTTTTAGTAGATACCAGAACAACGTTTTTGGGATTAAATAGTTGTAAGGGACCAATGAGTAAATTTGCTATGTCAGTAATTGGTGCTATGAGAAAGTGAGAGATCAAGCCATTTTTTCAACCAATAATATCAAAAATTGGGAAAAAGATACTCATATTAATTTTTATATATGACAGAATGCCCCTTATTGCTGATCGGAAGAGACTTGTTAAATAAATTAGGAGCACAAAGAACTTTTCATCAAAACAAAGTTTGAGTACATATACCACAAAATAATGCTTGGGAAGTGCGGGAATATATGTTGTAGGAATTATCCGAGATGGAGGATGCCAAGGATAAGGAAAAGCAAGTCGGAGCCTCCTCCTTGGCCATCGTGCAGTGACCTTTAGTCTGGGAAATCAAAAAAGAACCTGGGAAAGCAGAATCAGCAGAACCAGTAAGAATGGAATGAAAATGAGGGGCAAAGTCAGTAAGACAAAGAACAGACAATACCCTATAACGCTGGAAGCCCACATCGGACTAGACTTTGTAATTAATACAATTTTAAATCACGGACTGTTGTGAGAATGTCAGTCAGAATATAATACTCTGATTTTACCTGTCACAAAGTCACACTTACAGGAATATTGCTTAGAACAACATGCAAGAGTTACCAATCAAACAGTGGTTGAGGTATCTGGTGATACCTAGTCCTTCCAATCTGTTAACAACAATAATTGAGTCAAATGTCTATTTTACAGTACTGTGTTTAAAAGACGCCTTCTTTTGTATCCCATTGGAGGAACCAAGTCTAAAGCTTTTGATTGGGAAAAAAAAAATTGTGTCCCCACAACAGGACACAAAATGCAGCCGTGCTGGATCGTGCTCCCTCAAGGGTTTAAGAGCAGTCTTACTCTTTCTGGTAATATATGGGCAAAGGACCTGGAGCAGTGGCATGGTAAGAAGCCTAATATTAGCTTGTTACATTCTGTAGATGATATCTTGTTGGGGCCAGACATTGCTGAAGAAGGTAAAGAGACCACCACTGGTTTATTGAACCCTAGGTTCTTTGGGGATAAGAGTATGACATAAAGTATGCCAGGAGACCCAGCTGAAGTGGGTAGAGGCCTTATCTTTAGCATTACTGAGGATCAGAGTAACTTCTAGGGTAAGGAAAAAGGTTAGTCCAGTTGAAATTTTGTATGGGAAACATTACACTGTAAACTTGACTGGACAAGAACACCAAATGCATAGCAAAGGCAGTCAGAGTTTGGATGATTATCTCCTGTCTTTGGCAGAGTTCTGACTGCCTTCCACAGCTATGTCCAACTGTGGACACCTGTGCCTTTGGACTCACCTGTACACTCATTTATGCCAGGACATTAGGTTTATCTATGAACCTGGAAAGAGCTGCTGACAGACACGTGGAAGGGACCTCATGTTGTGCTCTCAACGACTAGTAAAGGTGACAGGAATTGACTCTTGGATGCACCTCACGTGTGAAGGCAGCAGCCCTACCAGGGACTTGGACAGCAGAGCAAACTCAACCTTTGAAACTGAAGCTGTGTAGATATTAATGAACTCAAACTGATATTTTTATTAAATTTTGAATTTAGATTGTAGACAAGGGGACATTTTTCTTTGGTACTTGTACAGAAACAAAAAGGTCCTGAGACCCAGCAATGAGCAAGATATTACGGTTCATTTTCCTCATTTGTCTGAAACTGGAAGTCCAGGTGAACGATGGAGGCTTAGCGATATATAATACTCTTTTGGGGATGACTGAGAAATCAATTTACACAGTTAACCAGACAAATTACTGGACATGCATCCACTTTCCAGAACATTCCAATAAGGGGAAATTGCATGAAATTCAGGGGATGTTACATCAGTTGGAACTGAAGAAACATGGAAAGGGTTAACTGCCTGGTTTCCTGATCTAAGCTCAGGGGTTAAGAAGTGTTTAGCAATCTTAGGAAGGGTTTTCTTAGTCTTTGTATGTTTTTATGTAATTGTTGTACAAAATTAGTAATTGTAGGAACTTCAAAGTGGTGAGACTAATAATGAAAATATTCATATAAGTCTCCAAGAGGGGAATTGTGTTGAAGGTTGATTTACATTACTACGCAGAACAGATGTCCCCCGTATCTTGGTAGGATGGGAGGCAACTTATCAGTAGAGCACGCAGCAGTCTCTAGCCAAGGACAACCTGGAACGGCTCAGGAAAATCAGGATGTGTTTTACACAGTGCGAACTCGGCAGCAAAACCCAAGGTCAACTTCTCCTTAAGTGAACTGTCTGCATTATCACACTAAAAATCACACGCGCAGGCCAAAAAGACCCTCGCCCAGGTGAGGAACCGTCCTCTAAGCATGCAGAATAGTGGATAGGAGTGATATTATAACTGAATGCAAATTAGCAACCAATCAGCGCAAGAGGGATGTTCTCAGGGAGCTCCTGAGTGTGTAAGTGTGGTCTGGAGAGGCAGGGGTGAGCTTGGCTCATGGGAGCTCCGAGCACCCGGCCTTGTGCAGCTCCACAACGAACCGGCCGACAGCCCCGCCGCCCCCCGGGTGTCAATATTGGCTCCTCACGTACCGGCAGCGAAGCTGTTTTTTCAATAACACAGGGATCAAGCAGCACATTGCACTCTCTCTGGGAAAGTACCCAAAAATAACTATCTACTTGATATCAACCCAAGGGATATCCTAAGGGAATGAGAGAATCATTTCAGGGCAGGTCAACAGTGGTTTAGGGAAATTAGACAAATCTGTGTCTGGGGAACAGATGTCTTAGGGTCTGTAAACGTGTGAGGGAACCTTTCCCCTCTCGGTCACTAGTTCAATTCCATCCCGTACGGCCTTAGCTGGAAGCTAATGAACATCCATTGGACTTCTGGGGGCCTCCTGAAACAGGGAGGGATTCCTAGCAGACCGTTACTTACATCTTGAAGCCACGGCTGCTCACACTGGAATCTCAGCAGAAACACTTGCACACAGAAACTGAATGATCTGTCATGGGAATAAAGCACAGCAGAGGGAAGAGCACTTATGTTCCTGCCAAATGCAGAAGCTTCTGGGATGACAATCCAGCTTTAGATTTATTTTTTGATTTTTTTTTCCTGTCATTCTCATTGTTGTTCTCAAAAATAATATAATACAAATCCTGGGGTTTTCCTCACAAACCTTCCTCATCAGAAGGACCCAAAATGCTTGCAAATCCACATTTGCAGTTTCCCATATCATAACGAAGATAAAGGAATACAGAAAAATTTGACTTCATTCTTGAGGGCTGATTCCCGGAGTCCTGAGGCTCCAGAACATAATTCAACTTTGCTGCAGGTCTGCTAGGAGAAAGAGGAGACAAATGTTGAGCATTGCAACCACAAACCACAGCTGTTGATGGGAACTGGCAAGAGCCCCAGGAATGCTGAAGCGTGGACAGCCTGCAGCAGGAGGCAAGGCAGCGGGCAGGCTGCTCCGCCGCTGCCGCTCTTTCACTCGGCTCCTGGTGCTTTTCCACCCTGGCATCTGCCTTCCCTGACAGCGTAGGGAGGGGACAGCAGGGTGCAATTTTAAGGTGATGCTGGCACTTCCTTGGGTAAATATACTAAGCGCAGCTCATGTTCACCGTGCCCTTGAGTTCAGAGGAGGAGAGGATGGGAGCCCGACAGCTCCCTCCTCCTCTGCTTCTGCTGAGCAGTGGGGACGCACTGGGGCAAAGCCCTGTTGCCCAGCAGAGCTGCATCCAGAAGGATACACGGCCCACACACGTGATGAGGCAACTTGGCCTGTGGTGCAGAAGGGCAGTTTTCATGGTCCAGGGGGAAGGGAAAGTAAAGACGTGGTAACAGCATCCTCTGGTCACCATCTTTTGTTACCAGCATGTGCAAATCCAGCTATTCCAGTCCATTATATTTGACTATTTTGCACTCAGAGGCAGGTGAAATGTCATTATCTCGGGGTAAATTTTCACTGTCGTAGGCAGGGAGTTTGTCCTTTAAATGCCCTTAGTATTAATGGGAAATTGATCCCGCAATTTAAACTCCAAGAGATGCAAACCTCTCATGTGGGACCATTTCCAAATGTGTTAACATTTTGATTCACAATATGAGACATTTTTAGAAACAAATGCAGATCCACTACATTCAGGTTTTGGGAGGTCATCTGGGTACAGGAAGTAAATCGTTTGGCCCCTGTTTACACAAGGAATTAAAGTGCCATTAGGTAAAGGGAGGGCATTTTCTGAGGTTCTTCACACTTACTGGCACATCCTATGGGGCTGGAACCTAAACCTACCTGCTTGCAATAACAGTGTCTAGGGCGAGAGGAAGGTTTGGGATAACAGCCTGGGTTTCAGCGACCTTCTCTAAAAGTACATTGCCCATACTATGGGATAGGACTCTATGTACAAAAAACCCTGATCCTGCTGAGCTGCAGGAGCAGAGACCAACAAAACAGAGCAGGAAACAAAACAACCAGGGGCAGGTTCCTCATTTGTTCCTGGGAGCCAGACTCCGGCCACTCCTCCAGCGGTTGCTAGAGGAAAAGGGCAGTCTAAGCAAAGCTTGGGACACATCCATGACTGGCTTGTGGGTGGGCTCTCAGTAGCTCAAACTAAACCCAGGAAGCTGAATATCAGTGTGGGCTCTGTCCTGCAGAAGAGGTGAGAGCAGGAGAGCAGCTTAGGACACAGACTGACCTGGAAATGCTCGTATCGTGGCAGAGGCCACAGCGCGGGGCGCTCACAGCGAGGGAGGAGGACGAGAAGCCACCAGCAGTTCCTCTAAGGCCCCCTGGCCCTGCAGAGGAGGCTCTGCCCTTCCCCTTTCCCTGGGAAGGGAGATTTGCACTTCTGGGACCCACAATTTGGAGGAAGTTTCAGGGGCACCAACCAAGGGTAACACTCCCCTCGGATGCCCACACAACAGGGCCTGGCAGCATGAAGAGGAAGGGGAAAGGCCTGAGCCCTGTGCAAGAGGCCAACAAGGGCAGCTCAGCTTTGCGAAAGAGCTGCCTGGAAACACCGCAACCTCCTGCAGCACCAGCCACCACACTACGGACTCAAGGGCATAAACCTATTTCAGAGACATTATAACATTATGATTCATGTTGGATTGGGGATACAGTGGATTAAGAGCAACTTAAAACAGGTACAAAGGGACATAAAAGGAATTTTTGCTCATAAAAGCAATAGTAGTTACACCAATAATCAGGGTGTCCAATGAACTGGGCCTTCTGGGTGTAGGAAATCCTGAAACAGTCTCCTCTCAAAGCAGTAATCCTGGGGAAGCAACTTGGTCCTAGGCCTTAAAGAGGCATCCGAGTAGCTCCTTCATTCAGAGGGAATCCTACCAATGTTCTAGTTTGACAGATACCCACTGGCAAGGCCCTAAGGCAATCCGGGACACCCAGAGTGCACTACCAAGAGAACATTCCCACACCGAGTAAATACTTCTTAAGGCCTCAACGCAAGCAGGATGCCAGACCCACCTAGTAATGCACAGAAGATCATATTTGGTCAGGCAGCCAGCCCTTCAGAGGGACTTAACCATCTCTGGAGGCAAAGGCAGGAGCATCTGCCCTATTCAGTTATGTGATTGGCAAAATATCCTTGGGAATTGAGCTCCTTTTTTTTTTTTTTTTTTTCTTTAAAGCTTTTTCAATGAGTCTAGACCTACCACCATGAACACCAAGATCCTTGCAGGAATTTGCAGGCTGAAGGGAGAGTCACGATCACATGGGAGACATGTCCCAACGCCTCCAGCAGGACACCGAGCTGCTCTCTGGGATCAGGAATGCGGCTCCAGATGCTGCCTGAGGAGGCAGGATCTGCTTCAGGCATCCGAGGAGCAGCCCAGGGAGAAAGGATTCCCCCTGCATCGCTGTGGGGGGAGCTGCTCATTCCCTCTGTGCAAGGAGATGCTGCAAAGCTGCATTAAGGCGCTGTTTAGTTGGGATTTCCAAGTAACCTGCAGTTCCTCCAAATAGGTCAGGCACGGAAGAATATCAAAAATGAGGAGTTTCTTAGGCACAGGTGACAAGGACTAACCCAGGGGTTCCCAGACCGCACCCCAAGGCAAAGAGGAGGGAGAGAGGCAAGGACTCCTGCAGCCTCCCTGCAGGTCGTTCCAGCTTCCTGCTGCCTGCTCCAGCTCAGCCAACGCTCAGCTTCCGAGCCCCTGCACTGCTTGGATTTAAACATCTCTCCCCCTTACCACCCAGAAAATCATCAGCTGTGTGTCACCTGCACCAGCACAGCCTCTCCCCTTTTCCCTTCCCAGCAACTCAGGATCTCTTTTCTATGTACCTCATTTTCCCCTCTGCAGGGAAGTTTCAGTCCTTTCCCACAAGCAAACTGCCCTCTTTGACTTGTCCAAGCACAACCGTATGTGTAGATCATGCTGCAAATCAAAATTATGCCAGGATATAAAATGAAAAATGGACCCTTAGAGCACCAAACAAATCTAGAGTCATTCTTGTAATCTGAACTATTTCAGCAACTGGTTTATGCTGCAGGCCCATTAATAGCAACATGAGCATAGAAGAGGAGAGTAAACTGCAAATGGGGAGAGGAAAGCAGAGTGAGCGGCTGGGGGCACAAAACCGTAGGTGGAAACAAGTAACCTCAGTATGTGTCCAAAGTTGCATTTGTTACAGTCAAACATAAAAATTACAGGAGTGCATTAAAACACTAGGGGCACTGCAAACATTTCACAGTGCTGGGAGTGTCATTAGTCCCAGCACGGAGAAGCACAGAGGGTTTTGTCCCTCTAAAGCAGCTCCTGATGGAGCTCTACAGGAAGAGAAGCTGCAAGGACAAGAGGGACAGGGTGAAACGAGCTCAAGCTGCAAACACTGCCCGCCTTTATCAGCGGTCAGAAGAACATTCATTCCCACTGCCCTCCGATTGCCACAGATAGGCCTGTGCTTACTAATTTTAGCCATTTTCTAGTTGAAAACTACAAATTATTTCCATATTTTTTTCTCCATTTTGACAGGTCATCAGCTGCTGGATGTGGCCAGTGTGACTGAAAAATAGATACGGTGTGAGAGGAGGTGAGAAACTTTTGGTGGAAAGAGAAATAGATAAAATGCACGTTAAAGACACTAGCAAGCAGCAAGAGAGAGTCCTTGAGGCAGCGCAGCATGTGCTGGGCTGGGAAGGGAGCTCTGCTGGGATGTCCTGAGCTCGGCCTGGCACCCTGTCCCTCCCCGCACACAAAATGAAAAACTGAAGCGCGAGTGCTGTGTGCTCAGCATGGGCAAACGGACACCGAGTTTATAAAATAAGATGCAAATAAATGTATTCTGCGCCTTAATGCACAACAGGGAGGAGGAGGCAGAGAGTAAAATAAAGAGGAGGCGCAAACTAAAATCTCTGAGGCAGCCCAGGCAGGCTCCCACGAGGTGCAAGACCAGAGAGCTGCATTTCCAACACACAAGTCACCAGGTCCCACAGCCAAGCTAGTACCTGGAAGGCTCCTGAAGTCCAAAGCCAACAGCCTTAGTGAAGCATGGCCACAAATCTGAGCAGTTATTAGTGGGTGGCGCATCCCTGAGTGCATTAATTGAGTAGCTTCAAGTAAAGTATTTTAAAGATATTAAAAAAAATAAAAGAAAAAGGGAACTGTTACTTCTAGAGCAATCGAGCAGGAAGCCCAGCTCAGCAGAGCTGCAGTTCCTCCAGCAAGCTGCCTCGCTCTCAGATGGAGCGGGCCCAGGAGCGAGCAGCACCACTTCCAGTTTAATCAGTCCATTCACTGCATTCCCAATCTGTAAAACTTCCCGTCTTTGCCCGGGCCTGCAGAACAACACTGGCAGCGATACAGTTTCAATAACAAACCACAGCCGATCTCGGCTTCCCCTTAAACGACCATTTGCCTGGTACCCAAAGTCAGCAAATTTTGACTGCTGAGAATCAACCCATGAAACCCCAACTCACACTGGCAAGAGATTACTCAGACAAGTCGCTCCTTCCACCGCTTCCCGAGCAGGTTGGTTAGGTCCCTGCCCCAGAAGGTGCACGGACACTTATCAGGGAGGCAGTGGTTATAGCACATGCACGAGAATGTCCAGTTTTGGTTACGTCTTGTGTTTCTCCTCACACACGTCTAACTGGTCTGTCACACCACAGGGACCACTTGTAGAAGAGCCTCCCTTCTACATTCAACACCATTATCAGCATCGCTCCAGTTTTGAAAGATAAAGCAAGCCAAGAGCTTACTTCCCAAGCTCGCTTCCCCAAATTCCCTCTGCTCGATTCCCCAGATGTGCCGGGGAGGATTCCCAGCGCAGGCACTCAGTGAGAGCCGCTCGCTGGAGGCTGCTCCGGCTGCGAGCTCCTGGAAAGCAGAGCGGCGTCTGCTCCGTGCGTTACAGTGATTGCTACTGACAGCTCCTTCATGGTATCACAACAAATTAGGTCACAGATTAGATTTTCATAGCACAGATTACGCGCAGTGCCTGTAGTTTGCTTCTCCAATAGAGAAGGTTGTGGCCAGGAGGTTTGAGCTCAGCACTGGGAACAGGGCAGATGTGGGGGGTGGGGGCTTCCCAATTCTGTCTGAGACAAAAGACAGTTTGGGTGAGAATCAGATAAAATTCTTGGTCTTTACTGCAGTTAGAAGACTTAATATTCTTCCCTTTCTACCAGTATGCCTTTGAGAAATATAGCAGAGTTTATTCACTAGATACCCTGAGATGCTACAGCATTTCTACAGCACTGTGTTTTTTTTCAGAAAACTACATCTTTTTCATGATAAAGATGCAGAACATAAGAAAAAAAAAAAAGAAAAAAAAGAGAAAACTACTGGGAATGGAAAGCAAAGGTATCTATTAGATCTATCCCACCTGACACCACAAAGGTCACTCATACCTTTGATTTCAGCATCTCTTGCTTAGAGAGACCCTGAGGGAATAAGACCATGAATGCAGTGCTTTTTTTTTCCCCTGCAAACCTGTGAGAGGGATCAGTTTTTAAAAAAAATCTACCAAGCAACGACAGCCACAGAATTCAAACACCAAAAGAAAATCCCAGCTGCATGAAGCTGCCCCCAGAGAAGGGTGAAGCGCAGAACAAGCGTTCGGAAAGCGTGTGGAGCTCTCGTGGGCTCCACAGAAAGGGCGCTCCGTGAAGTCCAGCCTGACTGCAGAACTGCGACCCCTGCTCCAACAGTCGGGTTCCCAAACCCTGTCAGCGTTGGGGGCTGCTCCCAAGGATCCCTCCTCGCCCAGGCCTGGGCTCCTGTGGGAGCAGGACGAGGAGTCCAAGCAATCTGAGCACCTGCGGATCAGCAACCCTGGTTCCGGCCCTGGTGGGGCTGCCTGGGTCTGCGAGAGAACAACAGCAGGCAGATAAGCAAGCTCAGCGCCACGGTAAGTGCTAATGGAAAGCCTAAACCTGATGATTAGGGAGATAGGTCCTAGCCTGAGCTAACCTCAGAGACAAGACAAGTCAGAGCTTGGCCTGGCACTGCAGGAATGACCTTCAGCTTGCAAGAACGGCCCTGCCAGCAGTGACATGGTCACACCTTGCACACGTATGTGCTGCTCAGGCAAGGCACCAAAGCGTGGTTGGTCCTCGCATAACAGCCAGCTCCTACCACACACACACCAACCTGCAGCCTCTGCTCAAGCTCTCGGGGCTGTTCGCAAGCAGTGGGGACAGACCCTCTTCCTGCTCCTCACGAAGCAAGAGCAGCCCTTGACGCTCCCCACGCGCAGGCTGGGGCAGTTCCGTGCTCAGCACCCTTCACCCTGCACCGCACGCACGAGACCCAGCGGCAGCCAGCCCAAGTTACCCCAGCCGTGACTTCTGCTCTAAAATGGTCTTGCCCTCCACTTCAGCAGAAAGTTCTTCACAGGAAACACGCTTTTACTTTCAATATGCGCTTGCCCTTGTTCTCCAACAAGCACAGGAAACCTCTCAGTTGAACATCAGCCTTTATTCTCACAAGCCACTATTTATCCTCCGCTACCTTTGAGAAAAAAGGAACAGCAGCTAAGAGTGGCCGTGCCCTCCCACACGCGCAGGCTGCGCTCAGCTTTCAACCACCCTCAGCACATCGGCTCCTGACGCTGCCGCCGCCGGGCGCGCGCACACGGAGAGGCGCAGAACGAAGCCTCATTATTTTTTTCCTCAAGCCTGCGCTGTGCTGTGTACGTTATTGAAAATCCATGGTACATGCTCCTTGCTGAGCAATCTCAACCATCGATCCGTTTAAAGAAACACATGCTCTAAACTTTACTGGAAACACTTTTTAGAAGTATCTGCCATGGACCCGGGGTCAGACAAGCCCTGGAACAGAGACACCCCCGCGCTTCCTCCGAAAACAGAGCCCCTCGCGATACCTCTCTGTTTGGGCTGAAATTACACAATTTGCCTCTTCCCCATTTGTATCAGACAATTAATGAAACGCTGAATAAAAGCTATGCCCACCATGCTTTTTTGAACCCAGTTTTACTTAAAGAAGCATTATTTTTTCAGGGATTAGAGCTCATTTTTAAACAGCCAAAGCATAACGCAGCTCCAAACCTCGCAGCCAGTCCTCACGGTTCAAGGGCTGCTTCGTGCCATTTCCTCTGGAAATTCACCCTTCACCTCTGATCCTTTTGAACCTGCCTAAGAGACGGGGACAGTTTCCACAGCCAGCAGGGTCATACCAACCCCGCTGCCCCTGCCCGCACGAGGAACGACCGAATCCCTCAGAGCAGAAGTTCTGGCCGGCCCAGCGCATTTTTGGCCCCCTCGGGCTGCGCTTCCGCGCGCTCCCTCAGTAACAGGTGCAGGATTGGCAGGGATGACGGCGGGAAGGCTCGAGCCTGGCACGCGGCCGAGCAGGACGGGGTCACCCCACGAAACCCCCCGAGGCACCAGCGGCGCCGCCGCCGCTGCAGACCCCAGGCAGGCGCTAGCAGCGCCGCGGGGCGCGTGATGCAATACTGAAGAACGGCAACTTCCTCCAAGAAAACCACCAGATCGGCTGGATGCTGCTGCTGCCGTGCCCAGCCTCGGTGCTCTGCTTGGGGCCCAAACGCCTTATTTGTTTGTTTATTGATAGATTTCCCCGCGGGAAGGCGGGCGGATGGGCGCTCCGACCCCCATGGAGGGCCAAGCTCCATCCGCTCCTGCGCCGCGGGTGTTTGCAGGCAGCATCTCGCTCCCCAACCGTGTCACCTCCGTCCCCGCGCCGCAGACACGGGCGAGGCCGCCTCTGCGCCCGCTCACCGGCGGCGAGGAGAAGCAAGAGGAGGAGGATGAGGAGGAGGAAGGTATCGCTGCCCCCCACACACAGCGGGAAACTGAGGCAGCGGCGCGGACGCACCGGCACCGCGGCGCTCCCGGCGCGCTGCCCGCCCTCAGCCCCTTCCCGGGGCGCCGCGGAGCGCTGCGGCCGCGGAGGGG
>JAWLRI010000873.1:1822330-1847574 GCA_034781795.1 Crypturellus tataupa
TGCCGGGCCCAGCGCGGGGAGACGGGGCGGCCGGGGCGCCCCGCAGCACTGCGGGACCGGGGCTGCCGGGGCTCCTGCTGATTCCTGTCACATCAGCGAGCAGCCAGAGCTACCGGCTCAGCGGCAGAGCGGGCAGGGAGGGGACGACGGCAGAGAGAGACGGGTCTAAGTAAATTTTGCTGCGGGCACGAATTAACATTGATAAAACAAGTCCCCCCCAAAATCCCACTCACAAAGTTATCTTGTAAGTAGGAATTTTGCACCCTCAATTTTCTCTTTCTTTTCATGGGTACTCCTTTTTGCATCCAGACAGGGAAAGGGGACAGAAGGAGCTTGGATCGTGCAGCATCCCACATCCGTATCCATGTGGAAGGGGCAGGGGTGCAGAGCTAAAGGGGGATCCGAGCAGGACTGAGCCCCGAGCACGGTGCCTGTGGCAGAGCTGCCACAAGGAGGTGGCAGGGGCGCCAGAACCACCGCCAAGGAGGGCCCCAGGCGCTGGGTGCTGCTGCGTCCAGGGCCTGCAGGCAGGAACTGCCCCTCCAGCACCCTTTGTAATGGGTTTTTACAGCAAGGAGAGCACCATTCCTGCTCTTCCAAAGGTGCCCAATTTGCTGTTCACATCCCCCCTCCCTTCGTATGTTCTGCTCTTGCACCTCTACCCTGCGGCGCACACAAAGTTCAGCAGTAGGAGACTCAGCCGTCCCCACCCTCCAGCACCGCTGAGCAGCAGCTCGTATCAGATGCAGCTCAGTGCTGGGAACTCCTCAGCCTCCACGCCTCCTAGGTGCTAAACTCGCTCTGGGAGCAGCCTACCAGCTCTCTGCAGTCCAGCATTTGCTTTCCAGCTTCTTTCTGGCACAGGTCCTGAACAGCAGAGAGACTCTGGCTTGTGAATTTGCTCACACATCCATGCTGAGGTGAGAACACTCCCCAGGTTGCACCTGATGACTTTCTTGTCCCACCTTCTGGACAACAAAAAGTCTCATGTGAAGTGAGAGTTTGCAATTTGCAGTTTCAGGAGGGACCTGCATATCTTACTGCTCAGCTACAAAGACACGATAGAGGGCTCTGGCTTTCCTGTCTAGAACTTTGCTATCTGCAACTCATACTTTATATGTACTTTAGTTCTAGAAAGGTCTGAAAGAAGATAGGAGAAAATAAAATAAAAAAAACACACTATCTACACTTTGGAATGAAGGGAAGCCTAGCAAACATGAATGTATAGGTCTGCAGACATCTATGAACTGTAAAACAGAGATTATAGCCCCCTCCTAGCTTGAAAAAATGTCTGCTTTTGTCTTTGAGGTATCTTTGAAGGAGCCTGTGGCTCCTGGTGTCCTCGAGCCGCTGAGGAAGCCTGTGGGCCCCAGTGAAAGTCACTGCGCTGCCAAACAGCTCTCGGCCTCTCTGCAAGCTGAGCTCAAAAGGTCAGTCACAAGCTCTGGGCACTTCTGTTTTTCACGAAATAACAGGTTTTGAGTATTTATTTAAACATTAACAACTTCAGCTCAGCAGCATTTTTACAGTTCTCACCTTAGCAGGGATGCAAGGGCAGGAGGAGAGAAAAGTGTTAGTAACCAAATTGGGTTTTAGACCAGCTTCAGCCTTCAGATTGGAGTGTTCTGGAGGATAAGCATCTTGCTCGAGTCTTCAAGGGTAATGAACTTCTGCTATAGAACTTCAAGGAAAAGAAGAAATGCTGTTTTAACTGAAGCAAAAGAAACAGCCTCAGGGGGTAAGAGGCTAGGGGGGATCTGTGGAGATGGATCAAGTCACCCACCCACCTTTCAGCAAAGGGTGACAAGCAAGAGCGGACGTTTCCAATCAGACACTACACGGACCAAGAGCAAACTGAGAGGAATTGTATAATAGTGTTAACATGGGATGTAATGTTCCAGGTAAAATTAATGCTTGTTCAAAACACTCGTTCTTTGGGCAGAACAGAAAATTATTGATTAGATGCTCTAACAGCATTAGTGGGTGCAACAGCCACCACAAATTGTCCCCCGTTACTGTGAGCAAGAGGGTCTGCTCAGTGACTGAGAGAGGAACAAGATAAATCTGAGCAGTGACAAATCCCCGTCCTTAGCGCTGCTCTGACTCCGGTCTCCTTCAGAATTCCCTGCTCCCGGCACGCTGCAGTGCAGGGGGTACGAGCTCAAGGACAAGCTCCCAAAAAGCACTTAGCTTATTTCAAGAGGAAACTTGATCACGCTCTGCAGACGACTGAGCTGTAAATCAGGTTTCAGATAACTCCCCCAAAGCATCATTAAGAAGACCCAAACAGCTTGGTTTGTATTAGATAAAAAACACTCCAGCTCACAGCTGTACAGATAAAAACACCTTACACTGCCGTGTCTATGCTATATTGATCTGGAAACCTCAAGTTGTCTTTTAGAAGGGCTAAAATAAGCATCTCAGAGGAAAAAAAGAAACAGCCCAGCTGCCTTAAACTGAGTTTTGAGAGAATATTCTCTGCAGAACTTGGGCTCTGCCTACACTAAACACAGTGTTCAAGAAGGGATCTTATCGCAGCAGTCTCTCGAGCCCTGTGCTCTTGCAGTTGCTGTTTTTGATACAAGCCACATTGTGTAATTTTACACTCCCAACTTTTCCTCTGGCTAGAGGATGAGAATGAAATTTCAAGTGACTTGTTCTTTTTGGAGCTGTTAAATCAAAATCTTTCCAGAACCTGGTCAGGGAGGGGAAAATAAGCTACATAAGTGGCACCAAAACTGAAATTCTACACACGCTCGCACGCTCACGCTCTGCTTTTCATGGAGCCTATGGAAGGCACAGAGAAAGCAATTGAAACTGTGGACAGAACAAGTATTTTGCTTCTAACTTTACTTACTAAAGTTTTTCAGAGAAAGGCAATTCCATCCATATTTAACAGCTCTTAAAAATATACACATTCAATTGCATTATATAAAGGATAGTCAATATTCAAGGAAAAAAAAAAAGACATTTCAAGTGTTGAAGTTCTACTGATTTGGAATCCACACTTTGGTCCTATAGGATATTCCAGTTGACAAAAGGGCCTTGTTCAGATAGCTGGGATCAACTGAATACATTTATTTAAAAGCAATTTTAAATATTAAAAAAGTAGAAATTAACACATACAGTACTCAAAAACTGTCACATTAAATACATGTGAATAGACATGTGTACTGATGTTTTACCTTAACATTCAATGAGAAGTCAAGATTTTAACTAGTGGCACGACCAGATCTGATTTCTGTACATGTTGATGCACTATGTAATAAAAAAATAAATAGCAACTGTTGTTCAACAGTAAATAAGACATCATCTGCAGAACATACTTCCCCCTCTGGGGGCACCTTGCCCTGCCCTCCCCCCAACCCCTTATCAGCTATTTTTCCATAAAGATTTAGACTTTCCAAATACTATGTCATGTACAAAATTGCAGACAGTGGCTCATTGAGTTCAAATATAATACTGTACTAAACTCAATCAATATCATACATTTTCAGATTTCTTATGACCCACAATAAGCCAGAATAAACAGAACTATTGTTCCCAGTGGAACTCATTTAATTTTATAAAATGCATATGTATACTATTTTAAAGAGCGTAGAAAAGAATAGACATTTGACTCTACATAACTTTACATGCCTAGGTTTTCTTTATATGGTTTGCTTTTATCAGTTTATTTCAAGATCACTTAAAAATACAATTAACCACAAAAGTGAATAGGTTTTGTTCTTGAATGCAACTTATGCACTGTATTAATGGATAAAATGGAATGCTAAATAAACGCTAGTCCTGACTTCCTTTCAATTTAAAAAAAAAAACAGAATAAAGTCTGAAATACTGAAAGTGGTAATACTGAAGATGAGATGCCAGCAGGCTCACTCATGTAAGAATTTTTCTTGAAATAAAACCGTCATAAAACATAAAACCATTAATAGTTGATAAATATTTGCATTTTTCCATGTTTGATTCAGACCAATATTTGTTTCCATACTTGCCACATAAACAGAATTAAATATTCACTGACTACAGTCTGGTAAAACTGGATTAAAAATGAAAGCCTTCAGAAAGTTTGAGATGTGCTTTTATGAAATGAAAAAAATCTTTCTCTGCAGCCAAGACAATCTGCTTTGAAACAGCAGAACTAGGTACTGATGCCAAAATAACATTTAAAGCAAGTAATACAAAACTACATATGAAAGTTATAAAACCTGCTATAGACAAACAGGGGAAGGAGGGGGCAAGACCATAATTTCATTATGTTTTGAAGTTAAAAGTGATGTTGAAAGTGAGATAGGAAATGAATGTTTTCACTACTGCACTTAAGTGTTTTCTGGCAATGCAATTTGATATCAACTTTCAAGAAACCACCGGTCAAATGCAACCTTCCAATGATCTTCTTAGGAATTAACTTTATAACAGTATTCTTTCTTGTTGGTGCTTTGAATTAAGACTATTACAAATTCAGTTTAGTGGAAACTACTAAATACAGCTTGGTACTCGTGATCTGAGTTATACTATTAATAGCCTGATCAAATGCATGAAAGTTCATCTTAACATCCATTTTTAGAGCAATTACAATAATTTAAATTTATCCTTATACCACCACGTAAGAAATTTCATTTTAGGTAACTGACTTTTTAGCAAGGTTAAAGACAGGAAAAAAATTAAAAAACACACAAAATCATTTTTCAAAGAGCCAATTAGCTATAAACAAATACTGTTGCAAGCTCACATTAATTTGAATAGCGTTTTTTTTTCTGTTCTTCAAATGTAGCTATGTAACTACAGTACTACTTTTGCACAAAGGCAGGTTTCAAGTAAGCATCTAAATGCATGCATAATGTCAACAGTTAACATTTTCTAGAAGTCCTTGGTTACTAAGAATTCAGTGAAAGAAACCAGCAAATTTCACATATATCTACTAAAGAACAATATGACTAATTTCCATTAACATAAGTTTTTCGAATGAAAGAAGTTTGTAACTTTTTATAGTGAGGTAATATCACAGGGGAACTGCAATCACAGTTTGGCAAAGGTCCACATAATATAAACATGAAATGCCGTATGCACACCATAAAACATTACTGTTATCTGTAAAGTCAGTGAATATTTGTCTTCATAATTACACTTAACTGAGTACTATATTAAATAAATACCAAAGTGGGTTTTCATAACTGTAAACTGCGTACACTTATAAACTGCAGACTGATTTTTAAATTGTCCAAAACCATTCACTCATTTCTAACTTTCTGCTAATTGTATATTGAGAATACCGAGTTATTAGGAACAGTCATTTCTGTACAGTTACGTGGTTGATGGAGACCACCTATGTTGGGAAAGCTGGCGGTTCAAACAGGTTTTTAACAGCAAAGACAGAGATGTAAGTGCTAGATGCCGAGGATGGCTTCAACAAACCCAATAAGGCGTGCCAGGTTCCAAGGCTACCATAATACTGGCAAAGGCAGAATAACACAGTATATTTACAATACATATAATTCAACCTCATGAGGTGAAACTTAAATGAACTCGTATTTTGTAACAGCAGCTATATATACAATTGTGCACAGGATTACAGGGAGGCAGCAGCGTTCGCTTTTGCTAAAAAGCCCGTCTTGCATGAAGGATGTGCAATGCTCAAGTTTAGGGTTTCTCGGCTGTTCGTTTTCCTAGTCTGACAGGATGTGCACAAAGGACACCGGGAAGACCCCTTTCCTCTCGGGCTGTCCTTCGATGTGGCCAATCTGTAACACAGCAGGGAAAATAGTACAAGTTATTCATGGCCTGTGTTTACACCATTCAGCAACAGGATTGCACAGAACTCCAGGAGCTTCTGAAAGTTCTTGGGCAGCCAAAAACATCATTTAGCTAACACCGAAATTTGTGTACA
This sequence comes from Crypturellus tataupa, assembly GCA_034781795.1. Lineage (NCBI taxonomy): Eukaryota > Metazoa > Chordata > Aves > Tinamiformes > Tinamidae > Crypturellus > Crypturellus tataupa. The sequence continues at coordinate 1,828,218 of JAWLRI010000873.1, forward strand.
TGAAAATAAAACTGTACAAACATACTATAAATAGGTCAAAATAAGCCAATCTTAAAAGAAAACAAAAAGGATTAAAATTGAAATTGGACACAGAGTGGAGCTGCGCACACTGCTTAATTTAAAGAATCTCACCAAGACAGGAACTGGTTAGATTAACTTACAGGCACACATACCAGTTTTCCAGAACCATTCATCCTGGCTAACTGACTAAAGCCTGAACACCTCACTTGAGAAAAATGTCTGCTACAAAGGTGATGTTACTCATCTTCATGACTGCGTACCAGAAATCCTAGGAAAAAAGTTCACTTGAAGTGACAAAGGCCACCTACTTTCTCCTTGAATTATTATGATTCTTAATGATTTACATGGTACTATTTATAACAAAGTGTCTTCCGATTAAGTGTCCTCCATATACAACTTCTTAAGGAGAATAATCTGCAATGAGTGAATTGTGTAGCAGTTGATAAAAAATAACCAGATAACTTAAAAAAAAAAAAAAAAGCCATCTTGTGTGTTAACTTATTAAAGGTGTAGATTATAACCAGCTCTCAAGCCAAGAGCCAACGACAATGAAACCAGCAGCACTGGCAGAGCAAGGTCTTGCTAAACCACACAACCTTGCTGCCGTCCTGCAGCAGGGCCGCTCGCTGCCCTCCCAAGGGTAACGCGCCTCCCTCCTCTCCGCAAGCTCACCGAACGGGAAGGGGAAACACGCAGGCCTGGCCGTTTCCTCTCGCACAGCCAAATTCTTGAGGCGTGCGAGTCAACAGCCCTGATTTCCTGCTGCAGAAGTGGCCTGAAGCGCGTTTATGACCTTGCCAGGCAGGGGGCTTTTTAGGACCCCAGGATACAGCGCGGACCAGCTTCACCAACAACTCTAACGGTGAGCAGGGAGCGGATGCCCGGGCTGTCACCACAGCTGTCCCCGGGGCATGGCCTGTGACAGCCACCTCCACTGCCCTGCTCGTGGCTGAGGTATCTGGGAGCGATGCCAGAGCCAGGGCAGCAAGGGCTGCGCTGGGCAATCCCAGGCACCTCTGCCTGAAGTCCAGAGAAGGAGGGAGAACGATCCCAAAACTGACACAGGAGGAAGGGAAGGACAAGGTGGATTACTACCTGTCCTTTATGAAGGAAAACCAGCAACATACAGCACTAATTAGAAATAATCTTTCAGACTCCCAGCAGCTCTGTCAGTATAAATTTAACACGTTTGGTGAACTTCAGATAACTGCATCTCTTGTTTTATGCAGGACGTGAGCAGGCTGAAGGAAGGGAAGATGGGACAGCACCTCTTGATCCACGCAACAGGATGGCAACGTACATCAGCAGCGATGCCTGTGAATACAGACTGACATGGGGAGCTAGCAACCAAGCTGGACCTAGTCAGGGTGGTTTTATCAGTCCCCCAGGAAGAAAGAGCTCCTCAGAGAAAAAGGAAGGCTCCTCTTCTATGAGTTTAAACATCGGCTATTAAACAAAAACAAACAAACAAAAAATCCCCAAACAACCAATAGAGGTGGGGAACAAAGACTCAAACCTCAAAAAAAAAAGGATTTTCAAGAAAAAAGTCACATTTTCTCAAGTCAAAGAAATTTAAGTGGAAGTATACAAGGAAAGGACACATACCCACCACTCTTGGTCCTCTTCACCGGTTACAATTATTACTTCTCCTTCGACAAACGTGAGCTCATCATCATTATCTGCCTGACAGTCGTAAATGGTCTTCACTCGCCTAACCTTGTTTTTTCCCTAAAAGTATAATGAAATTTTAGATGAAAGAGCTCAGAAGCAGTAAAAACACATATCATGCAAGCTTTGCTTTTTAGTTAATATTTTATTCGACAACTCAGTGAAGGCTACCAATTTTTTCCTTGCAATCAGGGACAAAAAATTCCCCCCAAACCAAAAACTCTGCTTCAGCAAGCAATTTAAGCAAGCATGACCTACATAGGTCTAGTTCTCTTCTTTAGGCTTTCTTTCTTCTTAAGATACAGAACTCCACACAGAGTTTAGCATCTATTGCACTGCTCAAGTAACCTACATTTCTTTTGGTAAAGAAGCTTAACACTTTAACTTTGCTCCAGTGAACAAATATTCTCCTTCCTTTCTAATAAATACTTATATCAAAAATACACCCGCAAACAGAAACTGAAATCCAGTCTCCATTGAATATTATGAGAAATAGGGGCTGAGGAAAATGCTGAATTTAAATCCCAGTATTCCTTACAGTTTTGGTTTTGGATCTAGTACAAAAAAAATGCAGTATCCTTTGATTTCAGATCTCCTTATGGACTGAATCTGGAAATTATTTTTCGAATTGCTTTTGGTGCAGAATGTTAGCAATCTCTCACTAAAAGAAAATAAAATAAACTTTAATTTCAGACTGCAGTACTATCTTGCAGCTACAATATGAATAAATACTCTCACAGCTTCACTGTTCCAAGCCCAAACATTTTCTAGGTCACATTTTGCTGCATACTGCTAATTCATATGAAAGAGGCTGAGCCACAGACTCCTCCCTGAACATATGTTTCCCAGGGCAGGAAAAAGGCTTTAGATCATTTCCAAATTAAGCAAGCAATTCTTGCAGCAAAATATGCCTGCAACTTTACAGTCTTGTATATTGTATCTATATATCTTTAAAAAACACAGCTCCTATTTGAGCAGGAGTAGCCAGGTAACAGGAGCGCAGAAACCAGGAACAGCAGCACACAGAGATAGGCAGCAGAAGGGCTATGAGGAAAAGTCAGCAGGTTTTGAGGAATTACAGCCAAGAGTAGCTTCACAGAGGACATCTCCCAGGGTGTCTTCTCTTTGTTAATACCTAGACATTTGAACAACCTCCTATTTTGGCAAAAAAACATCCTGCTGCAGTTCAACAACAGTGTAAATACCTAGCAAAGAGCACTCAGACTGAGGTCAGGTCACGGGATAATGAAAATTATGGAAGGATCTAAGGAATAACACAGTTAATACAATCACATAAGACTAAGAAAACCATACTTTTGAGACAAATATATAAATTTCACTTCAAGTATTTCTCTACCACATCAAAGGGATGTTTTACAGCCAGGATTTGATACAGTAAAACGTTGCTTCAAAGAACACTTTTTAATTCAGATAATTTAAACAAAAATCTCAACTATCACGAGGGATTGGAATTCAATACTAATGGATATTTGAGGCCAGCCTTGGCTTTCACCTGCAGAGAACTTTTGCAAACAGTTCCAATGAATCCTACAGTAATGAAGAGAAACATCTACCGTGTTCTTATTTACATTAAACAATATCTTGCTATCTTAGAAACATTTTAGCTCCTTTCTGAAGCTATCGATTTTATAGGAGACAAAGAAAACAAAAAACATTCAAGCGCTCAGTGTGATTTTAGAGCACTTGGATCAATTTTCATCTCTCTACATTTATACTTTCCGTTCCTCACATATTGTCAGCATTCACATTTCATCCTAACAATTCTGAACACCTGTTTCTAAAGCTTCCAATAAAATTTCCCACCAGATGAGCAGCAATTAGAAGAGTCAAGTATCCACTAGCACTAGGAGCTGCCATTACAGGTCTCAGCATGGCACTAACGTAGCATTTCATCAATTTGTGCTGCATGCAAAGAATATTAGAAATAATTTATCATGGGTTCAAAATTTTGATCACTCTACAGCAGAGGAACTATTTAATTTACTGTTCATTTAATAATGGCTGAATTTTCAGAATACTGATTTTTTTTCATCATTTTCTGCATAAAATGGTGGAAGAGTTCAAGAGATTAAGCAATTCTTTGCTTTCTTTCCTTACAAGGAAGAAATAGCGGAGAGCACCCACACCATTTGCCTCATTATTTTTAAAGGTACATAATCAAATCCAAGTTGCAGACACATTTTGATCAGAGCCTGAGGACACCCTATTCAACTACCAGAACAACCAGGAAGCCCAAACAACAGCCATCTTGTCCTCGGTTCAGTTAGGAGCCTACAGACAAGTCAGTGGCAGAAGTCAAGCAGGGAGATGGCTGCAGAAAAAAAGACTGTTCTTCCTCAAATAATCACAAGGGAGAAACTCCCCCTCTGCTTTCAGTACAAGAAGGGAAGTCGTATTTCCTTTTACTTAAGTGCTTTGCATAGCCAATTTGACAAGCAAAAACAACTCTTTTGATGTATTTTTTATGATGAAAATCATGAGAGAGCTTTAGAGTTTCACAAAATGATTTTTCTTCATGCATATATATATATATATACACACACATATGCATGAAGATTCTCAGCTGGCTGGAAGTTGCACGGACTGCCATGATGGCCACAGCATTGAATAAGGGGACTTGGAATTTAGTTATAATTCCAGCCCTGCTACTGCACAACACCCAGGAATGTGAATTTTACCAATATAATATTTGAATCTTTCTTTCCCACTTAAGTGTACCAATGTTAAACATTCACAATACGAATGTTTGTCAGTTGACTTGTATTTAAGTTTTGTATCTACTGACAACAGGTCCTAATTCCTAACACTTTCAAAAGCAAATAAAAATAAAGCACAGAAGAGCACCACTTTGATTCAGAATTATAGCTATTATGCATAAAACCACTCAAGTTCCCTAGTAAATCTGAACACATGATCATGCTCCCAACACTACTGTTTTATCTTACTAGTATTTGTTTTGGCAAGAGGCCTTGTGAATCCCCAGGGTTTGTAGAAGCTGCTTGTGAGCACAAAAAGCATCTCTACCCCCTCACAGCCAATACATTTACCCGTTTCATGTGTATAACTTAAGGGCTTTCTTTTTTTTTTTTTTTTTTTTTTTTTTGTGCAAGTAGTCGTACAACAGCTTCAAAGCCTTTCAGGGATCCTCTCAGCTAGCTGCAGCAGTACCTACCATATTTATTTTCCTGGGCAGTGGCACGGGCGTTTCTGGCAGGGTATGCGCTATGTCATTGGACTCCTCAGACGCTTGTTTTTGGACGGGGTCTCTAGACTGTACATTTGGAGAAAGATCTAACGAGTGAGATTTCTGATTTGCCTCTGCAGGCTGAGGCTTTGGTGACGGTTCTCCACCTTGAGTTTTAGCCAGCACCTCTCCTAGCTGAGGTTTTGGAGGAAGGTCCTTCATTTGTGGCTTTGGAGGTAAATCTCCAAGCTGTGGTTTTGGTGGCAAGTCTCCTAGCTGAGGCTTTGGGGGCAGCTCTCCAGGCTTTGGGGGCAAATCTCCCACTTGAGGTTTCTGAGTAAGTTCCAGAGGCAGAGGCTTTGGGGGCAGCTCTCCAGGCTGTGGTTTCTGTGGTATATCGATGGACAGCGAAGACTTCTGGAAGATTTCCACGTGCTGACTGGATTTATCTATTGAAAGATGATGACTGGTTTCTATTTTCCTTAGTGCCACTAAAACAAACAAACAAAAAAGCATAATTGTTTTTTTTTTTTCATAATCTTATTTTAACATTCCACTAAAGGACTTAGTGAACATATGGTCATTAAATCACTGACACCTGGTAACTGCCCATATGTCTTCTTAATCTGTGGCAAATACCTGACAATACAACTTTATTAACCCTACTACGCTGAGGGCAGTGCTGGGTCTCATCACACTGCTCCTGCAGGAAGCCACCAGTGCCAATCCAGTAGTTATCAGGTCACAATTTAGAGTAACTAGTTAAGGTGAAATAAGGACCTTGAAGAAAAATATTAATAAAAGAAACTGTACTATGCAAGACAACTCATCAAAGCCACTGATGTGACTTCAATGAAAATTCTCTTTAATGGCAGTAATACATATCTACAATTGAACTCTATGTAGAAAAATAGACTAAATTTTAAGATTAGCCTCTCCAGCCTCTTTAGGGAAACAGCAAGTGACTGTGTTCATCCAGAGTATACACAGTATGTGATTATTGTCAAACCAAAACTGATAAAAATGAATCACTAATTAATTTTTAGATTTTTAAATATTATTAAATATCTATAATTAAGTTCTTGTGAAATGCTTTGAAATAGTGTTATTTTGAAGGTTTTATGGGAGGAAATGGAAAATAAGCAAGTCCGTTCGATTTACTTTGTCTCAGTGTCATAACTTCCTTTTTACTGATCCTACTGCTAAATTTCCTAAGAAAGACTCTAACTGGATAATGCTGTGGGACTAGAAATCCAACTTAGAAAAACAAACACCCTATAATAAAGGAAATGAAGGGGAAAAGAGAAAAAAAAAAAATTGTGTTCCACAAGGAAAGCAATGAATTTTGACTAAAAGGAGTAATTTCATACTGTGTTCAGCTTTGCTTTAATGTCATATGATACCATCCAGAAGGGTGCTCTGATATTTTACAACCAACCCAACACCATTCACTTTGGATATCACCAATTCCAAGTATGTTTCAGGCTATTTTTTATGGCTATTCATACCAAAGAGGAAAATTTTATATAATTTTCATGAATTGAATTACATAGTTACTTTCAAACATTGTGTTTTAAACCAAGTCCATATATGACTGTCTCCTAGCCATATATATTAGCAAATATGCAAGCACTGATCATCCACCTCAATTTAGGTCTTAAGGAAATGATATAAAAACTGGTATTGCTCCTGATGAAAGTGCTTTGATTTTGCACCCATATAATTTTCACCTAAAACAAGCTTTCAGTTTAAATCAAGGAAATGCTGACTTTCTTTGTAGTGATACCTCATCATTTCAAAGCTCTTTGAAAAGATGTCTTAACAAAGCTATTATTGTTAAATAAGGTTTAAACTTCATATTTACATTTTATGTTAAAATGCTTTATGCTCTATATTTCAGTCACCTTGGGAAGTTTAGCCAGTCAGCATCACTTCCTGATTTTACGACTCTAAAGTAATCATCCACTCAGACACTGACTACATAATGTGCTCCTCATGGGAGGCAGTGTCCGGTAGCTATGAGGTAGGTCTGTGGTGAAGTTTGTAGTGAATTGCTACAAAGAGAACCAAAAGACCTCCTGAACTCACCAGCCAGGTTGTGTCTGTCTTCTTTAGAGAGAGACGTGAACAAGTACATTTCAAGAAGAGGCCCATGAAATGTCAGTCGGGACCATGATCTTAGCAAGTTTGTCACTCGTGCACAAGCAAGTATGTGACCCACCTGAATTCCTTCCAAGAGGGTAAGAACAACCCTGTTCCCTCAAGACAGAGGTTCTTAAAGGCAATGGACCCAAGCTGCATCAAGAAGGTTAGGAAAAATGGATATGAAGTTCAGCTCCCATGCAGAGGCTACCCATGGAGATGCTCAAACTTGACTGTACGAAGCCCTAACTGTCTGATCGTACATCAGAGTCTGCCCTGCTCCAAGTGCGGGAGACTGGGCCAAACGGCCTCCTGAGGTCTCAGCCTGCTTGAGCTGTTTTATGATTCTATTTTCCTCCAAGGACTAACTCCTTTTCAGTTTAATAAAAAAACTTTTAGATCTTCCAAAATCCTTTTCAGTCTTGCTAAAATTTTGTTTGCCATGTTCTAGGAATAAATCTTTCACTGAAATTATAGTATATCTAAAACAAGTATCAACCCTTACGCACATTTAAAAGATAAAATCATCTCCCTCCTCCCTTCCCTCTCTCCCCCAGAAAGTTTTGGTTTGTAGATTTGCTTGTTTATTTTTTTTACCTTTCTGAGGTAGTTTGGGAAGAACTCTTGGGCCAAGTGCAGTCTTTGCAGTTCCAGTGCTAAAAATCAATACATGAGAATTATTACAGCTCACAACTGTTACACTTTTTTTCCCCCATTTTTAGGTCCCCACAACCATAATTTAGAAAAATCCACAGTTATATTTGTTTTATATAATGAAGTTTTCACTCTGCTTGTGGGTTAGCCCTGAAACTCAAAGCACTATTAAGAACAGAGCACCTTTTCATACAGAAAAGACAACATGCAGAGGTCATGCAGAACTTTAAGGCTGCAGTGTAGATTTATCCTAGGGACCATGGTACGTGCAAAAACATACTCTGAGAACAGGTGAAACAGAACTTTGTCTTTAAACATTAAAGCAACTACACTGAATCACTCAGAATATAATCCCTTCTTTACATTAGCAGCTTGAAGTTTCTCAAATTGAGCTTGTCTTGTCACTCACTACATGACTAGGGTATTGTATATAAATATACTTACTAAGAATTTGCACAAAAAGTCAAAATCCTTCCAAACACACAGCCAAGTTGCTTTTCTATAAATGGACTATGGGACCTCCCTGCTGTGTCCCACTCCCCCCCAAATTCTGTGCATACAGTTCAGTAATTCTAGAATCATTCCTGTACCAGAGAGACTTAAGAAACTCGTGTTGAAGTCTGTAGGGCACAATTCTGTTGAACCCTTCTTGACCTTGAACATTCTGGTGAAAATAGGTTTTCCTTTCGTTAGTTTATATATCACTGAAAAGTGTTTCTTGCTGCATTAGCAGCAGACTGTGGTATTTCCATACTCAGCTGTCAACAACGACATCACACTGTGTCCAGAGCTGCTTGTCTCGAGGCACAGTCTAAACAGCCTTAGGTCACAGAAATCAAAAAGGCTCTGAAATACCGGTTATGAAGACGTTTAAATGGCTGTGATTCACTGTGCTTTCTGTCCTGCATGAGGAAAACATTCCACAGGCATTTCACCTTGTTCATTTCATTTTAAAATAAGTAACAAAAAGAATGTGATCTTTGAGAAAATAAGTTGCTCATTGCATAGCAGATTTTGCTAAATATTGGAAGTGTTTCACCCCTGATCCAAATACAAGTTATGCCTGTTTGTTCAGGCTACCAATCTTATAAGATAATTTGCTTCCTTAACTCAATTTAATCCTAAACTACCATCTGGTTTGGCACCAGCTAAGATCTGTCGTGAAAGGGGAAAATGATCTCACTGGTTGTTCTGCTCTTGTGAAGCTATGTAGCTCAGACAACATTTGCATTGCTGGATCCCAGCCTCCTTAAACCTATACCACCTCCAAACCCCTCATGCTCCAAGGCGCTTTTAGCACTGGTGATATTAAAGGGAGAATGAGCTGTGCTTTTTCATGAGATATTTAGGTTGATTTCAAACACCTCTCCAGAAAAAGCTACAAAAAAAGAAAGCAAATTGATTTAAGGCATTTTAAAAAAATAATCAGTATCACCTCAAAATAATGCAAAACAATGAGGAAGAATAGATAAGGAAGTCAGGAACTTGCTAAAATATGTTCAACAGAGCAGAAAGTTTTCTGCTCCATGAACAACCTTGAATATGGTATTACTTATGCCTAAACACTTTGAAATGAGTATAAACAAACACTTTCAGCTTCATTTTCTAGGCTTGATTTAAAGACAAAAATATATATCAACGCAAAATTGAAAGAACAGCCAAACTCACTCTTCCATCTGTAAGTAATTAGCTGTGCCCTTAGAGTCTTAATTATATCAAGAAAAGCCTCACTCCTATACCCTGACATTACGAATATCAAGCATGGCACCAGCTCCTTACACTGCAGACCAGTGCTCACTTTCTTCTGAACCCACAAACCACCTGGAAGGTTTCATCACATAAAACAAGTTCTGATACTAAGCATGAATCCAATGCCTGTCAGTGTTTTATTACAAAGTGCATGTCAGCACACAGGCCCAGCAGACTCGGACACTGTTCACCTGCAAGACTGAGATTGGTCCTCTCTCTTGGGGAAGCTACTTCTATGCCAATACACCAGCAGTGACATCACGAAGCGTTTTATTTTTCTACAGCACCAGGCACGATACCTCAACACTATGAAGCAGATAAAATGAAATGGCAGGAACCATCAAGACAAAACTCCTTGTCCCTCTGGACTTCAGTTTAAAGCGAGTGCTCTAGCCCTGAGGGCACTTTTGTTTGAGCAATGGACGGATATCCTAGTACAAGTGGTTTTCTCCATCCCCTTCAAAACCTGCCCCGTGTCTGCATTGCTCTGAGCAAGGCACAGAAAGCTCAGTGAAGCTAAAGCATGTGTGCTTGTAACACATGCAAAACACTAACCATGTCCATAGCTGAGGTTCTGCCTCATATAAAAGGCTGATTTTTCTTGTTTACAGTTAGATGCATTAAGATAAAATTTCATCGTCAAACTTATAGATACCAATTTGATTTTACCTTGACTGCTGAGACATCCCCTCAAACTTGTTTGCAGCCTTAGTTGACGGTGGGCCCAAATCATTACCTGAGGTAAAAGAACATTAAAACAAAATAACATTAAGAAAACTGAAATGTATAAATTTACATCAAAGTCATAGCTTTCCAACTATTCTCTACAGAACATGTCTAAATATTTCAAAGCCCATTCTTTATTAATAACTTCATAAACTGAGAAAGATACAGGGACCATAACAATACTCTAAACTGGCCTGCATAAACACACGTTCGAAAGAAGCCACTCGAAGCTGACATCTGCTGGCAAGGAAGAGCACTGAGTTACGCTGTGGAGTTACTACTGTACTGAATTGCTTTTCTTCTTTCCACCTCAATACAGTGTTCCAATTTTCTTGGAAACAGAAAGAAATACTCAAACCAGTATCCAAATAAATTTATGGCAGATGCTTAAGTTTTGCTCTATGAGGTGCATCTTTCTAAAATCACATAAGCCTGATTTTATTCACAAAATACCAAATTTCTGTGGATTGGTATTTTATTCTACAGAATCTTTAAATCACAAGAGGCTACACTTTAAGTGAATGTTACCAAACCTGAATTAACTTCCTGATAAAGACAAGGTCCTAAGTTTACTCAGTTTTGTCAAGCAGCAGCAAAATCTCAATCCAGGTGCTTCTGAACTCTTCTAGTACAAAAGATCTCCTTCATTATCACCACCATTCCCAAGGTACAGTTACATACCTATCTTGTGTTAGTGTCTTCATCATACCCCTTTCCCTCTCCTGTAACAGCACATCTTAACAATCTTAGAACCAGCTTCAGAAAATTACATGTATTTCCCAGGGACAACATATACCAAGAAGCAGAACAAAGTATTTCCTATGCAAAGGCCAACAGTCTCCCACTCTTAAGGTATCAGAGTCTAATTGAAATAATGGAGACAAAAAAATAGTATTTTTAGAGGAATTAGCTTTTCTCCATCCCTTTACCTGTTCCAGCCAATAAAAGGTATCTCTCTATTATGGTATCTACTTTGTCATACATGGGTATCAACCTGAGTGATGAAATTACAGAAAGTGTGGTAAGACTGCAGCCAATCCTATGTCATAAGGAGTAACAGTCCCTTGAATTTCCTGAACTCTCATAATTTTCAATTGTTGCAGAGAAGCTAATGTTGAGTCCTGTTTTAAAACGAGAACAAACACTAAGTCCTTCACGTGCAAATCCTATGGATAAAGCAAGAAAAAGTATCTCATGGTTGCTGTAGAAATACAAAATAATCTACATGCCACTTTTAAAACATCTCTAAATAGTAACTTAATTTAGTAGGACAAAACTTACAGATTGTTCTGCTTGAACTCTCAATTAACGTGTAGGTGAGAAAAACACTGAAGTGCAAAGCAGCAAGAAAAATGACGAGAGAGAGGAGCTTTTGAAAAGCAAAGCTGTGAATTTGGGCAAAATTCTTAAACACTCAGCAGAGCAAAGGCAGATGGAAAAGCCTTCCTCTTCAAATAACTTTACAATACTCAAAAAAACACTGAAAAACCAAAGTGATTTTTGTACAGTTCTCATCTAAGGGGAAGAAAAGGCTCCTCTTCCATGTACAGAGATTTGCCTACATAGTATGGCAGATTGGAGGAAAAAAAAATGTTCTCTTCTCTGGCCCTGCTTTGAAAAGCTACTTTAAAGTTTTTCAACTTCTACTCCACACCTACATCTTCCCATATTTTTCTTTTCCCTATCTCTTTTTTTTTTAAGAAAAATTGACACTAACTTAACATCTGCTCCCATCACAATTTTCATTCTGCAAGTGTGAGATTCCACAAGTGCAATGCTAAAGCATGTGGTATTTTTGGTGCTGATTTGGACTAAAAGATCTTTTAATTTTGAAGTCCAAGCTCCACAGAAATGTGTTGACTACCTCTAAAATAATGCAGGGCTATTAAAATTGGCAGGAAGGGCAACACATTTTCCACATCACGGTTTCTAAAAAAGTAGAGAAATGCAAAGATTATCATTATTTTTACTTCTTAATAAAGATGCTTTGCTTTTCATTAGACTCTATAGTTTTATTCATATTAAATCATAGACTAAATCATATATATGCTACACACAGGCACTTCATGATTTAAGACGTTTAACTGAAGTTAAATTCAAATTTAATTTTTTTTTCTCCCCTAGGAAAAAATATAGTTTTAGGCTTGCTGGAAATTTTATGTTCGTATTACACAAAAAGAATACTCAAGAGATCCGAGTAGTATATGGATTCCCCCCTTACATAAGTATTGGATTGCAACTCAAAAGCTAATGGTATTTGAGGAAATCCTGCCAGCTATCCTAAAATCATGGAAAATTACATGGGCCTGTGATTTACAGCTACAAGAAAAAACTGACTGCACAGAGATCTTTATTAAAAAGAGAATAAATCTGTGTAGACAGGGAAATAATTTTTAGAAAGTTTCCCTCAGAAAAGTAACCTGGTGTACAACTGTTTATTTTTTTTATTTCTATTGCTGGTGGAAGGATGCAAACCGATCAGTCTTTTTATGTGTACAGACAACATCACAAAACCTGAAAACATTAAGACAACACATCTCGTCCACTTAGTTATGATCGCTTCGCAGGAGGAACTTGGCACACAGACCAAGGGAAGAAAAAACCACCTTACTCTGCCGCTGGGAGGGAGAACCGCACAGATTTATTGAGGTGCATCTGCCCAAGCGCGCTCCGGATTCTGGTTCCCATCCAGCTGCACCAGCTGGTGAGAAGAGCAGCAGGGTGCGGAAGCGGAGGCAGAGCAGATGCGGCAGGAGGAGGAGGAGGAGGACGGGGTAAAGGCAGCCTAGGAGGCTGGCGAGGTGACAGCAGGTTGAGTTGGGCCGCGGAGAACCCTGGAATATCACCAGTTTCCCCAAGGGAGACTTGGATACAGAAAGGTGGAAGCTACCGCGACAGAAGACAACCGCGGTCCGCCTGATGCCGCAAGCACCGGGAAGCAAGCGCCAGGCGCAGGCGAGAGGAGGTTACGGAGCGCCCGCCGGAAAGGCCATCCCCTGCCCTCGAGCTCTGCGTTTCGAAAGACTCACCCCAAGGAACTGGGCCCTTATTCTGGGGTCCGTGAGGTAGAGGGCTTGGTGGGTCAGAGAGGGTGCGTTTGTGTCCCGGGGGCGGGGGAGGAGGCCTCTTCTTGGACAGGGTGGAGCTGCCACTAGAGGCCGGGGTGCCTAGCGGGAGGGTTGAAGGTGGGCCTGCAAAACAAGACAGTCCTCTTACACGGCACGCCATACACGTCAAAGCAGCACCAGAACGTTCAGTGAGACCACAGCAAGGTGCAGCGAGACACCAGACCCAGCGGACGAGCCATGCCGAAGCGCTGGGGAGGCGGGACGAGACACTGGCCGCGCGTCCGCCCGGGGCACGAGGAGCGACCTGGCGAGGAAACGACACACGTGGATCCGCTCAAAGACACGGGGTTAGTCACTCCGGGAGCGCCCATCTCACACACTGTCATGACAAAGTACGTGAAAAATATTAAGCAACATTTCGCATTTGCATTTAAAATGGATTTACACCAGAATGAAGTGTCTTTCTAGATACTCTCTATCCCTGCGGAGGCAGGGTTTTTGCTCCAGAGCATCCTGTATTAATTCTGTTAAAGCAAATAAATATATGAAGAACAAAAGTCATCTTCAAAAGTCGAAAATACGATTCTAAGATTAATACATTTTGTTAGTTGTTTTCACTTTTTTTTTGTGGCTTAGCTGTAGCAAAACACATTCTTACAGTATGACACATTATTGTTTGCAGGCATCAGAAAATCCCATTCTAAGGCTGAGATTAGATATATTTCGGTAGTATTGCTTATTACAGATAAGTAGTCAGCCCTATCCTACCCCAAACACCCTGGATTTCCCCTTGCCATGACCCTGGCACAAGCGACACTTAACAGGATACGGAAATAGATAGAGATTTAAAAAACAATCTCGGAGGAGTGGGGATGTTTCCCCGTTCCACTTCACCATTCACCACCACAAATGCTTGAATGAGCTCAAGGAAGCAAGCGGAGCAGGGCCCAAAATGCAGTGAGGGGAAAACCCAGCCAGCTAACACTGCTGCCAAAAAAAATAGTTGAAACATTTATCTAAATTAGGTCTAACCGAGTAGCTTATTTTTTCCACCTTATTAAAATAGTTTTCCTCCAGCCCATGATCCTGCAGCAAGCCCTGCAAGGATGACAGCTTTGCCAGCATGGACTCCAGATAAATGCAGATGTCTGACCATATAGTTTTGAAAGCAAAATCTATTTGTAGCTGAAAGTTCAGAAATAACATATTTTTAAAATGCTACAGAATTTTACTTATTCCTAAAAAACATAACTTATTTTAACAGTACTTAAGCCAAAATTTTGATTTTGTTAATCAGCACGTACCCTAGCTCACACCCACAACTAAAGCTGCGTCATTGGAAAGATTTATTTTTAATCTCTACAGTAAAAATGAAACTTACCAAAGTTTGTGCTCCTTCCCAAATCACTGCATTTCATGCAAGTAATAACTACATGTAGAACATCTGTCAGATGGTGACCTCACCTCTTCCTTTCTCCCTAGCCCCTCAAACAAGATTAATAAACCTGCCCACAATGAGGTACTGATCAGTCTGCTCTCTTCCAGATTCAGGACCGGAGAGCCTCTCAGGGCACAGGCGAGTAGCTCAGCCACACGACCAGCAGGTTTTGGGGGCATGGCCTTGTCTTTCATTCCTATCAATACAGTTTCTCTCTATTTATGCTACTCCGAAGTTCACAAAGCCACTAACTGATAAGTACTGAAATGCTAGTGCAAATTAGTAAGACTGTGGTCCAATTTAAAAAATCCTTTCTTATTTTCATTTCTTCCTTGAGCTTCAGTTATTTAAGAAAGCAACAAAATTTAATCATATTTTAACAGTGATTTCTGACAGCAAAAGCAAATAACCTTTTTCTTGCTAAATCTTGACTGAAGAACCCCTAGACTTCAGCAAGCTTTAAGTCCTCTAGTTTGCTTAAATGCTTCTGAAAAAAAGCTGTTCTAGAAAACACAAGTAACTCTGAGCATATTTAGGAAATGTGGGGTTGAATGGAAAATTAAATACCCAGTATGAACATCAGTATTTTTACAAGCATACAGAAAATATACCTAGTATGCCAGTAGAAAAATCCTATGCTGAAATCTCCAAGTGGAGTTACGTTCTTCCAAAATGTCTGCAAGCAGGAACTTCATAAGCTTCCATCCTACCACCACCTAGCGTCCTGTTTTTTGAACTACACTATATCCCAATTCCAGACTAAAAGGAAGCTGGTTCTACCCCCATGCACATTCACAAATAGTTCAAACTTCACTTAAAGTGAGGAAGTATTTTGAAATAGCATTACACGCTTATTGCGGAAATACTCCTTCAGAAACAGAGTGACTGCAATTTGAGCTTTGCATTGCCAATAACGCGAAGAAATCTTGCCCACAAAAATAAGATTTAGTATCAAATTATATAGAAAAAATATATGTCACAAGACATATATTGTGTGTCTATAGATCTCAAAGAAAAGTTTTAAAATGTTACCCCATCACAGCTTTCAAAGTTTATATGGTACCCAGCAATTTTAGGGAAAAGATGTTAACAGCTGCTCTTACCAGACTACCATCATATGTTGTTATATTAGCTTTATAGCTGGGTAAATGGAGTGGATAAACAGAAATTTTAAAATCATAACATACTAATGATTAGACGGTTGATGGGAACACTTATAAAATAATGTATTTTCAAATAAATAGGAAACAATGCAAAACTTCAAACCATTTTTTAGAAAAATGTACAAAAGCACATCATACAAAATAAAGCCAATATGGAAACACTCTGGAATCTAATACAATTTACAGAAACAGGCAGTGAAGTAATACACAGGTCTGATAACACATTAAGTATGGATAAAATTATCAAAATACTTTATACGTGTTACATACAATATATTCTATAATATGCGTTCATTCTCATAATATCATTATAGGTAAGGTAGATATTTTCTTCCTGGTTAGAATTACAATGTATCTTGACCTAGAAGACCAACTGCATTCTGACATAGAAATAAGCCAGCCATTTCTTCTCCAAAGTCATCTTGATGATGACCTCTCACATAGTGGTGAGGTTCCCATCCCATGGCGAGTGCTTCCTCACATAAGACACACACACAGAAAATTAACAAAAAGTAAAGACCAAAAAAAAAATCTTAACGTGTTTTTTTATTATTATTATTCTGTTCCCTTTGGGCTCACGTTTTTTTCCATTAGCTGGGTAGTAGATACTTTCAACATAAGCAGTTCTCATCTTTTATCTTTTTTACCTAACACAAGCATCATGCTTTCCTTTGCAAACAGACTTATTAAAATAAAGAACTGGAAAAGGTCTGCAATTAGTAGTGTGCTGCCTTTCAGCCTTTGTGGAGTTAGTAACCTGTTAACGTGTACACCAGTGACAACAGGCAAAGCTGTTAACCAACCACTCCAGAAATGGTGTTTTGATAGTGTAAACACATTCATAGTTATATTTTACCACTTAATGAGAGCTATAGAAGAACCAGTATTCCAGTTAAGGCTAGAAGAGGTACTGCAAAGGAAAGCAAGTTTGTATTAAAAATGGCATTTTCATTAACACTGCCAACCTTATTTTCAAGTACTTATGAGTGACAATTTCTGCACAGATATTACTAAAAACCTTCTTCAGTTGGTCTTCAAGTCATGTATCTTTATTACTGAAAATAAGACTGTTAAAAAGACAATAATCAAGAAAGCCACAATTAAATTGATTCAAAATTAACATCTTAAGTACATCTTTTAAATAATGCTAAAAAAAATCTTGTTAAAGAAAAGAGGAAAAGTCAAAACTTACATTCAACAATTTTTGGACTACTGCGCAAACATAACTACATGAAAATAAATGTATTACATGAAAATAAATTTTTGTTTTCTTTTTAAAAATAAGCCCATAAGCACGTGAGAGGGAAAGCTGCAATACGGCATCCTGAGAGCACTCAGATGAAAGAGGAGAAACTGGATGACCTCAAAGACTGAGAAATGAGATAGAATAGAACATTAATGCAGATAAGGTTAACTTCTGCTTAGAGAATTCATACTGTTATACAGATAGTTTTCAATGATGAGGCACCAGGTTATATAGAGACTATCTGTATAATGCCTGGTTTGCCACAGTACGATGTGACAACTAAGGGAAAAAAAATAACTAGAACAAAAAGCTGTTCTGACACGGTGTTTCAGTAGAAGCAGGAAGGTTTTGATGCTGCTCCTGCAAGACCTTGGCCACAAATCTGCACGCAGATGCAGTGACCCATGTTTAAGAAAACCAATTTGAACAGGAGGGATGCAGAGAAGGGACAGAATGAAAGGGTAACTGACACAACAGCAGAATTAAAGGCTATTAGATTAGAAGAGGGAAAAATTGCTTGGTTTGTTTAGCAAAACAAAAACAGGAGCCTGTAGGACAGCTCTCCAGTAGTGTATTGATAAAAATATCAATGAAAGATAAAAACCAAGTGAAGAAGTTAAAGGCACACAAATAAAATAAATTTACTGGATTTCTAAGATGTCTAACCCTGTGAGCAAGGCAGTGAACTTGCAGAAGCTAAAAGCAAAAGTAAATTAACTAATTTGTTTAAAAACGAGTTTGACCAATTTAGATAGTAGATTATGTGATGCAGTATCTGCAATAGCAATGGCCTGGCCCTTGCAATAGTATAGAGTTTTCTTCTGGTCTTGTGTACCCAACGTCAGAGTGGTGCAAGAGCATGTAAAATCTGCAAGCTCACCTATATCTGAGCTCCAAGGTTAGCTCCACGACATAAAATTGCGCCCTTGCTCTCTGTTCATTTCTTGCATGATGGTTCAGGCAGGACCACTGGAAGTCAACTAGCTTCCAGCTAAAATTAAGAGCTTGTTTAGATTTACTTGGTAATTCTACAGAACTAGGAACAGTAGTTAGTAATATTGCGCTCACTGCGGCTTTGCAATTAAGCCTGGACAAACTTCTATTCATCTGTTGTGCTAAGTCCTACAACTACTTCACTACTACACCACCAGTAAGTTGAACATGAGTAAGTTAGATTAACTACTGAGAGAAAAGTATGGGGGTTTCGTTCTGCCTATTAGGACTAACAAAAACTATAGCAGAGATGGTGGAAATGTACCCACAGATTAGCTGTGAGGAATACGTCATGTCTTAGCCAGTATTCATGGTCAGGTTTGGACTAACTTGGACTTTGCACTGAAACAGCACAAGTGCAGGCACGTTTGCTGCACTGCTGCTGCAAGAACCTTCACTTCCAAAGTAATTCTAAATACTTCACGATTATCAATAACCTAAAAAATTCACCAGAGCTCTCTGCTTCCTGAATGCAAATAAAGCAAGAAGTAATCTCACTCCCACACACAGAACATTTAAAACATCCCTCTCTCTCTTTCTAAAATAATAATCCCACCGCTACAGATTGGCTCCATGCTCTACCTGGGTCCCATGGAACCTGCTGGGGCCACACAACAGATCAGGGGCCAAAATCAGATTAGGCTCAGGGACAGGAGGTAAGTTTGAATTTAGTTAAGGATTAAATGCTGACAAAGTGTAGCACACTTTATAATAAACCACAAAAGCACCCATAGTGGCAACCAGAGACTTTCACATTCCCATGACTGTTCTTAGCATTTGCCTTTTTACCTTGGTCCTGTTGAGGCTGTCAAATTATTCCTGTAATCATAGAGAGTGTAAGTTTGCATACAATGGATGGTTCTAAAATTCAATACTTGGCAGTGTCCCTGAATAAAAATCAACCCAAAGTACAGCATCACTAGCAGACTGTAAAATTTCGGATTTTGGAAGCAGAGAAAGCTGGTGACCTAAATTTAGCAGAGTTCCACTCCACCTTTCACTCAGACTTACACTGTAACTCTTGACACAGCAGGGACGTTGCTATTATCACTAGAAGGGAATGCTTCTCCATATTTTGTGATATCTTAATTACATCGTTGCAATACAAATAAGGATTTCTTTTTTCTTAATCCTTGAAATGAAAACAAAAGAATTCAATGTGTCATTTCTTTCAAGTTAGCTTCAGTGTTGTGTTGATTCACTCATATGGGAAACAATTTGCAGAAACAGCTAAGCAAATGCTTAACATTCTGACACTTGAACACAACATAGAAAGAAACATAT
>JAWLRI010000873.1:1847674-1875062 GCA_034781795.1 Crypturellus tataupa
ATATTCCACTTTCTCAGTAAAGGCAATTTTCTGAGCAAATCTCTATATGAACTATAATATATAATGACAAATAAATTATTTTATTTTTATTCTACTGAAAGCTGACAACCTGTGCACATGGGCAGGAGATACAAGCCCCTTAATCTTGTTAAGGAAACATGCTTTATGTTTCATTCCCAATACCTACAACTCTTTCACAATCAAAATGAAAAGTTACCCTGGCTTAGACTGAACATATAAACCAGCGTTCTGATTTACTGTTCTGTTGGTGGAACAGGAGCTTTTAGGCATAGTATTTAAATCACGTAACGGCAGATATCTGATATCAAACTCTATTCTGTTCTTTTTTTATTTTTTCCCCAATCTTACACATTTTACTGAGAGCTTTTCTTTGAAAATAAGGTTAATCAGAAGTTGAAGAAATGAAATATGAAGTGAAGACAGCACAGTAGGGACAACCACTGAAGTCTTCAACTACTTCACAGCCTTCATCACAACTAAAGTTCCCTAGCAAGCCTACTATAGAAACACAATTTGGCTATTTCTAAATTATTAAATAAATGGAAATCTCAAGGATTTTTTGTTGTTCTAAGACTAGGCTTCTACAAATTATAGTGAAGTTACACGTTTTGGTCAGTATGGGCCCTAAATTTGAAGCTTATTGCTATCTAGGCTGCAGAATCCTTACCCACGAGGACTGCAGCTATAAGCCTCTAACTTAAGTTCTCTGCCCTTTCAAACACTACCACCAACAGCATCATTGTTACTATAAATCACAGAAGAAAAAAAAAACACCTCATCCATTTGGACTGAATGGAGAATGTAGATGGCAAAAACGATCCAGTTGTGGCATCAGCCTTCCTTTTGGTCAATGCAACAAGAGCAAACAGGCTGTTTCCCTCGAGACTAAGTGCCTTTTAACACTGATCTTCAGGCTGTGACTTGTTAACTATTTGGCTGGGTACCTCCTCTGCAGCTCTTTATACCTTATCCCCACCATCTTCTCTCGAAGGGGAATGGGCATCTTGGTGCACTGAGAGGCAAGGAAAGTCTAATACCAACATGTCTTGTTCTTCACGGGCCATTCTGGTACTCTTCTCTTTCCACACAGTCAGACTGCAAGAAGGAGTCTTCTTGCATCTCCTTTCCTTCAAACCTTTGTTTCTTATCCTTCTCTACCAGACTTTACACGGTGCATCATCCTACAGCACTACCCATCACCATCACCAGAGACTGTTCTACAGGCTTGTGCAATATACGCTTCTGCAAAATATTAACAGAATTTCTATAGAAAATGAATCCATGTTTATTTAGCAGAGTTTGTCACTGTTTTACTCATTTGTGAGTAAATGAACAGCTTTATGAAAATGAATCCATTATGAAGTTCTTTTTTATTATTTTTTGAGAGCATGCATTAGGCTATATTAAAATATTAACGTAATGCAAAACAAAACAAAACAAAACAAACAAAAAAAAAACCAAAAAACATATTGTATCTTGAAAAGAAAGGACAACTGTGTAAAAGACACTGCTTTGCCAGAGTAGTGTGAGGACAGGCTTACCTTTGCCAGCATTTCTAGGAGGGAGAGGAGGAGCATCTGCAGTTGGAGAGGTTGGTGAATCTGTGCTTGCAAAAATCTGATTAGTGAAAGCTCCATAGGAGAGTCTTTGCTTGTCTCTAGGAGTGCTAAATCCAGGAAGAGTCATTTTGTCTTGGGGAGAAATACTAGAAGAGTGACAAAAACTTTGGGGTCTTGGAGATCTTTCTTTTTTAATAGGACTAGGCTGTGAATAGAATTAAAAAAAAATGTATTATACAGCTGTCTAAATATAAGTAACGTTTGAGAAAAAGTAAAAAGAGGTCTTATTTATCCAATAAGGAAAAAAGCTATACTTGTGTTGACTAGAATATATTCTATTATATTCTCAGACACCCAACCTGAAAGATGCTCTTCTCTGTAACTGAAAATTAAAGATTGTACTATCAGCAAATCAACATGTACCAGCACCTAGCTTTAAAGCACTAGACACACATTGATAACATACTAAATATAGTCCATACTAAAAAGAGCCTAATAATTTTTTTTTTAGAGTGCAGGTGTAATCTTCAATTCAAGCACTAATTCATGCTCACCTTGTCATCTAAGTCATCATCACTTTCATCAATTTCTTCCTGACGAAGATTCCATTCATACTCCACGTGGACGTGAGGATTTAGCTTTCCTGCCTTGGCTTGAGAAAGCTAGAAAAAAAACAAAACAAAACAAAACTTAGTAAAAACACTTTCTATTCCTTTGGCATCCACACATTTAATTTTGCCGTAACAAGCAGCAAATATAAATATTTACAATTTTAAAACTTGATCATATTTTAAAGACTTTCTTCTTTTTCTTTAAGATTTTATTTAGGATATGTGAGAATAAAAGCCAAAACTCTGTATTTATGCACAGAATTAGAAATACTTAGGCCAAATGGGGAGATCTATGTTCATGTCGTCATAGAGTTATCAGCAAAATCCACTTATACATTTGGCAATATGCAACTTTAACCTCCAAAAAAACACTGTCTTTGTGTTGCAATCACAGTAAAGGAACTGACCCTTTATTTAAATATTTAAGGGGCTTTTTTTTCCTTACCATGAGAATTCAGGCTAATATAATACACGTAATTCCTTTAAACTGCTGGTTTGCATATTCACATTTGTTAAAAAACTACTACTTCTGCAACCATCAGCAAAAAGAAAACTCCAGTCCATTAAGTCTTGGAAGTAACAAGCTCTCCATTTCAGTACTCCGAAGTCTCATCATAATTTATTTCTGCACTGTCTTTAAAACATAGTCTCTTTGGCAGTAGTTATTCGAGAGAGCTTATAAGCAAACAAGTTTACCCTTAAATAAGATTTGAAAGAGAGAATGTATTTTCAACCTGCTGTGTAAGTATTAATGCATCCAATTTAGTTGAAATGGAATGGAATTATACAGCTAAGACACTGATTAGTTTTAAAACAGAAATTGTCTCAGTACCTCTATCACACTGCAAGCATTTGGATATTTATGTTCCACATTTTTGTGCCCACAGGCCCACTGATATTTCTTTTACCCGAAGTTTCATCTCCCTGCCAATTTTTTTACAAATTATGGAAATAGTTTTCCTTTTAAAAATGAAAAATAAAAATTAGAAGAGGCATAAAACACTCCTACAGTTAACTGAAAATCTGAGAGGTATTCATAGAATTTCAATTACAGGATCTGAAGCGATTAACTGCTAGATAAGCTCACCAACAATATTCAAGTTTTTTTTCTTTTTTCTTTTTTTGTTTGATCTTAAACACAACCAGCTGGTCCACACTAAGGGCAGGCATTACTTAATGAAGTAATCCCTTCAGCTGGGTGTTGCAAAGAAACTGTTCTCCAGCAGAGAGAATACTCAAACCCTGGAAAAAGCACCAGAACTGCCGATATGGAAGTAATGAAGTCACTGAGAGTACAACCTTATCAACCATAGCATAAGGCTGACTTGCATCCCCAGAAAACAGGAAAACAGTTCTGAATTTTGAAGGAAAATCTCTTGATAATGCTGTGCTTAATTACTACGTGTCAAGAAAATTCAATTGCTAAATAAAAGATATTAACAGGTGCAGAGAAGGTGCATATTTCCTTCTTGGATTGTCAAAATGAGTGTAAAGTTATAAGGAACAGAATCAGACTGCAAATGATTCTTGTTTTATAGATTCTTCTGTATTTGTCCTGTACATGAAACTGTACAATTTAAGGTTTTTTTTTATTATTATTATTTCTTTGATGGTACTTGCTTACTAAATGCATGTAAGTCAAGCATCTTAAACGTCTGAGGACAAACAAGGTTGTTGCTCTAATGCAGAATCCTTATTCTTGGATTACTGCTTCAACAGAGTATCTGAGAATATCCCTTAGCTCCGATGATACTTTTATTTCTTGCACTTCAGTGAATTTCTGCCTCTTGACACCACTCACATTCTGGAGATTCCAGAAAATTTTGCCCTGATGATGATCAAAGGAGAGAAAAACTTCCAAAGATAGAAGCGTTCTACATTTTTGCTACCCTAGCTCGCAGACATTACAGTCCAGTTTGGTCACTGTATTTTTCCTTCGTTGTTCTTCAAGGAGGTTTGGTTTTGTTTCAGTTCTTCTTTACAGGGAACTTTCAGGACCTCTCAACTCTCTAACTGTACCAAATAGGCTGGAAAAACCCAAACAGGAAGAGCTAAGCAAAGCTGCAGACCTGAAAGCTTTTCACAGACTCAGTATTTTAGGAACAGATTTGCGTTCCTGACAAGCACAAATGTCTATAAGCAGAACACTGGAGTTGAAGAAATTCCATGTTCTAGACGTTGCAGTAACTTTCAGATAAATACCAAAACCCTTAAACTTAAGGGCTGCAAATGGGCTGGTTAAAATAGCTAATTATTTCCAGTAGAAAATAAACTCTGATGTACTTATAAAGGAAATGATGACAACATACTGAAGTTATTTTATTTTATTTTTAAGCCAGCTATGGCAGGGCCTTTAAAGCAGCCCACTGACAATTAAAAGGAATACCACGTGTGAGATACAGCAGTAAAGGATACTCTACACAGATCATATCTTTAAAGTAGTAAGCTGCCTTTCCTTTATTTTTTTCCTTACCAGTTCTTCACACTGGGTAGCTTTCAATCTTTTTGCCGTGTCCAAGGCCGTCTCTCCAGCTTGGTTTACTACAAAATTAATAGAAACAGAGTAATTTTTTAGATGTCTAAGAATCATTGAATTTCTGTATTTTTAGCAGAGTAACTTCTAAATAGGTTTAAAAATGTCTGTTTCCTCTATAGCAGCTGCAGCTCGTAAGATTCTGCTACAAACACTCATGCACTTCACATGTCATCAGGCTCTTTCTGAACAGCAGCATCTGTTGAGACAGTCCCCATCTCCCTGCTAACCATCCGAGCAGAGACCATGGAGAAAACGAGGGCATTCCAGACCCTGCTCAACTCTTTGGTCAATAAAACTCCTAAACAATTAAGCAGGAAAAGCAAGCAGACAGGGCAAGCCAGCTCAGGAGAAAATACTCTTCTAAGAGTAACAGAAAAAAAAAAAAAAAAAAAAAAGAAAGAAAAAAAAAAAACACACAAATGTTAATCCAAGCACTTTTTAATCTAAATGACTGAAACGTAGTTATCTGAAGCCTGAATCAGAAGACAGAAGTCTGATTCTAAAACATTTAAATAGGAATTATTTATATATACTCGCTTTCCCTCCGCCGTACCCCGAAGGCTATACAATCCCTTGGATTTTAAAGTAAGGCCCAACCAGCAGAAAAAACAGCCAAGCCCTTTAGAAAGTCCCCCAACATAAGGCCTAATGTGAACACTCCTAGACATACAGTACTAAGTCTTAAAAAAAATCCTAAAATCTTATGTGGAAAAAAAAATCCAGGTAAAGATTATTCTTAAAGTATTTCTGCAAATATTGTGGAGTTGGACCAGAAGATGCTCTGTCCCATACCCAGATTTAAAGTTTTGCTCTGACTGGACTATGAAAATATTTAAACTAAGCTGAAGCTTGACAAGCAGCCATATCTGTGTATTATCATCTACAGAACACCAGTAGTGCATTTTAGAAAACAAAAGAGCCACCTAGGAAGGCTACTTTCAGTATGTTACTCAAAGAGGGCTTTTATTTAGAGCAAGGAAGATCTCTGGAAGAAGGAAGGCTCATTATGAAAAGACCTGAGAACTTCTGATGAGTAATGTAAAAATATTATTTCTTAATTCAAGTTAAAACACCGATCGCTTGAGAGACTGTATAAATTCCATACTTTTAAGTATAAACATAATGGTTTGAGGCTTAAAAAAAAATACATGAAGCTCCTACATTAAATCTCAAGAAAGAAACAGTGGCCCAGAAAGGTCAGGTCACTCTTACAGCATCTACCAAATAGTGAGTTCAGAAGAAGAACCAATGGATCTGCTTCAGCTTGTTTAACTAATTTTCTTATTTTATTATGAAGGAGAAAAAAATAGTCAAATTCTTTAACCTATGATAGTGTTACAACATGCTAGGGTTCTAAGCATGCGTGAAAAAGCGAAGGAAACCAATGATTTCTATTGCCGAGTTAGAAACCTCGTTTTACACAGTGGTTTCTGGACTGGGGAGGTGGAGGAAGATGATGGCAAAGAGAGAGGCCCAGACTCTTCACCGTGCACAAGACTGCTTAGAAAGCTCCCCAGGAGCTCCCCAGGAGCTCCCCAGGAACCACTCAACACCTGGGAGGATCCTTTATGCAGACAGGCATATGGCCGGGAGCTCCCAAGCCTGATGAGCTGCAGCTCAAGGGACACATTCTTCACCATTCTGATGATGCAGGAAAGCAGAAAGTCCAGTTAATTAGAGATTCCAAAAATGTAAGCAAACAGTTTAGAGTTGGCAATTTTAATGCAAGGAAAATGACTCATGTAGAGACAGCAAGGGGTGTCTCTACATCTATACACACGGACAGCGAACGGAAAAAAAGGAGCTGAGAAACCCAGTCTCATCTCCTGCCAACTACAGCGGTGGCCAGTGCACGCTGGGCGAAGGCACAAAGGCAGCTGACATTAATATTAAAGAAGGAACCAACTCCTGGGCACGTGAAGCTCACGTGCATCTAGTGTGGAGCTCACGCGAGCGGTCACTTGAAACGCCTTAGCACACAAGCAGGAGGTAAATACTACAATACAACAACAAACCTTAAGTCCAGATTAATTAAAATAGGTCAGAAATAAATGCTGCAGAAAACCAAGAAGTATCAGAAGTGTTTTGTATTAAAAGACAGCAGTGAAAAAAAATAATCTAAACATTCAAAGTTTAATTTCTTAACAAGGCAATTTTCTATTGCCTTGTTATTGGGAAATTCAAATCATCTTTCTAACAGTTTCTTAAAATACCACTTTTATTTTTCCTTAGAAAGATTCTTAACACAATGTCCATAAATACTGGTCAACAAAAGTAAAAAATAAATAAATAAAAATCCACATAAGAAAATCTTTCTTTTCCAGTAATAAATGAGCTTACCCAGATCAATAGTTGGCTTCCCCCTCAAAAGCAGTTTCAAACACTCAGGCTTATTATATATACTGCAGTAGTGTAGAACTGTGTTACCCAATGCTGTCTGCTTATCCAGGTTTCCACTACACACAACAGAAAGAAAAACAACCAAGAAAATTAAGGTATACTGTGCTATTTATTTCAGATCATTCTAGATCTAGCATCCCCATGAGTAATAAATATTGATGGTAACACATAAATACCATACTGCACAAAGTGGTAAGTTAATGTATTTCAATTAAATAGTGTATCTCGCTTCCAAAGACTATTAGGAATTACGGTTCCTAGTGTATTGCTGGAAAGCCCTGAGCAGTAGCTGAAAATGACTGAGCACCTACAGATGTCCATTCAAGGGAATTAACTTGGATTTACAGCTAATCCTGCGTTAGGTCATTCCAAGCTGATTTCCTCCTGCCATTCAGAATTTTCACAGAATGCGTTATTTTCTTTACCAAACATGCTAAACTAGTCAAATAAAGATACCTGAAAAATCATTTTTACATAGTTAGAATCCAAACAGGATAAAAAACCTTCATGTGTGAGGAACTATGAAGAAGGGTACGGGGAGAATGGACAAAAGGTTGAAAGGAGGAACGTAAGGCAACACAGAGATCAGAAAGGCTGGGCTGTGGACACAGGCTCACAGGGCTGTTTTTTCAGTAGCATACCATAGAAATGGAATGGAATCCATCTCATTTAATCATTACATTTATGGTGACATACACATACTTACAGAGACATACAAGACGTTTATATGCGATGTGTGCCATTACTTTTTTTTTTTTTAAGAAAACAGTTTCATCAAGTTTTCCATTCTTGTGAACACTATTCCTGACTGCAAAGACTAGCTCAGTCAGTGAATTAGATGTTGAAGTTACTAGTTTAAAACCGTACGTTCTCAAAACTTTTAACACAATTCAGACAAATAGTCAGATATCTTTTCCAAAGAATCTTTTCCATTTTTTTGTGAAAGAATCTTGTTTTACATTCCTATTCCTTTTTTTTACATTCCTATGATTTCTCTACACTCAGTGTGTTCCTATATTTGCAAGAATTACTGTTTGTCTTTGCCTATACTTTTTGCAATGTTTCACATTTTTGTGTGTTCCAAAAAGATGTTCTTTTTCATATGCCCCACATACGCTTCTCTTGTCATCTTCTTTGCATAAAGCTGCCTTTCATATTAAAATATTACTTTTATTTATCTCTTTATTCATTAAACAGTCATTTACAACCTTAAAGTTATTAAAACATTTTCTTTTGAAACATTGGTTAAGAATAACGATTAGAAAAGATAACCAAACTCCATCCAAAGTACTGCAAGAATGATTTGAACATCTACATTTGTCATTCACAACAACTTAAAGAAAAATGAGCAATCCATACCAGTTTTGTACAAGGAAGTCAACCAGATGGAGAGAGGTTTGGTCAGCAGTCCGGACTGCTAAATGAAGTGCTGTTTCACCTGGCTCCTAAACACACAAAAAGATGTTTTTGCATCTTACTCCTGCAAAGCTTGTAGTATCATTCCTTCTACTGAGATGTTAGTCAGTCTTTTACAATAAGTTTTACAGTAAAAAGTTGTTATTAGGAAATTCTGATGAAAAGAGCTATTGTCTTTCTGATCTCTCAAGCCACCGTGTGCTTTAAGGGTAATAAAACCCCTCTTTTGGATGTCACAACTCTCTCAAAACCAGGTTTCCCTTGTTCTAGATGAAGGGCAGCACCCTGTGGAGACTTTCTACCACACTAGTAACTATAAGAGGTCCTGTCAAGCCAGGAACACAGAGAGAGCTTGCAGTACTTCGTGTTCACCAGTGTGTTATTAAGCAACAAGTGGAGTCAGTATGTCCTATAAAAACATTGGTGCACATGAGGAACAAATCCTCAAATCATAATATTATATGCATTACCTCTTTAAACTCAGTCATGTATTATCTTCTGCACAGGTAGCAGATACAGACATTTATACAAAAGTATGAAAGCTGTGTTAATTCAGTTTAGAAATTGCAAGAGAGAAATCAACTTTAAACCAGATTTTTTTTTATAATCACCAATGGCATTGGAGGACATATATTTAAAGATTACACAGCTTTTCCAAAAATCTGACTTTTAATCAATGTCAGAGAATTTACATGGAAAGAAACTGCTATAAACTTTGTAACTAACAGTTCAATTGGAGGTCCTAGTTTTCTAGATCACAGTGCCGAACAGTTGAGTAGTTTTAAGGAATAAATGCTATGGTATGTGTTATCGGTGAGACAAAAATAGAAAGTTTAAGTTGCAGGTAAGAGAATGTGTAATGTGCCTTCCCAATGTGCATGCTATGCTACTTCAAATGCTTAGACCATGTTGAACTCATATCCTCCATTTTATACGTTGTGCTTTGTCCTCTGCTAAATCAACCATTTTCACAACACTTGTCAAAAAGAACATGGAGATTTTTTGAATTCAGCAGTTTATAACAAAGTTTCACACTTGGGTTCAACATTAACACCAAAAAGTCTGCTGACAGAGTGGTGCTGACACAGCAACACCATTACTCTTGAGCAACCTTCCCCCATGGATTTGAGGTGGCTATCTCAAGCAAACTCAAATGACTTTCAGAGTAAAACGCTTCAGCAAGAGCTGCAATGACTTTTTACAGAAAAAAAAAATCTTTTTGTGATTGAGGAAAAAAAAATCTATTTCTTTAACCAGTTTATCACAAGCTATAAAGGAAGTAGATTTACTGTTTCTTCATATAAAATCGAAAGAGATTTGTATAGTGTGTGCCACCTCATGCAATTTCAGTTATGTGTTCCTTTGGCAACTACTATTAAAGCAGATGTGAGATTGCCTTTGATAGCACCTAACCCTAGGATATCAAGTCAAGCCCTCTCTCTTTAGGCCTCCTTTCCTCAAAAGAAACATGCTGCAGAGCAGCTCTAGCTGCACCTAATGCATATGACCCTGTTGCATTTTCACACTCTGTCAGATTACTCTGTGGTGTGTTCTCTCCCCAAAAGGATGTCAGGTTAGAGAATACAAGTAAAACATATCATTTACCTTACTCATTTATATTGCTCTTAGTTGTTCACCTGATCCACTTACCTGTCCAGGTTCTATCAGCGGCTCCATTAGCTCTACTCCCTCTGCATAGACTTGAATTAGTGCAAGTAAATCCCTGGATTTGACAGCCTCAAGTAATTCATTCAGTTTAGCTGCTGCAGACGCACAGGTCTTCCTAGAGAACTTGTGATCTACGTATTTAGCAGTGATAAACTCCTTACGCGCAGTCCTGTGGGTGTGAAAACAGAATTTGCTTTAGCAGTCTTGTGAAATGGGCTCATGATTTAAATTTAAATCATCTTACCTAAAATAGAAATTCAAAGTGAAGTTCATGATAAAGACACTTACTTATTATTACCGTAATGCATGTTTCTTCCTGCCCAAAATCAGATAATTGTACACCATGTTCTCATTACAATAAAAGCCACCCAAGAAACACTAAGGCAGGTACAAAGCAGCAAAACAAATTGAACCATTTGCCGACAAAACCACATCCATTACGTGGTCTGTGCATCTTTTACACCAGAGAGCAAAAGAAAAAAACTGAACACCCTCTCAAGACAGCAGTGGAGCTGGTGTTATTTGCTCCAATACTTTTTATCATGTGAGGCTGTACTACCAAAGTGGAAAACATTCACGATTCTTTAGAACAATCTCTAGAAATCAGTATCTGAAAACTAACATCCTACATGGAGAATCCAAGGTAGCTAACGTGAGATGATGAAGCAAAAGGTTAATGTCTAAAACTCAAAAGTCTGAAGAAAAAAACAAAAACAAAGAAACAAAACACACACATTTCCTGCCACCTTAGCTCTCCTCTAACTTGCCTATACTTCACTATAACTTAAGATGCTTAAGAACCACATATGCATTCTGCAGAAAAACTAGTATTAAAAAGATTATAGGGTTAAAACTTACATATCACTTGATGGACTGGGTTTAGGTGAAGGACTAGGTAAATTCCCTTCCATAATATCATTAAAACTATTATTTCCTACATTCTTGGCCAGCTGGAAAGAAAAAAAAAAAAAAAATGTTTTGAATGGACATAAGGTAATGCACATTTTCTTCACTACTAATAAACTACCTAATACAAAGAACTGCAAAATAAAAGCACAATAGTTATATTTAAATGTAAAGCAGTTAAAAACTTTTTAAAAACATAAGCCCCATTATCCTAGCACATATTAAAAAAAACAAGTTTTATTGTCAAGTCACATTTCAAAATAGTCCATCTCAGATATAAAAACACAATGATGAACTAGCAGCATAAACACCTCTAGGAATTACTTTTGGAAAAGAAGTTCAGGCATATTGGAAATCCTTACTTAGCAGAATTTGGTTAAATCAATAGTTAGCTCCTAAATGAATAGTAAGCCTCCCAAATTTATTTAGGAGCAATTCACTATTTCCAAAAAGGTAAAAGTGCTAGGAATCTGTACATATCAATACATAATCTATACGTAAATTACCTTCTTTCTTCCTTATATTTTCCTGTGTAAAACTTCACTAATAAGTTTCTTTTCACCAGTCAAGCAAAATTGAGGAAATAAACGTCACTTACATTTTTTTGATAAACACACACACTTGCCTGACTCCTTTCATAACATTAACATTACAATGTTCCTTTTTTCAAATTAGAAGTCTTGTCTTTTTTTTTCCTGTCAAAATTATACTATTTTATTATTACTTTTTATCATATAAGATTTTAGGCTGTCCTGATTAAGAGTCAAGATTGGCTAATGAGAGAGAACATTCTGGCTGCCCCAATCAGTGAATATTCAATTTGTAAAATCTCAAGGAATTATCATGAAAAGTGGTAGATGGACAGAAGCATTAATAATACATAGTACTAAAAACAAACCTCTTAATACAGTATTTATAAAAATATGAACAATGTGTTCTGAAAAATCAGTATTTTGAAAATAACTTACAGTAAACTCTAAATCTGAATGTTTCTTGTATGTATATAGGCCAGTAGCAGCGGAAAAAAACCAACAATAAACAAACAAACAAAAAGCAGCTTACCAAGAGTTCAGACGTTCCTAGTTTGTCTAATTCCAAAGACTGGATTCGAGAAATATGAACACCCATTTCTCTGTGTATTCCAGAGCACTCTATGCATGTTAAAATGCCCAAATTAGTTGATAGCCACGTTGGATCTGTAGAGTTGAAAGCAAAAATATTTAAAGAAAGTTCAAACAGAAGCGTTCAATGTCTGTAAGAAATGGCTGTATTCTGAAATGATTGGTCATTTAAGGTTTTAAAAAAATGGAAGTGAAATCTAATTCAACATCTAATCTTTGATCCAAACTGTGCTGTGAATTTAACCAAACACTGACGCGAGTGGAATTTAGTCTCTCAGTGGGGACAGTCACAAAGGCACTGCCTTTAGATTTCTATGTCCGTACTGCACCTTTCAACGTGAACTGTTTTAAGAATTGCTTCTTGTAGAAAGAAGGCAGGCTTCTGTTTCCTATTTTCAAAAGGAACAGGTCAACTAAATTCCACTTTTGGCAAATGCTGAACTTTTAATCCTTACTACTTAAACTTTCAAGAGTCTTTATTCATAAAGGATTAAATATAATATTTCCTGCGTGTAATATAGCTGATACATTAAAGGAAGCCACAGGAAAACCAGCACAACTAGGAAAACTAGCACAATAATAAAAACTTGCACCAACATGGAGATCTGAATGTAAAATTGGAATAGATCTTACATTAGGAATGCTACATAATAAGTTAGATCAATATATTGAAGAAGAAAAAAAAATCTTCTAGATAGATTATATGTACAAATACATCTTCAAATTGTCTTCCGGGATCTTAGATAGTGACTGATAAAGTATTAAGTCAAGAGTTTAAAGCAGCAGGCTGAGGTGGGGAACCTGAGATTACTATCACTCCTCTGCACTGAGAGCACAGTAAGAACCTTGTTAACATGGAGGCTGGCAACTTAAAATTTCACTACAAATTAAAGGATGAATTAGAAGTATGTTTGAAAGTATCTGTAGATTTGCATCATGAGGTAAATGAATGAACCAATTAAAGGATTAGACACAGTGCTTCTGCAGTATTCAACTCTATTTTTCCCTTTTTTTCCCCTCAATTTGGATTGGTTCTATCTCAGAAAGTCTCTTCTGAGGAAACA
This sequence comes from Crypturellus tataupa, assembly GCA_034781795.1. NCBI lineage: Eukaryota > Metazoa > Chordata > Aves > Tinamiformes > Tinamidae > Crypturellus > Crypturellus tataupa. Next base: position 1,860,977 of record JAWLRI010000873.1, read on the forward strand.
TACCATCTACTCAGTTTACAGTGAGTGTCAGCTTCTTGATATTACAGCTCTAAAATCTGAACAAACCCTTCAACTACCATACAAACTCAGCCGTTTTAGAAGAATTTAACTGTTCTGAAGTTCTAAGATAGAGGTGACTCGTAACTCATTTCTGAAGATACAATCTGGTTGGACTCCAGCTCTGGGTCTCTACTTCCTTTGCAAGAGACTACATATTCCAACTGTGAAGTTGTTGATACTCCAGTTCCAATAGCCTCACTAGTCTAGTCTCACTAATAGGCTCAGAGTAAGATCCTAGCCAGGTCAGTTTTTTCCACAATCGTTGTCTAAGCATTACCCTCTCCTACTTAGGAGCATGCACAGGACGAGTGATGCCAAGCAACTTCCATTCAAGTGCGACAAGTATCTAGAGACGGTGCAATAAGAACAGTTCAAACTCCAGAGGAGCTTGAACTGCTGCAAGTAAGCACACGCAAAAGTATTTCAGTGAAACTAAACTGAACTGAAACTAAAATGAAACTAATCTTAGAATCTAGAATCAGAGAATGCTTAAGGTTGGAAGGGACCTCTAGAGATGATCTAGTCCAATCCCCCTGCACACACAGGGTTACTTAGAGCACATGGCACAGGGCCATGTCCAAGGAGGTTTTGAAGATCTCCAGAGAAGGAGACTCCACAACCTCTCTGTGCAACCTGTTCCAGGGCTCTGTCACCCTCACTGTCAAGAAGTTCTTCCTTAAGTTCCTGTGGAACTTTTGATGCTTCAGTTTGTCCATTTCCTCTAGTTCTGTAAGTGACCACCACTGAAAAGAGGCCAGCCCCATCCTCCTCACTGCCTCCCTTGAGGTACTTGTACGCACTGATCAGATCCCCTCTCAGCCTTCTCTTCTCCAGGCTGAACAGACCCAGCTCCCTCAGCCTCTACTCATTGGGCAGATGTTCCAGGCCCCTGATCATCCTTGTGGCCCTGCGCCGGACTCTCTCCAGCAGCTCCACATCCATCTTGTACTGGAGAGTCCAGAATTGGACACAGTGCTGCAGATGTGACCTCACCAGGGCTGACTAGAGGGGCAGGATCATAAAGTTTCCCTAAGTGCCCTCTGACCTAACCTTCCTCTACCCAGGGTAAGTCTTTCTCTCTCCCGGCTTCTTCTCTTGTCCCTAGGGCCTGGGACTGTAAAAGACTGCCCTTGGAAAACACCAAAGCAAAGATAACATCCAGCAACTCTGCTTTTTCTGTGTTTTCTGTGTGGAGGTACCCACTCCGTTCACCAGAGGACTCACATTTTCCATGAGCTTCCTTTTGCTGTTAATATATTTGAAGAAGTTTTTTTTGTTATTTTTAACAACCCTTGCCAGATTGCGTTCCAACTGCGCCTTAGCTTTCTTTGTGTGCCTTAGTTTTCCTGGTCCTTAGCATCTCTGCATTCCCTGACAACGTTCCTGTATTTCTCCCAGGCGCCTGTCCTTTTTTCCACATTCTATCGCCTTATTCTGCTTGAGTATTGCCACAAGCTCCTTGCTCCACACCAGCCTCCTGCCCCCTCTGCCTGAGTTCTTACACAGGCATATGTATGTATGTATGTATGTATGTATGTATGGAAGTCAGTAGTTGTTCTTTTAAAAATAGGTTGAAGATTGATCAACGTATCACTTGGAAAATTAGTTTGCACTCTGCAAACACTTCAAAGAGATTATTTTGCTCAGAATGAGAAGATGACTAACAAACTGAGATACCTGGTGAGCCACAATCACAACAGACTTCGTTGCCGGGTAATCTCTGTATGTCGTCTATAATGGCTTTGGTCAGATCCTCTAAACTGTTTTCCCCTGTGCTCTGCTCTCCACGGAATGCCATATTTAACGCTTCTTCTTTGCTGTTGGTCAATACTGATATCCACCTAGCACAAAGTAAAGGTATCAGTGAAAAACTGCATTTGTAAATACAAGCAAATCTATAAACTGTAGGAAGCTTGCCAGGCACAAAATATGCGTGAAATAGAGGGAAGAGCTATATTGTCGATGAGACTCAGTGGGACTTAAAAGAAGTGAGAACCAAAAAAGAGACAAAAAAAATCCAACCAAACAAAAAAGCCCCATAATTTTAATACTGCTTTGATGGACTACTTAAAAAGAGTTCTTAGGTTCTGCTATGGAATTTAGGAAGAAGAAGGGTCCAATTTAGCTCCAGTAAATATAGCTGTCTAAAGAGCAGACCTTCCTACAGTCTGCCCTGCTATTACATGTGGAGGCTGTAACCACTGCTCCCTCCATCACATGCCTCCCTCCACTGGGAGCACAGCAAGCCCCCTTTCAACACGCAGACATCTAAAATTGTTCACTACCTGGAGTCAGAGCACTATGGCCAGATTAATGAGAATGCCTGGGCCAGCTAACAGGATGAGGAGTTTGAAGAGAGATGATGGCAGGAATGATACTGACTGTCAAAGGCAACAAATCAAGATCCTTCAATGTTGTTCTAAGGGATAATTCCACCCACTCAGTCACTCCGCCAGTTTTTTGATTGCACAGGAACTGTTTAAAATGTTTCAAAAATAAATCCCTAACTAGCTGTTGCATGAAATAAGAAAACTGAGAGAGCAAAACAATCAATATGGAGGACATGAATATTGAAAAACTAACCAAAGCATCTCATTTATTAAAAGAAGAAATTAAAAAAGTCCTCTCAACTACGGTGCTTTTAAACGTGATTAAATTTGCAGGAACTATATTTTAGGCAGGAAAACTACTTTAAACTGGCTGCATCCTCCATCCTTTTTCTGCTTACAGTATTACAGTCATCTTCACTCAACATTCCTCTGAACAGCACAGAACGGCTATAGGCAGCTGAATGCATTAAGAATCTTCACATTTAATTTACATTCTCTCAATGAAATAATAAAGCAAATATGAACTTTAAAGGATTACAGTGGCCAAGTTTCCTAAATAAGCCTGTAATGCTTCACAGCCTGAATAAGGGCACTTTATTCAATTTTGTGCACTTTATATTTTATACTTAACATACATGCACTTTTTAATCTTTATGGACTGAGAATAATCTGGGGGTTAAAAGATGGCTGGCAAAAGAAAAGGATTAGTAAAAGCAAACTTTAAGTTTTTTAAAAAAGTTTTAAATGCTGAAAACAATGTGTTATATACACAGTATTCACAGCGCAGGAGTATTCACAGCACTTATATAAGATAAATATTTGAACACACACTAGATGGCATTCTTCTGCAATTTTGCTGATGAAAGCCAGGGATATTAAAAAGAGAGGAGCTTGTATCTTTAGCTACTAATGTTATATTAGAACTGTTAAAAATACAGAATAATTGTTATAGATAGACATTTATTCGGACACCTGTTGGCAATTTTCTTCATGGTTAAAGTTTGATTACTCTGTTTAAAAGAAGTCAGAAGTTGAATAAAACTTGAGTATGTTGAAACAATGAAGAAAGGTTTAGATATAAATAAAACAAACACAACATAACTAAGCCAACTTTTAGTTTATAAAGATTTCCACATTAAGAGTTACTAAACCATAAGCACATATTTTGGTTTGATTTCCTTCACTATCCCCATCTCAGACTTTCGCTGCCGTTTTCTGTGGAAGAGTCAAAGCAAAGGGCACCTCCGCGTCCGCTCTTCCTAGACATCATCAAGGGCAACTGAACACAAACGCAAGAAGGGAGACAGGCTTAATGGCTAATCCTGCTTGAGCAGAAGTCCCCCTAGGCCTTCCTGGCATGCTGAATATAAAAAAAAAAAAATCCAAAACAGTCATCAGTAAGTATGGCGCATTAACTTGATGTTAACAGGGAAAAAATGCTGCCTTATTGCTGCTGCTGTTTCTCTTTTTTTCTTATTATCCTAAAAACGACTAGTATCAATATTTTCTATATTTCAAAATGACATCAAAATCAACCTACAAAGCAAAAAAAAAAAAAAAAAAGAAAAAACCCACACCAAAAAAACCCCTCAGATCTCACATAGCAAGTTTCACTTCTATCTAATACATTAAATCAGTTGCTCCATCGATCTTCTACTACTCAATTTAGCTTTATTTAATCCATATTTTCTTAAAGAATTGGATAGATTCTTCAGCTTCAAAATTGGGACTACTGAAAACGCACAGCATGCTTGGCCTTATCAACGGCATTAAAAGTAGAAAGTATCTACTACTATTTGTGTTAAATATCTTATATTTTAGGGATTCAAAGATACCTCCTTTTAGATGCATATGTATATACTCACAGAACACTTTCCCCCTTACTGTACTTTATCTACTAGGGAAATTAATAAGCTATTGAGGATTTTAAATTGGCAGTCAATCAGTAATTCAGGATCAATAGAGCACTCACTGGAATTGAGTCAAGAAATGAACTGGATTAAGGGAACATTTGGGTGAGAAGGTAGTATCTATAACTGAGCTATTTTTAAAAATCTATTAGTTTTTTTCTGAAGACTATTAAAATATTCATGGAATCAGTTCAAAATAATCACTAGGGGAAAAAAAAAAAGGAAGGTAATTTAAGAACAGAGTAAAAGAATGTTATCTTGCTTTATTTTTTACTTAGATGGGAGGCTAGAAATGTGATTTGAAAATATATTTATGCATTTATTTCTCAATGGCACACCAAACAAAAAAGGACAGGACACAGACAGCAAGAAGACAGAGGTGAAAAAAGGCCACACAGAAGTCTTTACGTGGAGAAAGAGTAGGCAAAGGCACGTATAAATACGTGAAAACTGGAACCAGAGGATGACAATGAATTGAGGAGTTATAGAACAGCATTAGCCAGCAATTCTGTAAATCAAAAGATAATGTTCGCACAGCACCTTATCTAATAAGGCTGTTAAGGAATTACTCAGTAGCTGTGTAAGAAAAACAGAACACTTAATTATGTTTATGGAAAAAAAAATGCCACCTTTACAGCATTTCAGTTCATGAACCTCAACTGTGTAAAAACACCCTCCAGCCAAACAACTGGAAGGCCCTGCAGACATTTCCCAAACCTTAAAAACGCACACGCAGCACCAGAGCCCTCCGCTGAGGAACGGCCGTGCTAGGAAGCAGCACAGCAGCTCTGGAGAAGCCTGCGAGGCTCAGTTCTCACTTCTCAGCAGCAACGTGATTCCTAGATTTGTCAGCTGGTAAGGCTGCAACCATGGCAGCAATTGCAATATTCAGAAGAGGAGCCAGAATACGGATCTCCGGACAAGAATCAGTTCTGACTTGGCAGGAGGAAAGATTGGTTTTAATGAAACAATCTGGTGGGAAACCCGCATTAAGGAAGAAAGTTATTGGATTGTGAAGTCCATTCAAACTCTGAGATAAGGATTGTTGCCCATTTCTGGACCTATATTGGAAAAGCTACATTGCCTTCTAATTTTTTTTTTTTTTTTTAATGTAGCACGTACATTTTTTTCCATTTATTATTTTTAATATGGAGATAAAAGTGGCATGATCAGGAAGCAACTGCGAGAATTGAAACGGAAGATTTGAGAAGATTTTCAAAATGCTTCACCTGAACCCTAACAAGCTGGCCTACTATTTCATGCCAAGCAAGTGCACGTGAATAAGGTAACTGCACCGTACACTTAAACCAGAACTGGTTTTGGCTGGCTGATTTTTTTGGAGGGGAAGGTGGAGAGGGGATGGGATTGGGGGGGTGTTATTTGCTTGCTCGTATGAAAGGGTTCCAAAGAGCCCTGCAGCCTTGTGCCTTGGTGGCACAGAATCATTTACACATTCACCACAACGGAAGAGATACATAATAGGCAGTACTTTGCCATTAGTTCAGAAAACTATTTCTAGTGGTATTTACAATCCTGAATCCCTTTAATGACAAAAAAAAAAAAAAAAAAAAAAAGACATTCTTACGCTACATATTCTTGTTCATCTTCTGCCTGGAAGTGGTATGTTCTGTTATCTGAAATAAACAAACACATCCTTAGTCTGGCACATAACAAATTATAAAACATCTTTTTTTTTGTTACTAATGTATATTTGGTAAATAAAGACACTAGAAGCAATTAACCAACTGTAACATTAACTTATTTACAAAACAATTGTTTGCAATAAGCTATTAAATATTAAGAAGGACAAATTATTTTAATGAAAAAAAGAGAAATTGGGACCTTCTTGACTAGCCCCGCGTCCCACCAGAAGAAGGCTCAATAAGCACAGCAGATAATGTCAAAAACTAAGAAGATATCACTGGTCTCTTCCCTTTCCTGGCCTAAGTTTCTCACGCGTGTTGTGCAGATCACCTCCACCAAACATCTCACTGAACCTGGAAGAACCTGAAGTTGCTACATACGTGATATTAGATCAAAAGACTTCTTATCTTCAGCATTTGGCTTCACTTGGCAGGTCAGTAAATTCAGTTTAGCTGGTTGCCTGTTAGACTAAAAAAAGTACATTAATTTTACTTTAAAAACACCTTGCTCTAGGATTGTTTTTCCTTTGAGGTGTGCACATGGGTGAGATGCTAATTTAAAAAACGAGTGCACACACATATAGCATGACCATTTACCCAAATGCACAGATTTCAAGCAAAATCAGAAACTTCATAGCAACTCTTCCTGACTACTTCATAGGAATTAAAAGAATAAGTATTAATTTAGAATATATTAATGCTTAATTTTCTTTTGTATTTTAAAAACAATGGTAAACTTATTTTTTTTAAATTACAGCATGCTCACATTCTCATTTTCCTCACATTTTAAATAATCAAAAATAGAAACTAAAAATTCCAAAGGGAAAAGATACTACTAATACTGATTTTAAAAAAACACCCCATATAAGCAATTTACATTATTAATTATTTTGTCACCTTTTTAATTTCTAATATACAGCTTTGCACAGAAAGCATTTATATATATAGTATCAGTATTTTTTAATTTCTTTTCTTTTTTTTTTAAAGTTAAATTATTGTTTTAATTACAAGATATAAAAACAGCTTACCGTTGCATGTGATATGGTAAGAATTCCATTTTTAACAGTGCATTTTCTTCTTTGCCAAACTTTCCTTAGACTACATAAGAACAACAAAAACAAAATCAGTAACAAGACATGCACTTCAAAATATATTTTTAACCCCACTGACATTTTGAGTAGATGCTTGAGAAAACAACAGATCCAGGCAAAATTTTATTAAGCAGCAGCAACTGAGAGATTTATGACAGGTCATCTTTAAACAAGCTCTCAATATTTATTATAGCTATTAAAATAAACTGACTCATATGTGAAGCCATGTTCATATTCTGAAAGTATGGATACTCAAGACATGCTTTAGGAGAATGTGCTTTAAGCACACACAAAGTACATAAAAATCGGTATGCAGAAGCAGCAATAGTTCATTTTATATAATCTGTGTATTACCCACTCCAAAAACCTACCCGTCACTCTTCTTTAAGAGATAACCTTTCTTCTCACTGCCATATTCCTTATTTCCCTGAAGCTGATGCATGCTATAACCTCCTTGCCTGCTCTGTGAATCCTGTAAAAGAGAAAATGCCATCAACACTTTTGCATGTGCAGTTAATCCTGAAATCTAAGCCAATTTTACTATTTTACTTTATCTTATGCCTACCAGCTAATACTGTTCACAAGCTAATACTAAAAGAAAAAAGGAGAGAGAGAGAGAGAGAGAATTCCTAGCATATATTTTATATTTGAGATCTTGCTCTTATATTATCTGACTTTGAACCAAGACTTAATCAGTGTTCATGACTTAATTGAGCTGAGTATCCTATAGATACAGATACATATCTCAAAATAATGACTTTTAAATAAATATTTAATATCGCATAATCTTATAACTGAAGAAAAAGACTAATCTCAAACTTCAAAAAGGAAGTGAATATAGGTTACATTTTAGAAATACACACAAACTCAAAATCACCAATACTAATAATCACATTTACTTAAAATCCAATTAAAAAGATATATACAGATTGTAAGTTTTAGTCAATCAAGTCAGCAGAAATCATTTTTTATTTAATGAAAGACATAAGTGCAGTCAATTGATTAACATGTTATAAGCACAACAGAGAAAATCCCAGAAGTTCATTAAAACATTGACTTACTCTCCTAGACTTCGATCACGAAAGGCAAAAGCAAAGAGAAAGCAAAGAATTTAAAAGAGAATTATTATTTTATTAAAAAAAAAAAAAAAGCATTTAGCCTCCATATTTAAAAGAATGATTGGCCACCCCACTTCCCAATGGCCTTATTAGAAAGAAGGCACCATTTATTTTAATATTGACGTTTATGTTCTCCTATTTTAGTTTGCGTTCTTGCAAACATTTTTAATCTGGAGCAATTCTCTTGGGTAAATCTAGAGAAAGGTACTTTTGTTAAACAGGCACTTGAGGTTGGAAGCAGCATGGCTGCAGTAGAACTTCTCCCACAAATCACCTTAGTAAGAATTATCAAACTAAGACCTTCTCACTTAGTTTATAGCATTTTACATACAAAATAAAATTATATTACTACTATCAAAATTGTATTACTAGTCCATGAAAAAATACATATCCAAAGCTATCAAGTGCAGTGATTTTATGAAGGCAGATAATTCTTACACAAAAATTACAGAAACTGCAGTAAATTGATCCCAAGAGTGTTTGGTAGGAACACGAAGAGACACCACATGTAGCAGAGCCCTCATAAACCGCAGTGCCCATAGCAAAGCTCAGCACTCTGCACTACGTGAGATTCCAAGATAATCAAGACTGTAATGTTTTTTTCACTGATACAAGGACAAGTATGTTAGTAAACGAGTAGAAGTGGTTAGAATGCTAAACACCTTGACCATATGCACGGTAAAATGAAAGTTGCATTAAGAGACCTGGGAAATGTAGAGAATGAAGTTAAACTGGATTAGTGTGTCAGTGGTAGGACAACATTCCTCAACAGAGGACGGTTTTTTTTGTATACTTTTTAAGTGAATGAATGAATAGGTGCTGAAGAGTAGTTTTTCATTCACATTTTTAATACAGGGAGATCCCATGTGCTTTAATGAATTTAAGTCATGCACAATCTCTTCAGTTGTCTTTGTGATGAAAAGTCATTCTGACGTGGCAGGAAGCATCATTATCTAACAGGGGTGCCAGCAAGAATAAAGGTGGCAAAACTTGCATTGGTTTGGTCAGGAATCACTGGTTTTGATTTCTTTCACTTATACATAGGGTCATTGGAACCTCAGTTACACACAGTAAGGGTTTCAATTTCACTACTTCAAACAACTTATTCATTCTCTGCCAAAGTAGTTTTTCATAGCAGTACTTCAGAAACCTTAAAAATCCACCAGAGAAAACTTGTAAAACTAGAATTTAAAAGTTACTTCATAGTAGTTCTTGAACGCCAACGCTCTTTGTTTAACTTTTACTTGCCCATGGCAAACGTTCCTGAGTTGTGTTCAGAAACAATTTTAGATCATAGGTAATTACAAGTGTAATCTGCATATGGGATGTTTTATGGAAGAGATCAAGAAGGAACATACCAATGTGACAGATGAAGGAAAAGTAAACCAAAGAACATAGTTAAATTAAATAGAAATTGATATAAGGAAAAACAGAGATCTAGAAAGAGCTGGCAGGTCTTGGAATAAATTCGCATCTATTCAAAGGGGCTCTGTAGGGCTTCAGCATATGAGTATTCCTGCCTATCAGGCACAGTGACTTGGATAAAGTCACATACATATAAATGAAATAAAAAATGTTTGGATCCTTGCTCCCAGTTCTAAGAGTTTCACGGCATCTGCAACAGACACTGTGCGAGTTCCCCATTCACATCTGATACCATAGGACAACCGGTTTTGCATACACACACACACACACACACACACTTTTTACCACTCTGGCACTTTCATCTGCTTAAGATATAAATTATCCATCATATTCATTAATATAGAACATTAACAGAAAGGGAATGGGAAGAAACACATCATCACAGAATCCATGTAGGGTAGCAGACAAACAACAACATGGAAAACATAGGGACAAGCAAGTCTTCAGTTCTCATTCTGACCTTCTCAGTATCACCTGGCTCAGGAAGATTGAACACAGCCTGGCTGGAGGATGCCAGAATATTAGCAAGATTTAGGCATGCCATCACTTTATATTTTTTCTAAAGTATTGGAAATGAAGAAGCATTTATCTGACCTATAACAACTGTTTTTCACTTTTATGTACTTTTTCAGTTATAAAATTACACAGAAATACTATCATTCACTGCTCATCACTGTTCAACAGTGATTCATCACTGTTCTCTTTCATGAAAGAAATAATTATTTTTCTTCGTATATTAAATAGATATTTCCAAAAAAACCCTAAAACTTTTGTTTGCTATGTAGTTTGATATTCTACATATTAGTTTTGTTGGATACTGTGTTCACTATATATGCTATGCTCACTGTATATGTTGAATGTCACTATATATGACAACTCTCCTGAAGAATAACTATGCCCACATGCACGAAGCATATTTCTAAGTTCAAAATCTGCATAAATTCACATTCTACCTGAGAATAACTTGTCTAAATTATTTACCTCTTTCTGGTCAAGCTGCAGAGATGATTTTATCAAATCGCGGAGAGCAGTAAGTTGTTTTTTTTCTTCATCTTGGGTCTGCTTTATCTGCGGAAAGAGGTGCCATTACAGGCACAATGTCTTTTCCAAATTTTATGCATTCCAATATGTCCTGAATAACCTGCTGTAGCTCATCCTGCTTTGAGCAAAGTGATTGAACTTCCATCTTCAGTTATACTGTGATACTTGAAGGGCTTATATTTTTTTCTTCCCATGGATATGCTCATTCTAAGATATTATCCCTCTGCACAAGTACTAGTTCAAAAACAAGCAAAAAATGAGTATACAACTCCACATGCCCTGTTTTTATGCTTTAGTGGTTCATTATATCTCATGCAACTGTTTGAACAAATAATTAAGTAATAAAGAACACACTTCTTATTTCTAAAATACAAGTAGAAAATGTGCATTTTTCATCACCTAACCTGAACTCATAAGAAAACAAAACACATTTCCACATTTAGACATTAAACTACTTAAAAGTAACTTACATTATACAAATCAGCAGCCAACTTTTCAATGTATTGTTTAAGTTTATCAGCTGTTTTCAAGCCATCTTGGAAGAAACTGTAATGAAAAATACCTGTGACTTATCAGGAACAATCCAGAACACATACAGTTTATTACACAAGCCTTTTTTATTTATTTTCCCCGCTCCTTTTCCTGCAAACCAGTAAATTTTATCCAGCTCCTCCCCACCAATCTAGAAATAATCAACTGCAGTGCCAATTTGAACAGTTTTATTATCAGTCTAACTACAAAACAACACAGTTTCCACAGTCCTCTAATACCAAGATATTTCAAGAGGTCTGAAACAATTTGCCTTACTGAATGGCTCTTACTATATAAAGATATGAGGTGCTATATGGTCCGTAGCTCACATGCTTGGACGTGAAGAACAGAACTAATCCACATCAGGCATTCAATATTGCAAAAAACAATAACGCTAACCTCATAAAATGTTACAAATACTTCATATTCAAATTAGTCACACTGCTGAATTCATTAATTAGTAACTTTATAAAAGACATTACCCTTCCCAGTGGTTTTAAAGTAGGGCACCTTTCAATAATGAAGAGTCAGTATTGCAACCTTCATAGATACCAAATTAGATAGAATATTGCCTAGTTTATTTTGGTTACTATCAGTCAATATGTTTCCCTATAGCAATTTCTAAAATCTTTTTCTTGTATTTAGCTTATATTAAATGAAAGTTCCTGCATGTTTGTCTTTTTTTCTATTGATAAAAAAGGTCACAGCTTGACAGTTTTACCTCATGGAATTTCAAAGGAATCACTTGCTTTCACATGGTTTAAAGATTTACATAAAAGACTATTACAAAGAATAAACAAGCTATTTCTGAAATAATATTCTAGACTTCAGGAACTAAATTACCTTCCTAGGGAAAATTCTGTGGCCTCTTTTTCTCCATCTCCCTCCCTGTCCCAGTTGTATTCGTACTCTCTACCAAAAGACTGCGCTGAAGACATTTAACAGAACTACATTTCTGACGATGAAAATACCCGATTCCATTGAAAAAACCTTGCAAATTAAATACTGTAAACAAGTTTAAAAATGTTACACTTACTTGCATTGAGCATGATAATACTTAATAAGATTCTGCAGAAGGTCCACACCTTTTTTTGTCTTGATTTCATTAACCTTAATAAGATACTGTACAGAAAATAACAAGTATGTTAATAAACATGCATTACATTCTTCAATTATTTTCCAACAACAAGTCATTTATTCAATGAACTAACTATATTCAATGAACTAACTATATATATAACTATATTTAACTGGGTGTACTCAAATCATCAGTCCATCACAGTTAAGCAAAATATAGACAAGTCAGGTTTTGATTATTCATTAAAAAAAGGGAAAAAAAAAACAAGTTATCCTAAAATAAACAGAAAAATGCAGACAAAAGCCTTCTGTAACTGTATTAAAACATTTCTTTTTTAACGTTGTTTAAATATAGCAATCTTTCAAAAATAAAAGCATTATACATTTTAAAGAAATTGCATATAATGCAATATTTAATGCAGACAATTAATAATTTCAGTTACTAAAAATTGGTTCTTGTAGCAATAATGCATCATATCATCATCGTTTATCAGCTGATTAGGAATTTTGTAAAAGGCTTCAGAAAATATGTTGGAAAAAGATAATCAAAATAGTCTTCCTGAAGCACTACACATGAAAAATAAATAATACCATGGTTTATTTTCAGCTCAAGAACCTTAGCTTAATAACCCCAAAACAAACCAAAGGAGTAAAATAAGAGGAATCCAGGCTGCAATGGAGTTGTTCAAACAAATATCCTAATAACATTCTACTATGTGGCAGAGAAATTGTTTTCTCCCCTCGTCCTCATTATGTGACAGCAAACATTTTGTCACCACCTTCAAGTCAAACCCACAGAGCACTGCTAAGTTATGGGGTCATAAACAAAAGCTGAAACTTGTTTCTTACTTCACACATCTGCAGCTGAAAAAGCCTCCTTTCCTTCTCCATCTCCTCTGCTATCTCAGCTCCTGTTATCTCCGTCCGTATCATCCCATGCTGTTTGGCATGTTCTCGTTTCTCCTTTTCAATTTTTGTACTGAAGTTTCAGTTAAGATAAGTTTAAGATTAATAAGATTCATTCTTACAGAAAAAAATGGTACAGTATTAAAGAAACCATTCTGAAGACAAGTTCTCCCAAAAGGCTACTGTCTTGTTTTCTTTTCTCTTTCAAGTGCCCAGAGGTAATAGAGTCAAGACGTTTCCCTTCCTTTCCTGCACCCTTTACACCTTTTCTCTAGTTTGCTTGCTACTCAAAAGAAAAGAAGGTGCCATCTCTTCTGTATGATGTGTTCCATCATACAGGCCCCATCTCTATAAACAAACATGGAAAGCAAACATGAAAAAATTGCAAGAAAAAGCTTAAAAGAGTAAAATGAAAATAATGAATTAAAAAGATACACTGAGGCTCTCAGTTAGAGCTTTGCGGTGTGCTCTTCTTAGTGGTCTAATATAGACTAATTGGATTTGCCAATGCTGAGTAAAATTAGGTTTCCAACACAAGAAAGAGAGAAAAAAAACACTTTTTTTTCCAGATTTCTTTAGAATATACACAGACACATATATAGTCTCTGAACTCTATAGCTTTCTTAAAAAGCTGCTAGACCAAACTTTTATTTCTTTGGGAAACAAGATAAAGTGTCCTAAAGTGTGTTTATTTATTACTCTACTACTTCTTGTGAGAAGAAAAGAATTACTTTGCTTACTATTTTCTGACTTTTAAAAACTATAATTTTATTTGATCCATTAGTATCCCTGAAAAAGGGGGTATTTTCACTGATTTGCTGTCTTTAGAATCAAGAAACTTGCACAAGGGTAGGAAGCATCTGTACAATTTCACAAAGAAAAAAAATTCCAGTTCAGATGCTGTCATTTTGGGAAGTCGCTTTTTTTTTTTGGGGGGGGGGGGGGGGGGGGGGG
>JAWLRI010000873.1:1875104-1887631 GCA_034781795.1 Crypturellus tataupa
GGGGGGGGGATTAGATTAGTACTGTGATCACTTCCAATTGAGTTTACGAGAATTTAACATCTTCATTGAAGTCTCTGTGCATTAGTAAGGAAACTACGCTGACACACAACAAAGAGCTCTTAGTGATCTGACTGTTTCTCTCGACGTTTTGGTTGGGTTAGACATAAACGAGGCAAAGCAGATGAACTGTCTGGAAAGAGGAATACAAGAAAGGACACAAAGGACACAGGAACGGACTCCCAAGAACTCCCAAATTCTGACGAAGCGGCTGCACTCTGAACCATTTCACCAACCTTTCTGAGAGCTAAGAACTCTGTTAATGTTCATTTCCAACTTACTCTTCTTACAAATCATCATTCACCCAAGAACACAGGGGAAGAAGAAAGCTTTTTCTAATGGATGCATTGAAAACAACATCAACTGCCCGAAAATCTTGCCCTCTCCAAAATATACAGTTCACCAATACAGAATATGTAAATCACTTTTTTTTCCAACTGTTACACTACAAATGCTTCAGCATTAAGCATCTTCCTTACACCAAAGCAACACTAGGCAGACACTTAATCACTTCCCAGAACACAAAAATCTTTTATTTCTGTTAGTACAATAGAGACATCATAACACTGTAAAGAAGGAAAAATAAAAAGAAAGGAGTTTTGTATTCATAGCTGTATCCATAAATTCTGACCCACTTTCAGGATTTAAGATCCCGAAACAGAAGAGCACAAACTCCAAAGTCACACTGAAAAGTACACTTGTTTTATGAGTTACCAAAAGCAGAGAGAGAAAAAGAGAGAAAAAAAAATACTTACAATTTGGTTTCATAATCCTTCCAGGCTTTGTCAAAAGGCTTTTTAAGGTCCTTGGGAAACAGAAAATTTGCTTAAAATATATTTAACATTGTCTTTAAAATATCATTGGAAGGCATTAATAGCACTTTTTAAAGTTTTCCCTTAAAAATTTCAAATAGTATTAAAAAAAAATTCTTATTTTGAACCTTGTAAAGCAGTGCTTTCCAATACTTCTTAAGATAGAGATTTATGACAGAATTTCAAAGCAGAAACTGAAATTGTACTCATGCCAATTTTAAATTTATTCTTTGGACTAGATACAGAAATATTAATGGATACCAAAGTTAGAAACAATCTCACGGGTGAATAGAAAGCAGCCAGAAGACAGCTGAAACTAATAACATTTCCATAAACATAGTTAGTTTTCAGCACTTACCCCCTTAACACCCTTTAAGTCTCCTTTTAACAGAGAATCCAAAGTGAAAATAACATTGTGGCTTAAGCCCTGGAGCTAAAAGGAAGCAGGAAAAAAGATATTATTACCATTCAAAATTATTATGAAATTATCAAACATAATACTGACAAGTATTTTATCATCACTAATGAAACTGCAACCACCTCAAACAATTCTAAATTAACAGTAAATTCATTCTAAGAAGAACTAATAAACACTCCCTTGTACCAGACAGAAACACTGTAATTATGGTTAACCATAAAATACACACAGTGACATAAAATATTAATTTTAAAACCCTTCAATCTCTCTTAGCAAACATATGAATTATTTAGGAAGCAATTTTGGCTTTGGAGTAAATTTTTCTTCCGGTGCAGGCAGACTCAGTGCACGGCCCCTGCCTGTCCTGTGTTCAGCAGGGAACAAAAGGACCAAGGAGGGTCTCGCTCTCCTTCATTGATCAAAATATTTTATTAAAAAAATGCAATTTTTTTGCCCAGTACATACTTAGTTGGGAATGCGCTGAAACTCCCCCCTTTATATTTAAGCCTGCTGAGTCTGTGGGAGGAGAGTAGTTATTCACGTGCAGGATTTTTGACTTTGCCTCTGTCAACCTGAGGAGACAAAATCTATGGCAATGGCACAAGGTGAGGGTGCACGGGCACGTGTGGGTGCAGTGCCAGCTCCTGAAGAGTCATGATCACAGGAATGGCTACGTGGCAGTGACATTCCTGCCCAATGCCTGCCGGCAAACGCTGTCCTCCTCAGTCCTCCCAACAAATCGGCCATGATTTACTTGCACACCTACTTATAATTTAGACTTACACACTAGATTTTGGAAAGACATTTTAGGTAGATATTTATAACACCTATTAGCCTTTATAAATAAGAATTGTTAGCACAAGCTGACAATGTTAGCACTGATAGAAGAGCGGCCATTCACTCTTGGTCTCCTGGTTAGGTTTGCCCATTAAGCAATTTACTTCAATTTGTGTTAACAGGGTATGTTCATAAGAGCTCATACGAGTTTTGAGCACTGATTATAAAACATAACTTTCATAGTTACCTTTATCACTTTTAATCAGTTTCAATATTTACACTAGTGGGTTTTCTTTAGGCAAGATGTGTATAACATCAGTATTATCAGAATCAGCTACTGTTACAATTTCCCTTAAAAGATGGGAGAATTGTATAGTCTGTATAAAATACTGTGTTGAGGAAAAGAATTGCATACACACAATTGACACAATTTCACATAAAACTTTCCAGAACATACTCATGCAAAAAGAATTCATGAATTTTGATCAATTCTTCAAAGCTACAGCTAAGTATTTTCAGTTGCTCCTACCCTGTGAAATTCTTTTCTCATCCTCAACATTAAGATGCTGTTTATCAATTGCCACAACATGAGCACTTCTTCACACCCCCCCGATTTGTCAGGTGCTCATTTGGTAGCAGCAGCAGTGTGCCAGGCAAGAAGCTTGACGTGCCAGTAAAACGCTACATGTTCATGGTTCCAGGTACATATGTTCCTGGATCATATCTTGAGGAAGTTCCAATCACTTTCTCTCTTGCCAATTCCTTACATACAAGTTAACCTAGGTACTATCTAGGCACTTTGTTAGTAAAAGCACCTGAAGCCATCCCCTACTTGAAGTCTCAAAATCAGGTTATTTTCACGTAATCTTTGCAAAATCATCCCGCCTGTTCCCCATCAACTTTGCATTTAAATCACAAAACAAACACAAGCATAACTCACTACAATAAATAATTCAGCTTGCTTCCAGAAATTAATATTAAACAAGCTTTTTTTTTTTTTTTTTTTTCCTCTCCCGGTCTTGACCCATTTTTTAAACTGGCAAAGCATTTGCACAGTATCTGCTCTTTGTCTGGCTCTCCCTGATTCTCCATGATTTCTCCAAGAAATACTCAATAGCTTTGGCTCAGCCAGTGGCAGAAGTATCCTGCAGCAGATGCACTCAAGCACATGCATCACCTCAGCACTCTGCAATCCTGCCCCCCCACGTCAGCACCCATGTGTTGAGCTCCTCAGCTGGCCGACCACCTCTCTGGGCTTGCCTGGTAGTAGGATACTCTCTTTTCTTCCACCAAAATCATCACTGAGATTATATATCAGAGCACTGTCCCCCCGCCCCCCCCCCCCAAAAAAATATACCAGAAGCTCATAACTCTGACACTACTGGAAAGCTTTAGCTTTATTTTTCCTTCTTCACAGTGTAAACAACCAGTTTAACAACTTTAACTGAAATTCATTTCTCACATTTTAATTTAGAGGAAAGATTTTCACTCAATTTAATTAGAGACCAGTTCACAAAACAGAGAAGATTGTTTTGCAATATGTGCATTGGGTTAGCAGTTATCCAGGTAGGAATGAACAACAGTAAATAACTACAGCTTTTTTCTTTTGTACAAATTCATCCATTACAGGTAATGGATCCAACTGATATTCAGGTTGAAGTTACTCAACAGTAGCCAGCTAGTATGTGACTAGTCAAAAAAAATCTGAAATCAGCTCATGTATTGTGCATTATCAATTGCTCAAATGAGTCAGAAGTGTCTGATAAAGGGGCACAACAATCTCATAACTAGAGTAAAATACAAAACCAAAAAACAAACAAACAAAAAAGCTTTAATGCTTTAATGGATGGAGATCCAGAGATTTAGGGGGAAGGAAAGATAATGTGCCCTCAAAGATTAGCTTTAGATCTTTACAGAAGGAGGGAGAGAGCAGACTTCAACAGTTGGTAAAGGTCACGTTGCACAGGAGATTTTGGAAAAACAAGTCATCTGCGAGTGGTCCAAACGTTCCTCCAACGCTTCAGCTAGATCAATTCAGATCAGTTCACACACTCACACATACAGTGGTTTTCATACACATTTTTATGCACTGTATGATGAGTAACCACATAAAGAAGGAAAGATTAGAACAGCAAAGTAAAAAGCAGAGAAAGATTATGGTGAGACTCTCAAATTACAGAAAATTTAGGCCAGTACTCTGGTATTGATTATGGCCAACTACAACATAGTTCCTTTACAGCTCATTCCTTATTCCGTATTTCCTTATACCTTATTCTTCTCCATGTCTTTACAGACTATTCACTTAGTTTGCTGTACACTTATCAAATAAGCAATACCCAATTCTGTTTCTTCAAGTAATTTTATTGATATGTCTCAGCACCCTAGTGTTTTCATCAATGAAATTATATACCTTCTTCCTTCTCATCTGCTTTTCCAGTGCATTCACTACATTTTTAACTCCTTATTTTTTATTCCACTATTATAAATATTTTCTGCTTACTGTATAACTGTATTATTAAACAGAGCCATGTTCAAGAAAGACAATACATCAACAAGCCAGAATAACCTTTTTTTTGGAGAAAAGACAAGCAAAAAGTAAGTATTTTTAAAATGCCAAAACATCTATAAAAGGAGCTTGCTTGTCCATTTGCAACTCTTGAATAAAGGAGATAAGGGAATGGCATATTTTAAATCCCATAAACATCTAGATAGGTACTGCTTCATGGACTACAGAATAGCAGAACTAGTATGATGTAGCTACAGTTTAAGCTAAAAAAAGCCTTTTTGTCCCAATAACCACTACTTAAAAGAAAAAAACACTTGCCAGGGAAAAGAATTAAAAAAAAATCTTGCTGAAGCACTGTATGAAATACTGTGATCCAAAATACATCTTCCAAAAAAATGAGTTCTAGTCTGAAATTATCTTTCAAGTTTAACACACTTTAAAATTTTGATTTTTCAATTGTGCGCTATAAGTAAGAATAAAGGAGACCAAAATGGCCCAGAATAACGACAAACTTTATAAAGGAAAGCAGCTCCCTCCCTTATGTCGTGTTCTTTAAGACGGTAAATGTCCAAGCAAACGTTGCATGAGCCACCTAATGGGCTTCCAAGGAAGATGAAGCTTCCCTAGGGTGAGTGTGATGCTCCCTTGGTAGCTAAACAGGTGACTAAGAAGGGGCAACACTCAAGGCAGCAATTGACAGCTTGCCAAAGAAGGAAGTGACATCCCATTTTGTGCGCTATAGGTGCCAAAAAGCCAAGTATGAAAAGTGGGAACCACAGGATACCGATTGCTAAGGACTGGTCTCCAGGGGCCACATGCTTGAGCGTAGGCCAAATTTTAATGTGGGCCCATCTTACAGCAGAAGACTCTCCTTGACCCATAAAATAACTGAAGAACAGAGAAGAACATAGAGCTAAGATACTAAAATACAGATCTGCTTGAAGCCCTGTTTGTGCATGCAAGATTACTAATATTACAACTGAAAAGGCCTTTTTTTCATTGTGCTCATTTTAAAAATTGATAGCTGTTAAAACTGTTTCCTTACTTTTTATTCTCCCATATAAATGCATAACATACACAGACAACATTTCTATTTAAATACACAATGCATATTTAAAAAGCAAAGGGAATTCAGCCAAAAGCTCCTAAATATTTAAAATATTTGAGAAAAACATAGTGCCCAGTATGTAGAGATAAGGAAAGTCCCCATTGTACAGTTATTTCATATGAATTTATCCACAATATGTATTTTTAATCTCAAAAGCTGTACATCACCTAATTGAATCTTAAGTGTACAGCTTTAACATACTTAGAAAATGACTGTCAAGCTGCCCATTGATGCAGTGCACAGGCCTGAAAGCCGAAACGCCTCTGATCTCGTTACACAATCAATAGCTAAATAATTAAAAAAAAAAAAAAAAAACAAAAAAAAAAACTTTCCTTTTAATTATGCTTAAGAAAACAACAAACCATGAATTTCTAGTGCTGCAAATTCCATTACTTACACAGGGATAAATATGTATGTTTTCTCTAGCAATCATCATGATTTCACCGTATCACATTATTTTTGTGTTAAAAAAAAATGGACTAATTAATTTTATCTCAGTTTCTTACAAAAGTAAGGACTATGTAATCATACAAAACATGCTCAACTTCACCTGGTGGTGAATATGAAACTGATAGTGAATAGGAAGTGATTTTTGAGACTCAGAAGGTTTCTGGCATTTCAGGCTAGCATCTACATTATTTAATGTTTGGGAAAATCTCTCAAAGATTCCTTGAGAAAGGCAGCAGGATGAAGGAAAGGCCTCAGCAATGCTACAGGTGAAAGGAAGCCTGCAGTGCACCACGTTCTTACATCTTACAGAGGAGGAACCTCAGAGTTATGCCCAGCTATAAAAAATAGCATAAAACTGGATCTTCAACCTTCTGAATTTGATTAGTAAATGTCAATGCAAACCACAAAATATGAATTCATAAGAAAATGTAGCTTAATTAGTTTCAGTGATCAAAGATCTACTTGCTATGACTACATTCTTATTATGTTGCTCTCAGAAGTAAAAGGCTTAAAATAAACTTTAAATGAGAAAAGGCTTTAAACTATCTTCAGAGGCCTACTGCTTAAACCACAGATGCCTTGCAGACCACGAGGAAAGCACACTATTAACAGAATTTAAGCATACTCCCCAAATCATTAATCTTTCCCCCCTCAAAAGTGAGCATTTTTCTTGTCTTTGCTCAAAAAGAAAACAACAACTAATGTACTGGATTTTAACTGGAGAGACATGATGCCAGGGAATGATTTACAATTAAGTTTCATAAAGAGATGCAAAGAGCTCCTTCAACTACTCGGAAATGTAAACTGAGGCATCAACTTAAATGTCAGTAAAAGCAAACAAACCAAACCAATCAAAAAAACACAAATAGAGTATATGTGTAATAGCAATCTTAGAGATAATCTTCATAGCAGGTTTCTGTTTCTAAGAAACTAACTGAAATCATCTCTAAAATCACTGCTCGAGTCATCAGCAATATGAAGTTGTACTACTGTATTTTGAGCTTTGTTTTGTTTTTATTTTTTTTAATAAAGAAATTTTAAATTCCTTACCAGGTTCTTCAGCAGCGTTGATAATTCTTTAGTAAGGGTAGAAAACTTTACAAAAGCCGTGCCAAGATCTGGGTTATCCCTACTCAAAAAATTACTTCCAAATTTATCTAGCACTTGTGCATAGTTTTCTTCATTCTGAACATGATCTGCAAAAAGAGAAATTTAAAATCAGAAAAATCACTAGTAGATAATCAATTATTACTTTAATCCTGCTCAAACACGTATTGCATGTAAAAATCAATTAACAAGCACCATTCTTTCCATAATCCCCCAACAGGCTATCATCTATTTTGATTCAATGTTTATTGCTATTAAGGCAACACACATCTACAGAACAAATAATAATGTCAAAGGCATCAAAATAAACCATGGGAAACAAATATGAATCAGATTAAGTTTAAATGAAGAAAGTCTTCTTACAGTAAAAGAATCTGTTTTCACCTCATCCTTAAAATTGAATTACCCTCCACTAAGTGAAATGTGCACTGTTACATAGCCAAAGACTTGCTCTAAATTCCATATACTTAATAGCAAATCAAAAGTGCCGAAACATCAGAGCTCAGAAAGCAAAACTGAAACTGATGGAAATGCACAAAAATCTTAAAGATGAAGGAAATTCTGAGTGTAGATTGTATCCAAAACACTTTTCTCCCCATTTCAGGCATCTCTTTGCATATTTTTGTTTGCATCTCCCATTTTAGTTCCTTTCTGCAGAAAATCTGCTAGTACACTCCTTTGAAACTATCTATCATCTTCTTTTCTCTCAAAGGATTTTTTTTTAAATATTAAACGAATATTTAACGGTCATAAATTTCAAACAACTTATTAATATCCTACTATACACAAATGTACTTGGACAAAAACTATGAGCTGATTAAGAATTACACAAGAAGCCTAAAAGATACCCAAAACAACACTGATTTAAAGCTCAAAAGAAAAAAAAGTTTTAAAATCCTATTAGAAGATTTAAAAAAATCTTAATGCTTAACTAAAACAGTCCCCCAACATTTGACAAGTCACAATGTAACATCACAAATTAATATGGAGCTTCTCAAAGGCCCAAATTAATCATACATTAATATGGAACTCTAACTTCAATAGTATATTTTTATTGAGTAGAATTGTTCCATGAGCACATGTTTTTAATCAAATAGTCTAATATGAAAAGCAAGAAATCAAGATGTAATAATAAAATGTGGGTTTTGTTTTGATATAAAGGCTGTTGCACAAATATACAGAGAAATACTAAGCTAAAAGGGAGCCTTGGCTTGCACATTCCCGAGCTAATAAAAGCTCAAATGTACCCTACTGTTTTGAGGGAAAAGGAAGGATAACTCAACAAGGCTGGAAATGTTGGAATGGAAATGAAGAAAATCTAATAGGTCATGAAATCCTTCTTCTTGCCAGGGAAGAACTTCCATCTCCAGTATTACTAGTATTCTGATTTTAAGGACTTTCTTGTCTTGCTTCTTTAAGCAGAGATGCTTCTAACTTTTTTTTTTTTTTTTTTTTTTTTGTAAAACAGATTGAAAAAAATTGTTCAAGACTATTTCCTGTATCTGTAGAAAGACAAAGCAAATGGAAGCAGGAAGCAAATCATTATCCCAGAACAATGTATAGGAAATTCTCAAGAATTCCAGATCATAAATCACCTAAAATCTAGACATGAGACTTTTCAGTTAAAAAGTGAGAGGAATAACTCTGTAATTACCAAGTAAATACGCACAAAATTCAGGAGTAGCACCTCAAGATTCGATTTTTATGTATCTACATAAACTTGCAAAAAGAATAAAAATACTAGCAATTCATGAAGAGGAAGAGTATTTCATTACTTGACCTCAAAAGCACATAAGTGAATAATAGAGTCAGTGTACCTGTGCTAAAACACGGCCTGTGAAAGGCTGCATGCCCAGAGCCAAGAGCACGTTGAACATCACCGCTGGTGCCTCACGCAACCACACAGATGACCTCTCAGGGCACTAACAGAATCTCCTCCAGATTCTGTTCAATAGGCAATAATGTGCATGGCTTGATGTTTACTTCCTTAGATATAATTACTGTAGGAAGGACTTCAATAACCCTGGAGACGCACACAGACAGCAGGACATAGAAACAATAGTGGTTTCTGCCCAGAGCTGGCTCATGTCTTCTCAATATTGTAAACAAAGCTCAATATAGTGCTAAAAATGGAGCAGCTTCCCCAAACAGACATCAGCCTCCTCAAGCAACTCCTGAGGGGTCTCAGAATCACGGACATTATCAGATGTGCCATGGTCCCACCGCACCGCACTCCCTTCAAGGCAGATGTGTGTGGGGACAGAGGTGCCTCCTCAACCCTTCCGTCCCCTAGGCTGGCCTGTCAGAGAAGCCAGGACCTTGTAAAGGTGAGAAGAGAGAGGTCACAGTGGTCCTAATAAAACATGTAGAAGGAAAACCTGTATACGTGCAACTAGAAAGCAGATCACTAAAACTGAAACCTTAGTTTTCCTTTGTCTAGAACAGTCTGGATCAGACACGATCTCTTCCAAACACTGAAGAGCAAAAAAAGGTGATAAAGCAAGTAGCTTTCAAAAGAGCTGTGCACAAGCACACCGCTTTCCTGTCAACTGATGATCCTCAAGTTACACCCAAAGAAACCTGAAGACCGCTTAATTATTAAGAATTACTTCTTGCACATCTGAAGAAAAAAAAAATGTGCCTAACAAGATTTTTAAAACGGCAAGGAAGATGGCAAGGTTGAGGAGGATAGAAGCTACCTAATGTAAGGAAATATTTTTCAAAAAGCTAAAGTCTAACAGAAAAGATTAAAGAGAACACACTTTGACCATCCCATGTGTCTCCTGACTAGTCAAAGAGCCTTCCAGGCCTAGGCTGCTGTAGACAAAAGCAGGTATAAAAACTCCTTTGAACTTATCTAGAGCAAAGAGCATCTCCATGAGTCTGTGGCTTCTCTAGATCACTGCAGTGTACAAACATTTAGAGTAGATGAGTGATACTAGAAGACATTTTCCATCCAAGTTCATTGCTAATGTGCTTAGGGAACTCCTCATAGCAGATTTCTTTTAACACTATTTCGGAAGTTTTTTTATATTAAACGTACTGTGAGTGCTAGAACTCATAAAAGCTGATTAAACGAACAGTAGAAAGTCACTTAGATCAAAGTACATACATTTTGTTCAAGGAGTCAACAGAGGCACACAAGAGAAATTCAAGTTAAACAAGTCTCTCCCAACCAAATCAGTTATAAGGAACTAAGTGAACAAAGTTTAACAAGGACCAGCCTCACCTAGACAAATAACTGGTCAAAAAACAGGGTAAGGAAGAGGGAAGAAATAAGCACCTGGCTTTCCTTAGAGGGAGGTCACCTGTGAAGCCCCGTATGGAACTGTGGTAAGGCTCACATAGTTTAACATAGTTTGACATATTTGTGAGTTAGAGAATACCACTAATATTTTATGAAGAAAATAAAAATCACTAAGTTATTCAGAAGAATAAAAACACAAGCTGACTATGAAGGTAAGAATTAACCTGTCCTAACACAGAGGTCTGTCTACACTGATGATACCCACATTTGAACTTAGTGTCTCATCATCTCCCTAACACTCCGTTTAGAAGAAGTCACAGTTCAACTGTACAGGACATCAGATACATCTCACCCTAGAAGTCTCTACTAGATGCATTAATTGCTTGATGACAGTGATCGTTGAGTCTATTGCAACAAGCTTACATCTAGGTAGCTCCAAAGTTAAATGAAAAGTCCCATCTTGAATGGTTGAAGCATAAAAGTGCACCTCAGGTAGACACACAGGGAATATGCTCTTTACTTGAAAGAACGACTGTGAATTAGCTTTTATTGAGAAAGATCCAAGTTCCAATATATCACCTCAACATTCAGTAGGAAGTAAATAAAATAAAGCTGAATATTAAAAATGATTAAGAAAGAAACACAGGATGCAACAGATAATACCACAATGCTGTGTCTAACCTCTGAATCCTGAAAGCAGTTCTGGTCCCTACAGCCCCAACTCCCCTCTTTTTCCTCCTAAGGAGGAAGAAAAAAGTTTACATTAAGTTACAAAAGTTTACAGTTTTATCCAATCCAATTAAAATGGATTGGATAAAACAACATTATATCACCCGACTTAGATAAATCCAGCCCCTCATATTACTTTAACCTGAGAAAGTACAAAAGTCTTCTTTTGTAAAAATTTTTCTTCGTTGTCTTTGTTCTTGTGCTACTCTCTAAGTATCTGCTACTGAAAGTGTGGGACACCGGCTGGATGGCTGGTCTACCCAATGTCTCCAGTCTTCATCTCTAGTCTTCTGTTGATTTTGTATTTTTATTTCACTACTGCATTGATTCTTTCGATTGTATCTGGAAATCACACCATCAAACAAACAAAAAAGAACTACTGAAAAGCTGAAAACTAGTTGTGAAACCTGTTGCCATTACAACTGGCTCCAAATGTTACATGAAAGCTAGTTGGATAGGACTCTTCATTAAGTGCAAACATCAATCCCACAGGAGAGGTTCCTACCTACACATGAAATTTAATCATTACAGAAATGAACAAGCCAAACAAAGCAGCCATGAGAGAGCAAAACATAGGTGATAATTTGTAAGTCACAGTGGATTTCATCACCAGTACTTTCCCTCTCAGAATGTATTGGTAGGGAAAAAAAAAAAATAATGGAATGGGCCATTTCTAATGACAGACGTGAAAAGGATGCAAAAAATATGTTTATTAATTACTAATTATGTTTATTAATTGCTGTACAAATTGTTTCCTGTGCATGTCTTCCAAATTATACCACAGTCTATCACAACAACATTCTGAAGAGGGAGCCAGAGTATTACATAAAATGCTGTCTTTATTCAAGAATTTATACCATCTTGAGTCTTTAATAAAAAATACTTCAAAAACAAACAAAACCACTGAAAAACAGCTACGCAGTTTCCTGCAGTCCTTCTTAAAACGCTAAGGGAGCCATCTAAAATGATTAAGCAATCTTATTGCTTTTTACTCAATGTAAATAGTTCATAAGCTAATATGGCTTACATAGGGCTTTCAAAACTAATGACAGGCTTTAAAGTCCTATCAGCTGGTTTTATCATAAAACTCAGGCCAATGGGCAACTAATCTCTGGTGTCATTTATATATTTCAGAACAGGTAAAAAGCTGCTCTTACGTTTCAAGATTTTTATTGGTTCTGATATTAGGTAACAAAGTACTTCCAAATAGAAATTGCTGCTTAGAGTATCTCAATAACTCAAAAAAAAAAAAAAAAAAAAAAAAAAAAAAAAAAAAAAAAAAAAAAAAAAAAAAAAAAAAAAAAAAAATAAAAAAA
>JAWLRI010000873.1:1887731-1924602 GCA_034781795.1 Crypturellus tataupa
AAAAAAAAAAAAAAAAAAAAGTAAAACTAAACAACATTTACCAAGTTTTATCCTAATTTTTCAATCTAGTTTCATAATCTAGTGAGAGAACACTAGTCATCAACTGAAGTTTTTGGAAAAGCTTATGGTGCTAGTGGAAAAACAATATTAGTGACTGGCAGAAGTAAAAAGAATCTGTAACACATAAAAGACAGTCCAAAAACATAAGATAACAGGACAAAACAAGCAGCACAGTAACAATCTTCTTTCTAAATAAAGGCTATTAAGAAGCTGCTCTAAAGAAAGAGAAAATGCTTAACAGATTATGAGTGCCAGAGAATAGGGACTGTATTTTTCTATTCAAATATGTACATCCAGGTGAGTAGAAGGTGTCCAGATGGAAAAGAATAACGGTGAAAGTTGGAGAACACATTATTTCCACATACAACCAAGAAAACTATCCTTCCCCAAAAATGAACATTTTAAAATGTTGAATCTCACTACTTTACAGATAAGCATCTCTCATTCTATACACCTGCACCAGATAAACTGCAAGGCAGACTTTTCTAACTCATACTCAGAAGCTCAGGTTCCCATGCAAAATTGGAAACAAAGCCTTACCTTGTCCTGAACTGTATATTGCTTTCACAGACTTTTTCACTTTCTGCAGTGCAGTCCTGTCTTGATCCAATGCCTACAATAATAAAAAAAATCAATTTTAAGTACTTACATCATTGACCATTAAAATGCCCTACAACATTTTAAAATACAAAATAAATACTTTCAGAGGCTGGAAAAACTGTGGATGTAACATATTCAACCCCCGGGAAGGTGTCAGGTCATTCATCCCCTTCAAACTGAATTAAAGAACTGAACTGAAAATTCTCTGAAGGCAGAGAACAACAACAATGATAGAACTAAAAGAAAAAAAATAAAACTATTAGCTTTGGAAGAGACAAAGCATTTAGTCATAAGGGACAAAACATTTAGTCATAATGTAAAATATTTCAACCTCTCCTCTCTACCCAGTTACTAAAGCTTCTCCTAGAGCCCTATACTTTCTGGTACAGCTAAAGTTCTTGCTGATTTCTATGGTTTTCCCAGAGCACTCCTCTTCCTCCTAAGGACATAGAAAACATGCACACAAGCAAAGAAAGAAAATAAACGTGAAAAATAAAAGTCCATGCAAATAAATACCTCTTATTCAGTTATAAATCATTTATAATAACAGCTTTAGCACGTACCGCAAGTTCACATAATCCATCACAATAACCCTTCCCCCACAAATTCCACAATGTAATTTTATAAATAAGATGATGAAATGTAGCAAATCAAAAGAAAGAGACCCAGGACCTGCTCTTGCAAATATAAGTAACATAATGCCACTGAGAAAGACTATTTGAAGTGTAATATTCAAATATGCATTTGAAGGATTCCATCACTCAGTATTAGAGTCTCTAGAAACAGCATTAACTTCAAAATGGCTAAGTGCATGGCTAATTTAAGATGAGATTTCTGGCTACTTTTTGGAAGTGACTTCTCACTATCTGCTCACAAACTGATACAAGAAAACTAACAAGTTGGCATCAGAAAGAATTATGACAAAAAAGCACAAGATTAGTCCAAATAAACACTAGTCTAGATTAGTGCATTTAAGAAAATTAAAGCTCCACACTGTTATTCTGGATAACAATCTAGTTAGTCTCCCTTGTGCCGGAGTATAGGGCAATCTATGTACTTAACACAGGATAAGTAATGTAAAGGATTTTTTTTTTCCTATTTATTTTTAGGATAAGCCTACACAGTTCTATCTTGGAGCGATCTAATTTTGACAAAGTAAAACACTAAAATTTGTAACAAAAGAAAGTTTCGTATTTTGGTTTACTAAGATTCAACTGAAAACCACGACACAAACATTTTGGTGGTAGCTAAAATAAGAAAGTTCAGCACTACAAGAATGTATGTAAGTGTTTTCTAATACTCTTTATCTACTTTCTTTTACAGCAGAACAATGATTCAAAGTTTTCAGATGTGTTAAAAAAAAATCACTGTGTTCTTTCATTCTCTAGCACAATATTGGATTTCACTTGCATCTTGGTGGAAAGTGTTAAAATGTTTTAAATTTAATAAAATATCAAGAACTCTCTGTTCCTTTTTTGAGACAGTGCACAGTAGGAAGCTCTTTTTAGATTCCTTTGTAATATTTGTCAAAAGCTTTTACTTTTATCTATATGCCATGCCAGGCATTCATATCGTACATTTCCACTGAAGTTCTCCCCATCTTTAACTAGCAGAAAAAAGATACTGTTTCATTTGTCTACAGGGTTTTATGCAAGTTAAAATATAAATCTGAAACTAGTATTTTTAAAGGAGAGAACCATTAAAGTTCACAAGGTACAGATACAAAACTTAGTAATGCTTAGGGACAAAGCAAACTAGATATGCTAAAGAGAGAAACAAAGAATTTAAAGGAAGGGTCATCTTGTTCCTAAAGAAATAGGACTAGAAAAAAATAAGACAAGCAGACTAAAACATATATACTGTCTTATATGTTTGAAAGACATATATAGTTCTTTCAAACTGTATTTTGAAACATTTTATTTTGGTCACTGGTACAGGGTGGAGGAAGGAAGGGGCCATGCATTATTTGAGGAGTACAATCACTGAGCAGAGCTGTACACAGAGGTGACATCCACTGCCTGAAGGAGCCACTGATTCAAATCAGAGTGACACCACAGTTCAATTTTGTATCTGTACACTCACAAATAAGATCTTTATGTGAACAAATTATTCAGAGCCCAAAATTTTCTAATTGAGACAAGCATAAAAATCTATATAGGAGGGCAGTGTACAACACTCTATAACAGTAAAAACCCAATCATATAAAGGATTTTGTGTATTAAAAAAGTTATCTGTTACCATCTAATATTTTCTAGATATAAATATATATAGTTCTCATATATATGGCATTTCTCTTGAATACCACTTGCTAGTAACTTATAACTCTACTTTCCTTCAAATGACAGTATATTCATTATTTTTCAAAAGGGATAATTCCTTTGCAATATGTTAAAAGTTGGATGGAGCAGCCTTGCCTGCCTCAGGTGCTTTTGTAGGATCTGCTCATTTTATCTTGCTGCATTTAGAACTGTAAATATAGAAAACACTAATTACCCAGAGAAGCTGTGGAGTCTCCATCCCGGAGGGCACTGCAGACCCACCTGGACACAGCCCTGTGCCACGTGCTCTACGTGACCCTGTGAGTAGGGACTTGTACTGGATCATCTCCAAAGGTCCCTTCCAAGCTCAATTGCTCTGTGATTCCGTGTACGTTGACATCCCATATTCCACATCAGGGCCCTCTCCACTAGAAACCGCAGTGCAGCCACGTCTAGCTGTCCACACAGATAAATGCTACTTTTGCACATCTTCAGCCCTGCAGAATCTCATCCTTTCTCCACAGACAGAGTTTCTATTTTTATGCCATGCCCTGTTTAACAGCTAGTAAACTCTGAACCAGAAATTGCTACTTTATGTGCTGCAGAGCCCTAGATTCTGAATTTCTGTCTTTGATGTACTAAGAATCGCCAAGGCGCAGTTATACAGACCGCTAATTATGTCTTTTGAAATATGTGCATGTTTATAATTACGTAATACACACTAGATTAGATTATGTAATTATATAAAATATATGAGATATTGTACTTGAAACTTTTGGTGCCCTTTTTCTTAACAAACATGAAACATAGGGTTTGAGCAACGTCATCTGCCTTTCCTGAACCACGTGTCCCCACTATTTCAGACACTGTTTGCAGCAATGTTTCGTACACATTTCACTTCCAGAAGTCATTACGAGCCCAGGGCTGCCACGGCCTCCTCAGTTTGTAAATATACAAAACACTATTTCATGTACTGTACAAACCTTTACACTGGAAAGAAAAATAAAACTGATTTGTGTTTCAGCCTTAGAGTAACAACAAGAACTAGAGCAGCTCTAGACTCTGATAATCACATTCATGTGTCAACACAAATTATTTATCCTATCAAGTGGATATTACCCAGAAGAGCTCTAAGTTCCAACCAGAACATTTGCCAATTCTTATAGCAGAGGAAGTTTAGAATTTCCCTCTGTTATTAAGAACTTTACCCGAAGGTCTCTGAACTCAATCACTACCAAAAGCCACCTCCAGAAGTAAGATAATGAAACAAACATTTTAAACTATGACAATATTTTAAGATGACCCCCTAACAGAAAGCTGAAGCTCCTGGAGCAAGCACAAGCTAGGCACTTGTGACAAAACACATGCATGTCAAGAAAATATTTTTGTACACACACAGAAAAAACATCAGCACAAAATATTTGAACATACATAAACAAATGGATATAACAAATGCTCTTCGGTCACATGCATGTTTTCCTCAGATACAAGATTAAGTTATTCCACGAAAAATAAACAGAGGATATACTGGTTTTGAAGGACTATAAGGAAAAAAAAAAAAAAAATCTTTCAGCAGTCTTCTAGAATCCCAGAATGGCTGAGGTTGGAAAGGTCCTCTAGACATCATCTAGTCCAACCCCCTGCTCCAGCAGGGACACCGAGAGCACGGGGCACAGGGTGGCATCCAGGAAGGTTTGAAAATCTCCAGAGAAGGAGACTGCACAGCCTCTCTGGTCCTGCCTGTTTGATTTTTAATTATGATATCTAAATAAACTAGACCAATGGTACCTTCCCAGAGCTGAACAGCAGTTCATTCTACTAGCAAAATGCAGACCTTATGGGAGAGATGATAAACACAGACTGGACAGGTTGATCAGGTAGTGCATTTCATATCATCGAAGCTGCAACAAAACAAACTCCCATAATTTCATCACTGAAAAAATGTGGGGAAAGACAACGACGAAAGTCAAGTGTTAGTCCCTTCCCCTATTCCCCTCCCCAGCGAGGACATTAGCAACATTTTGTTCTTTACACAGAGAAGTGGCTCCAACCTCCCTGCCACGTCCTTGCTGCTCTGGTCAGCCTGTCCTGGACCTGCCCCTGGCACAAGTTTAAAGTTCGTTTCCAATTGCAGGTCTCAGCGCACCCCCCTAAATCACAAACCCAGGGGTGCACAGGTGTTTCTTCAGGAAATACTTTCTGCAGGTAGCAGCTGCAGACACCCATCAACTGACCTTCCCTCAGTTTCCCTGCTGGCAGTTGCACAGTGTGACGAAGCAAGTGGATGTTCATGAGGAAAGGGATGACAGGAGGTGCCATCTTCCTTTTAAACAAGCAGTAGGGACTTCCAAGGCTTTCTCATTTGTGTCTTTAAAAAAAACACTGTTTAGCTTGAACACTGTAATGAATTTACTAAAATATGCAGAGTATACAATGGAAGCCGATGGCAACAAGACAGTTGACCCACAGTAGGCAGAAATAATAAAGAGCTATTTAAGTAGTCAACAGATTATTCTTGGACTATTACTCAAAGCGCAGTATACTTGAGACCACTTATAAAACACCTAACAAGTCCAGCGTAGCTACACTGTGAACTAGGTAGTAACGCTCTACTTGGAAGCCTTTGCTGCAGGAGCAAAAACACAAATATTTCTATCCAAGGCAACTCCTAGACAAAATGAAGTTAACAAAATGAAGTTTTCCTAATGAGCTGATACTTAGTTTTGTGTGTGGAAGTATTTTGATAGTGACAACACTTGAAAACAACCACTTGAGAGATCCCAAACTTTCCTCACGAGGTGCAGGATCTAAGACAGCTCCAGGTCGACAGAAACAAATCTGCTGTGTTACGGATTGGACTGAGTGGACTGAGTCATGGTCAAGGTGTCATTCCGGTCCTGTGTTCAGATTCACTGCACAAGTCAGAGTTACTAACTGTAAACCTAAGGTAGCAAAAGCACGGAAGAAAATTTACTGGTTTTCCTATCACTGCTCTACAATCTTACCAGTTTCTCATGCCAACAACAACAAAAGACCACTAGTAATTTTGTAAAGCCCAGTTAAACCCCAGGTACTGACACACATCTAATTCAAGTTCCAGCCTGTCCTGAGTGACACGCAAAACTTTTGCTCGTGTTCTGACTGCAAAATAACAGTAGTATTATCACAGCCACAGCAAAAACAGAAATGAGCAAACCCTATGGGAATTATTGTACAGACACAAACAGAAAAATCTTAAATTTCAAAAATTGCATATTTATAAGTAAGTATAAGTGTTTAAGTGTTGTACACAATTTTTATGCAAATCATGACATCATGAATCGCATTTTCCTTGAGTTGATCCTTCCTGCCCAGATTAACAAATAAACATCAGTACTACATGCGCTAACATTTCCAAATGTCTTAGACTTAAGTCTTCAAAGAAATGAAATCATATTCTACACTTGTACTCTTGGAAATTATCCTCTTATGGAAGGAAACTCAGCAAAATCACTCAAAGCAAACAAGACTTATCTTAAATTCATAGAACAGCAATTGCCAATACAGTCATATTGGCATTACAGACAGAAAAAAAAACTACTAGATTTTCAAAACAATTCTGATCTGAATGGTTTTTATTTTTTGCATAACTAGCTTCATACACCTTCACTGAAAGGTGGGCTTTAGAAAATAATGGGTTTCATAGAAGCGAGATCCTTTCAAAGTTTTTATACTAGGCTAGACATTAAACCTTGAAAATTATTCATCATTTTCGAGACAGGCAATCCATAACTACCTTGATAGTATTATCCTATACAAAAGCTCAAATCACAGCTGTGATTTTCAGTATTATCCAGTAATTATTTGTTATTCAATGGCTTTACAAAATAACAACAATCCCCCACACACATCTACAGTTTCAAAGCACCACAAACAACCCTAGAGGCTGCACGTTTCCAATGCACGACTAGATGGAAAGGTGGGTTTTGGGAGGTGATAAAATCATCCTGCTTTGAAGATAATGCCACAATCTTCCTGATGCAGTGGAAAAATGGAGGGAAAAAAAAAGGCTTAAATCTGGCTTATAGCCTTTATGTGGCAAGTGTAACCGAGAAGACTGGATACCTCATTTCTCTCATCAGCAATTGCTGCGCCGCTCTGCCTGCTGACTTGGCTCATCCGCATGGCCTGTGCTGAGGTCAGTAGGGCTGAGGAGCATCTTAAATACTACCAAGAGCACCGGTGCATGCGGAGCTATTAAGAAAGAAGAAAATATAAACAGGCAGCAACAGAGAGGTTATGAACTCCATTTGCAGGGATAAAAAGAAAGAAAAAAAGCTATTGTCAGTTCAGGTTCTTTTTGTTGGTTTCCTGTTGATTTTCCATGATAAAACATGGCATCAAAATTCTCCCCAAGCTTTTGGTGTTTGATCTGGTGTCTTCTGCTATTACTGGAAATGCTCTCATATCACTGGAAATTGATCCAATTATACTTGAAATGAGATTACACTTTTATGTAAAGAGCAGATACAGTCTCTTATATAAAGCTAGATGCCTGTTACTGTCATCGTTTGTATTTCTAAATTGTTTTGATGCATCTCATTCTGAAATTTAACATTCCTCACTATACTTATGACAGCAGTATGGCCTGAATTTAACAAAGAAGCTGAAATATTTGGGCTTCCTCAGTTTGTCACACACAAAATGATTAAAATCTAAATTACATAATAAAAATATGGATTTTTTATTAATTGTCATCATATTTTCTCTTTTGGAATACTGTCCACGGAGCAGACAATAGCATTGCATCAGGTATTAACATTCGTAAAACAGAGGGCAATTTCTCTTAATTTACAACACTTAAACCTTCAAAAAAGGTTAAGGAGGAAAAATAACCATATCTTAAATGCTTTTCATTGCTTTACAGTTTTGGCGGTCTTCCACATTTCACATATAGACACAAGTAGCAAGGGCTAAAAAAAACTACAAGGCAGGAACAGGAACATGAAGCCACTGCAGATGAGAAGTTTAATCAGGTGTTAAATGCCAAATAAGTATAAAAAGGAGAAAAAAAAAAGATGGAAAGATGCTGCAACAACTCAAATACCAAATTTTAATGTGAAATAACACGAACAAATGCCCTTAGGAAATATCCAACATTTTCATAACAATACTAAACATTAGACATTTACAGGCACAATCCTAAACATTTCTAAATTGTGCTAGGAACAACTCAACAACTCTTTTTTTAAAATATACACTGTCATTTAGCAGCTGGGCTTTACTCCGCTTTATTTTAGAAAAGGGAACTAATATTTGTCTGATTACAAATTTAACTGACTGCTGTTAACATAACGAACACTCTGTTTAGAATACGTCTTGTGTCACTAGCTGAACAAATAGCTGTTTTGTCAGATGGTAATTCCGAAATGACCGTTTGTCAGATGGTACTTCCAAATTAAAAATCCCAATTTTAGGCTGTTTTCCAGCTGCACTGTCTACTGCTTTCTCAGAGGGGAGTGTGAAGCAGCTTATGTGAATTAATAAAAATTAATAAAATAAATAAATAAATAAAACAGAAGGGACTTCCTTAAGGGAAAAGTCTTTGGGATTAGTTGGGAGATGGGAAGCCAACTCTTACAAAGCATCCAAATACCACAGATTCAAAGTAAAAGCTCTGCAAAGAAAACCACTTCTTCTTATACACAACACCTAACTACCAAGCTTCAAGTTCCATCTTGGTGTACAGAGAGAAGACCACACTGCACACACAAGATTCTCCTCAAAATAACAGTTTTGCTAACACTTATACCTGGTTGCCAAGTATCCAAAATGAATATGAAATAATTATGCACAAAATTCTGCTCTATCATATACTAATTCAATGCACTTCTGTCAGATAAAGCAAGGGCTTTATTCATAAGTTACATACTGTAAGTCATATACAGCAAGTTATATTATTCATAAGGGGTCTGAACAAAGCAGAATTAGCTTTCTGGAAATTAATATTTTTGCTTTACTAATGGCAAGAGTTTGACTCAGGAACAGATTCTAGAAGCAGCTATTGATTTTTACTTTATCTTTGCTTGGAGTCAGATAAATCCCCTAAACGCCCTATTTTATCATTTCCTTGGGATTTTAGATATATGAAAAGTAGATGTTCGTTCTGCATCGTGCCCGTGATCTTACTGTCAGAAGAGGCAACAACACAGCCATTCTTCAGAGGATTACTTCTTGTTTAAGAGGATATACAACACATGGTCTCCGGAACTTCTTTTCTGAGGCAAGGTGAGAGCAGAATCTGCTTCAGGAAGCTGCCACCAACTGGCATTTCCTGTTACACTTGCCAGAGTATAACTTAGAGCACCAGTGGCAAAACAAAGTTTGGAAATAACATTTTGGGATACAGGAAGACTCCAAGAAGCGAGAACCAATAAGTATTGTGGGAACTGTGCTTTTAACTCAAGAGCTTTATAGTTAAAGACTATGCGCATCGTTTCAAAGGAGCATACACTGGTGTTACTCTTATTTTCTCCCAAATAAAGAACGTAATTTATCTGGGAAAGCTACTGAAAACAAAGATTAATGAGAGGCAACCTGAGTGCATGCAGAATGCTGATCACTGTTAGGTCACTGTTATGCATCATGTCAAGGGGACACAATACCACCTACAAATGCAATACCTTTAACAGTAAGATGATAAAATTTCAACTTTTGCAGCTTTTACTTTATATTTTTAATAAAAATATAAAAAATTTTAATAAAAGTAAACTGACAAACATTATATAGTTCAGTGGAGGCAAATGAATAAAAAACAATTTTATTCATTTTTCTTAGAAAATAACTTTCACTGTTAGATTAAAAAAATAAAACACAACCTCATCATATATGTTGTATGGTTTAAAAAAATCTCTTTGGAATGCAGAACGGGCACATGAAAATTGATGGCTTGAATAATACTGGGAAACCTTCGACAAGTTTTGAAAGCAAGTTTAAGTTATTAAGCAAATGAAGATCATAAATACCATCATTAACAACATTATGTCAGTCATTTGCCATGCTCTGCCTGGTGTATTGTAGACACTGCACTTCAACAGATGCACCCTGCAAAATTTTGTAAAAAGCAAGAGTGGCCAAATACCACGATGAGTTCTGAAAAAGGCGGGAATCAAACTGGATGAAAAATTTCCCCCTCTGTCATACTGCCAGCACTAAGGAGCACATCTACAGGCACAATGGGTTTACCCCATTCAAACTATGCCTGAAGTTATATCAAAAAAAAAATATATAGGTAGTATTAAACTTGTCATCTGCATTGGGATCCATTCTACAGATACATTCCTTGCAATACACCTACACTTGAACTGTGTCGATACCTTCGAGATTATAAAACTCTGATCTTTAGAATACCAGGTTGTGAAAAGCAGCAGTTTCCGTATGTGTAGAAGTTGAATTCAATTTTCCCCTTGCCAGCAGGGGTAACCCAGGTTACATATTTCCTTTTTTAATTGCACATTCTTTTCCTAAGTTTTAAAAAGTTTATACACTTCAGAAACTCAGTCAATTATTTAAACTAGAATAACCACTTGCTGCCAGTGTTGCATGTCTTTTGTCATGATCCTAACTGTGCACAGCATTGCCAAAGCACGAACTGAACTTGTATATTCACAATTAAATACGAAGCTGGAGAATTGCTATATTTGACAACACTGGTCACGTTAAAGCTGAAAACCTCTTCGAGCAGCTTTCAGCAAGCTCTATCGCTCCCTAGTAATCTAGTTTAAACTCCCCCCTCCCCGCCACTACTTTTATAAGCCCCTTTATCCCCTGAACCCCACTATCCTCCTAGCAAACCGCACTGCCTCTCAACAGACTTCTCAAGGCATCATTCAGCAAAGGGGAATTCAGAGAAATTAAGTCCCAAATTTAGACCAAAACTGCCAGCAGACAGACACGGCGCTTTGCACTGCACTCATTTGAGCTGTGGAACAAACAAGGGGGATTCTTTTCCTTCACACAGCTTTTCTTTTCTGAATACTATCTGTTACTGCAAAATCCCAAAAGCTATTTAGAGATAGAAAGGGGAAGCTTTCCTGAAAGGTTTGGCAATAATTAGGTAGCAAGGTACTCACTGAACAATACTCCATAATCAGACCAGTGAAACACTTCATATATATTTGCTTTAAATAGACAGCCATTACACATTCCTCAGTTTATATTGATGTGTTGTAGCAAAATCAGCTGATTTAAGTTTTTAACAAAATAAGCTATTTGTTCACACATAAAATGTGATCTTAAATTTCTCTTGTATATTTTACAATATATCTTAAACATACACACACACACAAAAAAGCCTATTTGTTTTGAAAGTACACTGGGGAATGGGTTTCTTTTTTTCTCCCTCCCTTTTACAGCCATCAGTCTCTCAAAAAGTAGTTATGATTAATCTCCAGTCTTAACAAGGACAGCTGACTGATACATCATGTTTTGCACTACAACCACCAACAGGCAAAGTCAATTAACTTATTATTATTATTCCTGACCATCCAGTCTTTATGAAAAAATGAAAACTTATTATCTAATACATTCAACTGAAACATTAAGAGTACAGAAAATCATTTCACAAGGCCATTTTGTTTTGATAAATTCATAATCCTTCACATTGAAGTGAACTAAAAAATGATAAAGCCTTTTATAAGTACCATTCCTGTAACAGATTTCTCTATACGTTTATTATCTCGAAAAGAACCTTAGCACAATTCCCTCTAAAAAAACCCACCAGGATAAGGTCAATCTTTTATCCCTCTCCTTAACAAAAGGAATAAGCCATGCTGCTTTTGATCAAACTCTACGTTAGTAAAGAATATTTTGACAAAAAAAAATGAAATTCAGTGCTAAGAATTTATGGTTACCAAGTAACCCACTACATTATTCCAAACTCACATCACTATAGTTTTGGATTACAATGAGGGGTACAAAAAAATAAAATAAGAACATGACATACCAAATGCTGCATGTAGATTAAAAAAAGTTCTGGGTCACAGTACAAGGGACTTCTATGAAATTTCAGCAGAAAATGCCAGTATTAATAAGCTGATCGAACAGTTTACCAGTACCAGCATCACTGGATGCTTCTGTACACTTGCTATAAGCAACCATTTCTCACCTTGGTGGACAAACTGCAGCTAAAAGCATAACAAGCAATGGTGCTTAAATTCACATAACCATAAATCTCATCAATTCACAGGAGAATCTTGTGGCATTCTATTGGTGACTTAGCTTATTACGAGTTACCAGTAGTTTGCTTGAACGCAGTAAATCCTGTACCTGGCAACTACAGCCTTTCCAAGCCTTTCATGAACGCTGTATTCGAGCAAGGCTGAAGGCAGGATGCAAACAGAGGAGAGCAGGAGGAAAGGAAGCCGAGTGCAATGATGCAACAAAATCCTATTGCCCATTTGTATTCTGTCTGAGTAAAAGGAAAAAAGTCAGAAAACCACCAGCACATTCACACGAGGAATATAAATAGAAGATTTAGTAAAGAACTATTCTTCTAAGCATTGGCGTTTGGCACACATTCAAATTTTAGTTATGTACTGAGTAATTACAAAAGGCAGGCTTGTTAAACACAAAATTGGAGAGCTATACAGAATTTGGATATTGACTGACTTAATGCCAATATGACATACAAGTTGTCTGTAATGTACACAAATACAAATTACAGTCAAAGACATATAACATAGCAGGTCACAACAATTGTAGGTAGCTCTTTCCCACTGGGGATACAACTGCATGGTACATTTGGCAGTAGTTATAGAAGAGGAAAGACAGAGCTCGAGAACCATAAACAAGAGATGTTAAACTGGGAGTCTTGGCACTGAGGAAAAAATGTCATCAGGAAAAAAACAACAACAAAAAAAAAGTGAAGCAAAATAAGCAACATGGTTCACGAGAGATTTAAACATACGACACAGTGAGAAAGGGGAAACAGAGGGTTCTCAAGGGTAACTTGCAGCTCCATTTTCAGGAGAGTGCCCCAAGCACAGAGTTATTGCAGAGTATGGGAGTGAAACTCTTAGGGGAAGCTTTGGTGATGTTGGGGTAGGGCAGAAATCACTCCACACATTTATTATAAACCACTGCATAAAATAAGCAGAAACTATCTCAACCTACAAGCAGAATGCAGCATTAGGATGGAATCTGCAAAACCTAACATACTATATCCATGCTAGAGCAAACACAACATAAACCCTAAAGCCAAACTTGACACTTGCTGCATCCCAATACTGAGAGGGTATCTTTAAACATATAAGAGACCCCAAATCCTTGACAACATATTTCTTTTAGTCCTTTTTGCTGTTCACATTTAAGATGGGAATGGTGGTTATTCTCTATCAGGTTACAGGTTTCAGGGGCCAACCTTGTGATGGAGTGTGGAAGCCAGACTGAGTATATGGCATAAAATGATCCAATTATTTCAGTCTCTGTTAGGGGATACCAAATTCAGTAGTCCAATGGGGTGAAGCGGTCATAGCCTCATATTCTGAGGTCTGACAGGCACCAACTGCGCAATTTGTACCTCAAATACTGAGGTGTTACGAAGTTGCTATATTAAAAGCAAACTGACCTTTATTTTAAAGCACGGAAAAAATATACATATCAATTTGAAACTCTCTCTGATGTACATGTCAAGGGGAAGGGATAGGTCCCCTTCAAAACAAAGAGAAAGTCTGAAGAGAGAATGGCATTATCAATGCAAGCTCTTGTGCTCACTGTAAACTAAATTAGTCACAGATATCCTATAGATGGCACGATCCAACAAATACAAAAATAAAGTTGTAAGTCATAATGTCAACTTCAGCAAACACTCTTACTCATGTTGCCAAAATGCCCAAGGAGAAGCCAAGCGCCTTTGGGGCAAGAACTGTGAGCACTGAGCAAAGCCTCTGATCAGAGCAATTCATGAAAGAAAACTAAGGTGTTTCCTTGCTGGAAGGTGGAGCACAACAAGGCAGCACTTCATAGCGTGACAGGCAGCAGTCTCTTCAGACACAGGATCTCAGCATGTTTATAGGCAGTTTCTCACAAGTAGAAGAGGAGTCAAAGCTCCTTTTAAAATCAGCAAACAAGGGAGGCCGGATGCATGGGTGAACATAAGGGGAAGATGGTCAAATAAGAGGTTAAAAAAAACCCTAAACCCTCAAGAGCTATGGATAACGCATCACAGCTGTTCTGTGGGAGCTACAAGGCACTCATTTTATCTTAAAGATTGCTTTTTTGGAAAACATGTCCTTCATCACAATCCTCTTTTGGCCTATGGCCCAGGGACCAACAAATTTGCCATGGACAGGATACAGTTTTGCATATTTCTCTCTCATGCTAAGAAGGGTAAAAAGATCTGGGATACACAACTGTATCAAGTGGCAACGTTGCCATCAGCCCATAAGAAGTTCATGAGCAATTCTGATTGCCAGTCCAGCCAGCACCTGCAGCAGGTCTGGCTACAAGTTCAGCAACAGCTCCTAGCCCCCTCTCAGCTTCTCCAGATCTTCCAAGTTTTTTTGAAGAAGTGATTTCATAGCTAAAGGCAACCCAACTCATGTTACTCCTACATGCTACATACCCTGCT
Organism: Crypturellus tataupa; assembly: GCA_034781795.1. Lineage (NCBI taxonomy): Eukaryota > Metazoa > Chordata > Aves > Tinamiformes > Tinamidae > Crypturellus > Crypturellus tataupa. The sequence continues at coordinate 1,902,258 of JAWLRI010000873.1, forward strand.
CCATACAGCGGACAGAAACTTGCAGTCAACAGCTTGGAAGACAGGTCAACACTCCAAGTACCAACAGGGCCAAAGATTAATTAAGGCTTAAACTGGTCATGGTGCCCTACCTCCTCAGGGACAGATGCTCCAAAGTTTATCTATGGAATTGTGAAAGGCAGTGGTCGTTTCTGGTTGGACGGTGTAAGTATGAACAAGTTTACATACTTGAAACCGCTAATACTTAGTGAAGTGCTTTTTAATCTCTTGGGAATTAATCTGAAATAATCCTTGGAGGTTAACTATACCAAATTTCTTTGAATTTACTACAATAATCTATTTTGGATCACCTGTACATGACAACAAGATAGCAGCAGCAGCACACGGTCACTGGCTGCAACTACTGCACGTGCACTCTAATGTACTAGAAACACAAAACAAGAACTTCACTGTAACATCACTACTTCATAGCAATTAACAGCAACTTTACTTTTCCTCTAGATTGTTTTGTGAGGCTAAGGACCAATGGTTCCTGGACTATTTGTGGCAATACATAACTTTCTGGTGGTTAGGATACTGAATTTACAATGTATTATTCCTATGAATCACAAGTCTTACAAGAAAGAAAAACTCTCAAGATTACAACAGGATGAGGTACTACTGCCTCAGAGGACAGTATCCTGTAATCCCTACCTCTGCCATCTAAAGTGAATTAGGCTATTTAAAAGTCTCTTCAGAAATTTGTGGGTGCGTCTTAAATTTTTCAGGAATCTTGAAAAAAAAAAAAAAAAACACTAAGTTATATTTTAAGCTTTGTGAAACTGAAAGAAAGAATACATAACAAAAGGTAGCCAGAAACAATTTTGTACTGTACAATAAGTATTTCCCAAAGATGTGTACAATGAAAATACCAGAGAACATGGGATACTCTTTTAGCATACATGTGTGAAACCAGCAGTTAAAAACAAATAAAGCTGCATCCCTCTCGGTTTTACAGCAGAAGAGCAGAACAGTTAATCTGAAAACCGAGAGAAGGACTTTTTGCACAAGTCGCAGGGCAGAGCTCAACACTAGCTCTGTATGCAGCGAATCCAAATTACCTTTCTGTTTGCTTAGAAAACTGCTAGTATGAAGTTGGCATCCAAAAAATCAAACGGACTTTGATTAAAATATTTTGATGTTAGGAAGATCCCAGATGAAGCAACAGTCACGCAGCAGCTGCCTTTGTGACGGTGGAAACTTTTGCAAACCTCTCATTCAAACACGAGCCTGTCAAACACAGTAGTACAGGATATATTGAAACAACGTGATTAGAAATCAGTTCCTCCCATTAATTTCTTATAGAAAACAGGTGTCTTGGAAAGACTGTCACCACAAACAACATAACCTATTCAACCAACGTACTTCTGTTACGCCTGAGTCCATATAAAGCTTCTTGTTGTTTATCATCCGGATCACCAGGTTTTAAAATATCATTTAATAACTCAGTGAGAAGAACCAAAGCAACTCTTGTAGCAATAATTTATCCAAATTAATAAAACAGGATAAACAATTAATAAACACTAAATTATTAACAATGTCTGAATGTTCACATACAGAGTTGGGGGTCTTTTTTCTTCTCTTCTCCTCTCCACTTTTTTATGTTATAAATAGATCAAGTCAAAGCAGTTTTTTTAAGTAAGATGAATTTTAACTGATAGAATTTTCTCTGCACATGATCCTCACTTGGAACAAATGCAAAATAGCTCAGAGCTCCCAATTTTACAGTTGACCTTACATTAAAAGTGCTCACAGTTATTTTAACTACCTAACTCTCACAGGTTAATTCTACCTACGCCATTAATTACACAAGATCATGACCAAAAATATACTTGCAAAATTGTCTGGCTGTTTTAAGCAACTCACTTGTGAGGAAAGATTATACTTACAAAAGGTGCCAGGAGAGACACCAAAAAGACCTTAAAGGTATCTGGATGCACTCCAAAAATGATGCATCAGTTGTCAGTTTCAAAAATTATCAATCCAAACTGGTAGTAGAAGGGAATGAAAAATTAGCTGTCTGCTATTTTGTTTTGCCAATAAATACTATGATCTGAGATGTCTTAAACTCCTCTAAGAGCAATGCATCTGCAGGATCTTTATTTCAGGTAAGTCACTGCTGCTGTAGCTACTGACCTAGTGAACCACAAGTAAAAATTCCTACTGCAGCTTATTCATCAGGAATCGCATCAAATAAGACAAATGCTGTGAGAAATTAGAATTGTGTATAAAATCTCCATTAGTATAGAAGTATTCCTTCTGCACTATAAAGCTTACTGCAATGTGGAAGTGCTATCAGCCTGAAGTAGACAATGTTTTTCATTTTTCTTCAAAGTTTTTTTTCCTGAATTGATCTTTCTTAAAAGCTGCCTTAAAAAGAACATAATACACATGCTCTTAAGAGAACAAAAAACACAGTTAGGGCAAAAGCAATTTTTTTTTTTCCTAATTCACAGATCATTCTACAGCCCCCCTCATACTTGATGAGCAGGTATGGATTACTGCATGTGGTCATGGTCTGCTGAGGTAGCAAGAACTGCAAGTTAGTTACCCTCAAAAATGTTTGCACCCAATGGTGACTAAAATTAAATTAAATTAACCTTCCAAGCAAGAAGAACATCCAACTTCTTTCTTGATAAGGAGGCAAGAAAAAAAATGAAGGAGAAAGATTACAATGGTTTAGATCCCTCCCACTCTTCCATCAAGGACTTCAAGGATAAGATTTGTTATAGATACTAATATGTTTCACCATGACTCACCAAGTTTCTTGAAAGCTGCAGAATGAGATAACCTGAAAGAAGGAATCCAGGACAGGCGGCTGTCCAACAAGGCAGAGAGGAAAAGATGTAAATGAAATCTGGTGAACTTCATTCAGTATCCTTCTTCCTTTTTTTTTTTTTTCCTACCTACATCTTTAAGAAACACTTGTAATTGTGTTGCCTATTCCCAAAGTCAAGGATGTTTTTAATTTGCACTCTAATTTAGTCCGGTTTGAGTTAAGAGTAATTCTAAGGTAAATAAATAATAGTGGATTTCTTATTCAGACATGAAGCTATCACTCCTGCCAATTATGCTACCGAATGTCCCAGGTGTTTTCAATAATTTGTGTAAATATAACTTAATATATATTGCAAATTCGCAATACGAATTTCAAAAGTTATCAGTTGAGGAGGTTGTGATGTCTTGATAAAGCAGATTTAGAGTACAATTCTAAAAAGAAACAAAATAAAAATTAACATTTGTTAATTATTCCACATTTTTTCCCTTCTCGTACTTTGCTAAAAGTATTTGTGAATATTTTTGTCTTTCTGTTCCTCTCCTTAGCTACTTCATGTACTCCACAGCTTTCCCTTTAATTCTGTAAGGATTTTGTTAAACCGATGAAGCATGTCTCTTCAACAGATGTTTCTGTTCCCTTGACTTTCTTCACCTGTATGCTTCTTCCTCTTTCTTTATTCCTGCTTTACTCCCCTGTTTCAGATTTAAGATTTTTCCTAGGAATTTTCAAGTTTCCCATCTTCTAAAACCCATCTTCTAAATTGCTTTCAGATTTTTTTTATGCCTGACCCCAGAACTTTCAAGACATCCTGGCAAATTACAGAGTACTGTTATCAAAGCACCTTCCCACCCATCAAACTGAAGAGGCTGAATGTGTGAGCGTTCATTTCTTCGAACAGGGCAAGGGCAGCAACTACCTAGAAGGGTTAGCCCTGCAACTCGAGACATGCCGATTTAAACACAGTGCCAATGCAATCCAGTCCCTGAAAGCAAGTTTAGGTGTATGTTTGAGAAGCATCTATATTCAGTACAAAAGCTCCCACAGTGCAACTGATGGTATTTTTGCTTTGTTTACCTTCATTTTCAGCCAAAGCTGGCCTTGCAGCTGAACTCTGCTCATCAGCTCACTTGCTGCTGAAATACCTTGCTTAAATCAGCACTGCAACCTCCTGGACATGGTTACACACACAATCGTGCAGGTTCTTCCATGCAGATTGGCCATCTTCACTCAGAAATCAGGCCAACACAAAATTCTTCGGTAACAGTGGGGCTACAAAAGCTTCGAAAATTCAGACATGCTGCAAGCAGGCACATATGTGCAGCAGGAAGTGCTATGAGGCCTTTATACATCCAGGAATCTGATGTTTAAATACACATACCAGGCTAGCTCCTGGCAAATACCTATAGACAGTTTCACATTAAAAGCTCTCATGAGAAGCATTAAGCTATTAAGCTGTGTGCTGATGTCAGGCATCTTTTGATTAATCTTTCACTCCTCTAATCCACAGCCACATTTGACTACTGCTAGCTCTGCTTGGCTGAGGGCATTTTGAAACTTAGCATCAAAATAACTTTACTGCTAGATGGATACCCTACTTGGCAATATTTTTTTTGCAATTATAAGCGACTACAATGGTCTTCAGTCTTGGAGCAGTCTTTTGGGAACAAAAAATTATCATTTTCAGAAACTGGGCAAAGCTCTTAAGGTTCTCTTGCTTACAGTCTGCTGTAATGAACCACTGTAGCAATCAACAATATTAGGGGGTAATCAAAAATTGAACAATGTGAAAAGTTAGTAAGAATCTTTAAAAGATGTGACTTCTCTCAGCAACCCTGGAGTATCTCAGTGGTTGAAAACCACCATTTTCAGCTATACCAGTGGTGTGTTAGGCCAGCCTGGCTCACAGCAAGATTACAGAGCTAGGAATTTACATTATTCATCAATCTTTAAGCAGCAATTTTCCTGTCAATCACATTAACCTTGATATGGGAGTCTCATTTACATTTTTTGGCCTTAATCTGGAACCTGGTTGCTTCCTAGGCATAAGATACAGATAAGATACAGGCAGATTCACATCATTGCCATGCCCTGACCTTCCATGCAAGTTCCTTTTTGTTTCTCTTAATCTGTTTAGAAACACGTCCGTCGGGGTTGTAGTACTGGCTTACCCACATTATTTGACACAGTAGTCTAAGATTTCAGGATTAAAAAGGTTTAGAATAATTGAAACTAAGGAAGAGGAAAGAAAAGGGAAAAAAAAAAGAGCAATTTGCCAGATTAATTGTATGAGATAAAAATATGAAAACAATAAGGTCTGTTGGCTGTAAGTGATGGCTTGCAGGGAATACCTACTTTATCTTCCTAAACGGTAATTCACCTTCATTATGTCACCCAATTTAAAGTTTTGATAGTCTTACGAAGAAGAGCCTCTTAAAACAGTGATGCAATTCCATTAGATTTAAAAAAACAGACCTTTAGGAATATCTGAAAGCCAAACACAGAAATACTCTGAATATGAACAGGAAACAAGATTCATTTACCATTTAATGCCTATCATAAGAAAAATAAAATGAAGCACAGGGCATGACATCAACACTTCTACACTTTACACTCTAGCTTTAATGAACATATGAGAACTACCTATCTGTTTATATATGCCACTTTATATTACTAGTATACTTCTAATAAAAACCACAATCTTTGGGATAACACTAACATCAAGGGGAAAAAATAATCTTTTATCTTTTCTTACATTAAATGTAATCTCATATAAAACAGATGAGCAGATTTTATAATGCCTAGAAGTTTGTCTGGAAAAGCTAAATAAGAAACATAAACAGTTAAAGGAGAAAATAAGAGACGACGAGACTACAATCTACACGAGAAATGGAAAAAAGCCATGGGATAGAGTAAACAGTGCCTGGCACAGAAAAATAACTCCTCCCTAAAGAACATCAAAGGTCCTAAAAAACTATGTTCTCTCAATACCTTCAGGCCTGATCCAAATTCCTAGTTAAAAGCTAATGATATGTTGTGTTATCTTTGTGAAGAAAAGCAAAACAAAGAGAGGTACGTGCTGAAGATAACACAGACACGTTTCCCCATCAGGCATGAGAGACTCAGTCCACCTTTTATCTAACTGCGGCAATATCCACCCAAACTGCACTGTTTTTACTCTTCCAACGTGAGGCCGCATCGGGGAAAACGAGCTCATGCCTTTAGGGGCTACTCATATACCTGAAACCTGGCATCCAGCATCTAGCTCAGGAAATAAATGTTTTACTAGAAACCCTGAAGCATCCTGTATTCAGGAATAAAACCAAGGGGAAGCAAGCAAGCTCATTCCCAAGCAGCAGGAGAGTCCAATACTGCCCATTCTGCCTGCCACCTGACATGCCAGGAAACCTCCCACTTTCAAATAAAAGCAAGCAAGGGAAGGAAGGCTGCAAGCAAAATGATGCACATAGGGATGTGCACGAGTGTGTAAAGGAGAAGCACGTGTGGCATAAGCACAGTGGGCCTCCTACCTACTGCTAAAAGGATTTTTACTGAGTCAAAGAACAAGAAAATGTCTTGGTTAGCACGTTTAGCTTGGAGAGGCAGAGCATTTACTTTTCCCATCTCTCTTACATAGAAGTGGTAGGGAAAAAAATATTAATAATGTAATAAGATGTAATAAGGTCAGGTAGATGAATTCCTATTTTCAATGATAAGCAGATCTTCTCCATTTGAAATTTTCCAGTCTGACCTTTCTCCCTGAACAATTGCATTTAGAACAAAAACAGAGAAGCTGATTTTTTGCCATCACAAAGGAAGAACTTAGCACCAAAAGTGCCACCTACACACTCTATGTCACAACTTCTCCTGCAGCACATGCAAAACAGTTTCCATTTCCTGTGCAGTATTAATGTAACCACATCTAAGTTGCAAAAGTCTCTAAGACTCTGTTCAAGAGTAATATACTAAGGAGAACAGAAAAATACCAAAAATGAGAAGGCAAAAATTTCAGCAGTTGTCAGAGACACTATTAGACAAAGCTAATACAAAATAATAATGTCAAAATTCTTGATAGGATTATTCAAAACATGACAGAAAGAAAAAAACAAGTTTGTTTGCAGTTTAACTCGTTAGGGTCGGTATGAGAAGCAGTCATACCGTGAAACTTACCCCTGATTTTACTAAATGAATTACACTGTTTATAAGCACTATTCATTAATTTTGAAATAAGTAGCTGCCAAATCTCAGATGACATCAGAAAGCACTTAAAACCTTTCTTTGTGTAGCAGGATACTCTAATATTAGCTTCTAGAAATGTCGTCTATTTTTCCTCAGGGGGAGAATAGGAAGTTTCCTGACATTTCAAGTATAAGCTCAATAGACGTGGACAATTCATGGAAAGCATGTTCACTGATCCCATTTATCAGTGGATGTCAGAAACTCTTCAACTAAAATGATAAAATAAAATTTAGGTCCTGTTGTCCTCAGAATACTTCTAAAGTAAAATTCTTCCATAAGCCTTGAAGACTTGCATGTGTTTTTAGCTGCCTAAGAAGGCCTGTTCTCTTACAAATAGAAAAACATTGTTATTAGCCAAACTGTCACAGTTTGCTTTCAAACACCCAAACTCTTGGAAAGAAAATGTAATGGGACACTGTCTCCTTCAGCATTTTTTCTGAAACAGCACAAAAAATAAACTGCACCAAATTAGTGTTGACATAATTTTTAGTATTTCAGCAAGATATGATGAATTAGATTGTCTTCATTTTCCTTGATATGGGATTTGAAATTTAAGAGAATTATTCTCAGTATTGTACCCAAGAAGATTAATAGTTGCTATTGCAAAAGCATATGTTTTCAGAAAGACCATAATGACAACATAACCAGTAAAGGAGACTTTTTACATTAAGAATATATGTGTCAAAAAGTTGAAGTCACTATCGAAGGAGGAAATCAAGAGAGTACTCTGCCAAATCAAAGGGGGAAAAACAAACTTCAAAACTAGAATTTCCTAAATTCAAAAAGACTAGTATCTTTTGTAAATATATTCAGAACAAAAAGGTTGCTTGCCTGTGCTTTCTCTCAATCACATACACACACCTCAAAACAACAAAACTGACAAATCAGGAAAAGAAACAAGATGATACAAACCCACAACTTTACACAACCTCAAGATCACGAGTCATTTAAGTGTGCTCTGCCCACTTGCTTGTTGACAGCTATTAGAGACAGTCTCTCTGAATTTCCAAAAAGGGCTAAAAAGATTCATCACCAAAAATTCTCAAAAAAATGAACGGACATGAAATAAGTAGAAATCATTCTTCTACAGCAGTAATTATTTTAAAAAAAGAAATAGAAAGTAGGAATAAAATTTTGAATGGTACAATGAAAAAGTTTGCTAATGTTATAGGATTATCCAAAAAAATAAAAATTAAAACTGTGAAGAAAACAGATAATTTCACAAATACTAACTGCATAATAACACAGAGGGTAGAAATCAGAACTAAGGACATCAAATAATCAAGACAAAGATTTCATTTAAATCTGCTTTTCTCCTTGAACAATCCATAGGTAAGCTATTAAATTTAGACTGTCATGGATGTTAACAGTCAGTATAATTATTAATAAACTAAAGAAAGTCCGGAAAAATCTTCACATTTAGTGGCTCACCATCTTCAGCTAAGACTGCAGATTGTTAAAACAGTATCAGAACTATCTCAGTATGTTAGAACTCTTAAAGTGGTTGTTAGCACTCTTAAAGTGGTTGGTTTTATATGACATTATAATAATGCATCATTTTATATGAGGGATACTAAGCAAGTCCTTTACAGACCTTGCAACAAACACTGACATTGAAAAGTTTCACATATCTGTTTTTGAACACTCAACATTAGGCATTCCTCTTAAGAAGGGACAAAACATACAGTACAACAGAAGGATGGAAAGTTAGGTGGAAAGCATGCACATCAATACAAAACTTAATCAGAAAAATAATGTATATTTTTCTTTGTAAGAATTTGACTTTAATACTCAGTAGTAGAAGTGCTCAAGTCTGAGGAGCTTGTGTTTGTAACAAAACCATCTACTAAAAAGGGCTGTAAATCGCTACCTTCCACATGTGCTCGTGGGACCTTTCCTTTGCCCTGGCCCAAGTGCTCTCCTCAGTGGGAAACTCAAGTTACTATATAAAATCCTGTTCACGTTTTAAATTTCTCTTTCAACTCTCTTAAAAAAAACTCCAGTACTGTACGATAGCTGAAACATCATGCAAGTGGTTTAAGGCCTATAGCGACTCTTACGATTAAGGGCCTAAAATTACAGTGGAAGACAAACAAAACTATTAATTCCTGGAAGCCCATCTTGGGTAAATACTACAATTAATGAGAACATCCAAGCTGCCTCAACTTGAGGACTGAGCATCTAAGCTTCAATGTGAGGAGGTAGCCTGCTTGGAAGATGCCTTTATGCATCAGTTGAATTCACATGAGATGCTATATTACCAAAAACACTAGTTCTCCATGTGTGATATTCAGCTTGCTTACCAGGTCTGAAATTGTAATACAGAAACTAAAATCTGTGTCATTAGGACAGTACACTACCAAGTGATTCTGTAGTCTTTTATTTTAACTTAACCTGATCTATCTTATATATAGGATGGGACGTGCTCAGTTAATAAAAAGCTATTTAAAGCATTTCAGTCTACTGTGATCACAGACTTTTGGGCTTGCATTGGTTTTTTTTTTTTTTTCTTCTTCTGCTAAAACTACCGGATATTCAAATCCCAGTCTGAAAACAGAATTAATACACTTATTCTTGTGGTTTTATGAGACACATTACTATGCATAAATCTCAGAGTTTCACAAATATTAGTTTATCTAGAGTCCAGTGTAAATCAGTAAGAAGACAGTAGAACTAAAAGCTTCCATTAATGTTAAATGCCCAGTATACAAGCATTTTATTAAGATTTATACACTCAGTGACTACAATCAGCTGAATTCAAGTGGAGACCTCAATAGTCTGTTCATTCAGTTAGACTCCTGGATTTCAAAGCCAGCTCCCTAAAGTTATTAACTCCTAATTACTAGCTGCCAGGAAAAGATTTTGTTTACATGACTATTCTTATACCCTAGGCAAATTCTGTAGCCAGGTATGGATAAAACCCATCTCTCCACATTCAAGTGTGCTAATCAAAAGATTTTCATTTCTTTTCCCTATAACTGCATGTTTCATATAAAGGTTTAAGACTTCACAGGAAAACATACTAAAAAGTTCTATAGCTTGTACATGTGGTAGTTAAAATATCAAACCACTAAATCATTTTGCTTAATGGCTTTATTTCACCTAAAGTTGCACTTTAGCATGAGGTAATTTATTTAAAAATTCTTAATGATGGTCAAGCTGTAACATCCTCTGCAAGTTATTCAACGAGAAGCACTAGAAACTCTCCACATGGTGGAGTCAGTGAGCAGGCTAGTGGCACAGCACGTACTCGTGCCCCTTCAGGAAGTCATTCGGCACCGACCTGCACGACAACACTTCCAACTGCTGATGCTCAGGAATCACAAGGAGGTGATCATTTAAGATTCACATAGCAACTCTGTGAAAGGCACTCCAAAACGCCCTGCCATGTTAACCCTTCTGCTTTAGGTTTCTGCAAATGAGTGAAGCTCCAACCCAGATGTTTAGATCAGGCAAGATTATTCTATTAGCAGAGGAAACATCCTTCCAAGTATCTTAACCTTTAGCACAACTACCAGCACGGCATCACTGCTCCATCTAGTTGCTCATCCTTGTCCTTTCATTCTCTAGTGAATGATTTCCTATTCATCCTCAGTCATTCATCATTCCCCTGGTTTACAGCACAAACTACACGGTACACCTAGATTGCCTGTATTTATTCATCCAGTTTTCCCTTGCTTTTTCTCAAGGTAAGCACACACATGCTGAAAGGTCCTTTTTTTCCTTTTGTATTGTTATAAAAATAGCCACACTATGTAATACTCACCATAAAGGAAACAAAACAATTTTAATAAATACTTCTACTTGTCAATATTGTTGTATTATTATCCTAGGTTATGCCAAAAATACTTCATCAGATACAAATGTGTGTAGCACCATTACTTGTTGAAACAATTATATGACGAGAAGCAAAAGAGCTAATGGCACAAAAACAAGTTAGGATGGGAACAGAGAGCAAAATAATGCATTAAAATTAAAAGGGAATAAACAAGTGCAGAATACTGTTTTATTTGCAGCCATGCTTGATCTTCCACATGAATATTAAAGCCACAGAAAAACGTCCAAAAATTTTGTGGGTTTCAAAAAGTCATTATCTACTTCTATATTTAGAGTATTCATAACTACCCTGATTCAATTTAAAGGAAGCTGTTTTGCTGCCATGTGTTGCCTAAGCAAATAAGATGAGTAAAACAGGAAGCTTGCACTACACTATGTACGACTCCAGCAAACACATGGGGCTCTGCTCCCTGCCGCCTCCCCGGAGAAGCAAAGCAACATGACCACAAGGTATCTTCAACGAGAAGTACCATGGTCACGGGGGAAAAAAAACCCAAACTTCAAACAACATACCCTGGACATGCTGGGGAAAAAAAAGTAAATTTAAGGTTTTAAGTCAGTACTGTCTACTACAAAGACCTGCAAAATGCCAGAGAACTAAACTGCATTTCTTCCAATGCTTTATTATTTTCCTGTCTGCTTAACAGCATCTTCTTCCAAATACACAGTGACAGCAACAGCAGCTCTGTAAGTGTATTAGGCAGCAGACAATATTTTGGATACGCCCCCTTCTGCGGATGACCTCCAAAATATCTTACTACTATGCTTAAATCATATGGCTGTATTGTATCACTGTTTCTTCAAATCTGTTAGCAGACAGACACTGGCAGCCCAACACTGAAGACAAACCAGAGTAGGCCGTAACATCCGAGTGCCTCTGGAGGCTTCTTTTATCCCTCTCAGAAGAAACTACAAGAGGAGTGGGGGGAAGGAAAAAGTAAAACGAAACAATTAAGAAAACCCAGGGCATCACAGGTGCTGAAGCATGGTCAGATAAAAGGTATTTCCTGGCCTTTTAAAAAAATCAAGATGATTTTGCCAAGTCCTTTTTCCCTAGATCAAATCATGAAAAGCTCACATTAAAAACCACTAAAAATCAACAAAAAAATCATTGTATTTTTAAGGCTCCTAAAACATAGTATGCTAAATTGGAAACACTGAAAAAAAAAAAAAAAAAAAAAAAAAACTTTGTCAAACCACTCAATGGAAATTTAATCCTCTTTCTTTAAAGTTAGCAGAAGCTAAATATCATGTAATCTAATGGCCTGTTAATTACCCATCTTTACAGTTACACTTGCTGTCTACTGCCCCAGGTAATGACTAATACATATAAACACCCTTCTGAATAAGTGGTTGGATTAGACAGTATAAACTTAGTCAAGATAACCCATTTGCACTAATGTAACACTATTGAGAATACAGGAATGGACGAGCAGGGTTCAGCATGTTTGTAGTCTGGCAATAACTTGCATAGGGCTGCATTACTTTGTAAACCACTTTTGATGGCCTTCAAAATATCCCCTGGACTTTATGAGTCCCCAGACAACATCCTCAGCATGAAAGGACTGTTTACCAGGGCAAGGGACTACTTTATCAGCACCACTCCCACCACCATTCAGTTTCCTTTAAAATTCAACAGTTTCTTGAACCAAACTGCGGCAATCATAATTACGAAATCATATCTGAAGGTTGCAAGCAGGCATTTGTTTACCATCAAACAAAAATTCCTGAGTCTGTTTTACCTTACTGTTTCATTTCTCTAGCAGTTGGCTTAATTTCCTTGATACACCCTCTACAATGCAATGGGTCAACTACTTTTGTTGCCCACTCAGCAGGAAGCAGCACTACTAGATGCTACCTGCCACCTTCACGAATGCAGAGCTATCACAATCAGCTCCTAAGATATCTACATACATCCCATGCAATCCATGCTTGAACCTGGAAAGCTATCACTCCTCCATAACATATGCAGTAACTCAAATACAGCTTGGACAAAAGTTGTCTTCATTAACTAAAAACCTGAAGCATTTTAGAGACACAAATATCTATACCCAGAAATAACCCGATTATCTCATTCTATCTAACATGACCTGAATATAGATAAAAGCAAATTCTGGCAACAGTATCAGAAGTGGGCACATAGATTTAAATACTAAAACACTTTCTTTTATAATATAAAAATACCTTCTAGAATTTGAGATTTTTCACATGACCATATCACTAATTAAAGCAAGATAGAAAATTACTGATATATCTCTCAAAAGTATACAATAAAAATGGTTATATAATTACAATGTCATGTTATCATTAATATTTTTTGTTTTGTTTTATATAGAAACAAAATCTTAAGCATCTAGTGGAAATGGGTATTTAAACCCACAACAGTTTGAAACAAAAACCTTCTCAACTCTCCCAATAACCAAAAAACTCTACATTTTATTCACCTTCATTTTCACAAACCTAAAAAGTTCTTAAATGCATGAGAAAAAGTTATTAAGCTTCCTATCAAGAATGTTTATTCAAAGATTTGTCATTTTCTTCAATTCCCAATTCTTCCTTTGTGAATCCAAAAGCAAAAGATTGTTTACCTGAAAAACAATCTATAAGACAAAAAAAAAAAGAATATTAATATACTAAATGCAAAAGAGGAGCTCCAGATTTCAAAATTCAGATAATTTTCCTCAGAGAAGTAGAGTTAATCCAGCAGAGGTATAATTAAGTAGTAATATAATCATCACTTTGCAGAATAAATTAGATATCTTTTCCAGAGATGCACGGTGATCATTTAAATAGCATCTATCTTTGCCACTTAGTACTCATTCAAACTCTTCTTAAAATCATAAAGATTAACTTTTTGAAATACAGACTTAGAAAAAGTGTGAATCATACCACTTCCCCATTGAAAAAGGTCATCAAGGAAGTAAAAAAAAAAAAAAAAGAAACAATCTTGTCTCCATTGGTTTTGTTTTGCTTAAAATAGCCTTTTTCCAATAAAAAATTCAGAATAAAATTTTGACTGAAAACACGTTCTTGAAGCTAAATAATCAATTTACTCTTTCTGCATGTCTTCTAGAAGATTGAAGGATGCTGCCCAAGCAATTCTAGTAACTACTTTCTTCCATAAGCAAACACAAGGACATGAAATCCTTCACAAAATCTTCACAAACAAAATGAAAAAGTGGAGTTTTAGATCTTACAATGAAAAAATAGATCTACATTCTAAATATATTCTATGATCTACATACTTCATTCTGTTCATATTCAAGAATTGTAATATAATTTAGGTTGGAGGGGAACTCTGGAGGACATTTAGTTCAACTCTTCTCTGCTAAAGCAGAGCCAATTAGACCAGGTTTATCAGGGAGTTGAGAAGCAGAGTTATGAATGTTTGCAAGGGAGAGTTGGGGTGTCTCTCTGGGCTCTCAGGTCACCTGCAGGCTGAACTCCAAATACACACACAGAGATTACTCTATCCCACCAGGTAGATTGTTAAAAGACATTAAATAGTATTGGTCAAAGAATTGATCCTAGAGTGATACCACTTGCAACCTCCTGCCAGCTGGACTTCAAATCATGGATCATAATCCTCCAGATCTGGCAGTCCAGCCAATTTTCCACTCATTTAGTGCCCCTCTCACCAAATTGGATATATTATGGCAGAACATCTCAAAAGCCTTGTAGTCTCACAGACTTGTCCTTTCCAGAAAATCACCTCCTGCATCACATCAGATTTATACTGCTTAGGCTAAAAATACACACACAAACTCAACAGAACAAAAATTAAGAAATCATATCTAGCATTGTGGAAGCATTTCTAAATATACATAAAGACGCACACACACAACCCCTTTGATTTGTCACTTAACAAATCACAACTAAGACCCATTATTTCACCGAGTAAAGGTTTTATTCCTTTTTTTCACAAGATTCCCACCATCATCACAATCCAATGCTCTACACTCCTCAAAAATCATATTTCTCACAATGATTTTACAAAACCTGATTACCAGTCCATCAGTATTTAAAGAACTATATATCTATAGTATCAGTACAACATCATACGGATTGGTACGATCACTTTAGTAATTGTTTGCTACGCTGTTGAGCAGGGCATATACTTTCTGATGTATTCCCGATTTAAATGCATGAGCTTCCTTTCTCAAATGAGTCTTCCTTTCCATTTCTCAGTTAAGTTTAGGCCTCTGAGCCAACAGCAGTCAAACTTGACGGAAAAACAGTCTCCAAGATCAGAGCTATAGAACATGTCAGGAATCAGAATAACAGTTTTGAAAAAATCCATTTATCTTCCTCAGACAAATAAAAAAATAAAATCAGCCAATCTAATTCTGTTCTGACTCATTCATTTTCAGTCTTTCAGTGATACCATGCTGGATTTCAAACATGCTTTTTTGTAAACAACTTTTTTCTATCACTGCTTTTTAACTACAGAAAATATTTTCACTAGACTTCAATCTAACTATTAGAGCTGACTTGAAGTCCTGTCACTTCCAGAGGTTCTCCTCTAAATGAAGGATTCAGGCAGAGCACAAGTTCCCATGACTACGTGGCACATATCCTATCAGGATTTATCTAAACAGCACGTTCAGCACAGAGCACCAACAAGCACCTTCCAAGGTTCCTGATGAGCAAACATGGAAATGTCTGTTGGGAGTTCACAAAAAGCAGCAGTTCTCTAAAATCTGTAGGAGCTACCACAAAGTTGTAAGAAGTACTTTCAAAAATGTTCCAAAAATGAGTACCTATTCTCAGAAGGTAAAGCAAATTTAGGTATTTCAGGAAGTGTGGGTTAGATGAGTGGACAGTGAGGTGGATTGAGGACTGGCTAGATGGCAGAGCCCAGAGGGTGGTGACAAACGGCCGAATCTATTTGGAGGCTTGTGGTCAGTGGTGTCCCGCAGGGGTCAGTACTGGGCCTGGTACTGTTCAATTTGTTCATCAATGACTTGGACAAGGGCACAGAGTGCACCCTGAGCAAGTCTGCAGATGATACCAAACTGGGTGGAGTGGCCAACACCCCCGAGGGCTGTGCTGCCATTCAGAGTCACCTAGACAGGATGGAGAGTTGGGCAGAGAGGAACCTTATGAGGTTCAACAAGCAGAAGGGCAGGGTTCTGCACTTGGGGAGAAATAACCCCAGGCACCAGTACAGATTAGGGATTGACCTGCTGGAAAGCAGCTCTGTGGAGAGGGATTTGGGAGTCGTGGTTGACAATAGGTTAACCATGAGGCAGCAATGTGCCCTTGTGGGCAAGAAGGCCAACGGGATCCTGGCTGCATCAGGAGGAGCATTGCCTGGTGGAGGGAGGGGATCCTGCCCCTCTACTCAGCTCTGGTAAGGCCGCACGTGGAATACTGGGCGCAGTTCTGGGCTCCCCAGGACAAGAAGGACGTGGAGCTTCTAGAGAGGGTTCAGTGTAGAGCCACGAGGATGATTAGCGACTGGAGCATCTATCTTATGAGGAAAGACTAAGCGAGCTGGGCCTGTTTAGTGTGGAAAAAAGAAGACTCAGAGGAGATCTGATCAATATGTAGAAATACCTGAGGGGAGAATGGGGAGGATGGGGCCAAACTCTTCTTGGTGGTGGCCAGTGACAGGACAAGAGTTTGGGGGAACAAATTGAAACACAGCAAGTTTCATCTCCATGTGAGGAAGATCTTCTTTCCTGTGAGGGTGACAGAGCCCTGGCACAGGCTGCCCAGAGAGGTTGTGGAGTCTCCTTCTCTGGAGATCTTTCAAACCCACCTGGATGTGACCCACATGCTCTATAGGTATCCCTGCTGGAACAGGGGAGTTGGACTAGATGATCTGTAAAGGTCCCTTCCAACCTCAGCCGTTACGTGATTCTGTGAAACTAATCTGAAATGACTAAGATCCAGCAAGAGAGCTACCACAGAGCTCGTTTTCTGTGTCTTTTCCTCATATCAGTCAGGATGAAGTAAAAGGAGACTGAATGGTTATTAGTCAAATGCTTCCACTACCACCACTGTTAAAACCAATTACAAAATAAATGATTAAAATTTGTAGCGCATTAATGTAAACACATTCCCAGATACATTTCAGTGAAACACGTTACCGCAAATATGTGATATTGCTACCAAGTCTCCTTCTCCTTATTTTCAGTATCCCCATCAGAAAACAATCCACTTAAAAACTGTCAGTATGGCTTTTACACATATTTTAGAACACGTAACTTTTTTTTACTTCTTTGGTGCAATTGGTCATTTGCTCTAAAATAATAATTACTCTGTTACATTTATTAAACAAAGAAACTATTCTTGCTTGGCTTTTTTAGGACGTCCTGCTACCAAAGGCAGGCTGCTATGAAAACTGAAGATAGCTTTGTACTTGGAGTCGAGTCTTATGTAACTGACCACAAGCATTACATGATGCAAGGCTGCTTCTGACTGCATAGCAAGTTAAAAGGTTAGGAAAAGCTTGTTTTAAAACCTGTGTTAACAGGGTCCTCTGGATCTTTTATTATTATTAAAAAAAAAAAAAAAAAAAAAAAAAAAAAACATGAACTAGGGTGCTATAATTTACATGCTGTAATTATACAGAGACAATGCTTCAGGGGAAGCAAAATGCTATAAATGAAAAATTGTCTTCACTGATAGCCACACAAAACAGATCTTACCAGTTTTAACACAATAAAATTGAACAAACACCTATTGAACAGTTTGCAGTATTGCAAACTGAAACAAAAAGTTGATTTAGAACACAGTCAATGCTTTCTTTCCACGCTTATCCTATAGAAGTGTTCCTGTTTTCTTGCAAGGTTTTCTCTATCTTCCTTGTTATCAAACTTTGTCACTGAAAATGGTCTTGTGGAGTGGCTCATGAGATCACTGAAGGTGAACAGATCTGTACAGCTGCAAGTACTACACAAGTTGCTACAAAAAAAAAAAAAAGGAAAAAAAAGAAAGAAAAAAAATCCCCAAACCTTATCCCAAATGTCTTTTCTCCCACAAAAGAATAAACAAACTTTTAAACAGAAGCTGAAGTACAAAGGCAAAAGTAACATATGGAAAACTATGAAAATGAATCATACTCAGTATACTGTAGAAAAAAGGCAGACAGAAAAACAACAAAAGAGCACAGAAACACCCTCTCCTTCCCCATCTCCAATCTTAGGAATAATATTAATCTTTGAAGAAGCTCAAGTACTACAAACGTGTAAAATAGGCATCCAAAAAAATCAGCTTTTCCTTATTCTACCATCTCAACTAACTCAGGTACTGCCGTATCTTATCTGACAAGGCTGTCAAAGGAACATTTAAACATTTAAGCTTAACCTCTGTATTTCAAGACAGCCCAGCAAAACATCTGGTTTAGAAGACAGACCTAGAACTTCCTGGTCACGATAACTGAGTATCCTTTAAGTGCCAAGATACCCTTTCAGCTGGAACTGGGAGACAGTGAGCAGTAGTGTCTTGTAGTGATTCTGTACATGCAGTCTTTGAACACGTCACTGATTCCTAAAAACGTAAACTCACTCACTTAAGAGTATGAATCCAAGCATTTCAGTCAACTGTTCAAAATCCATTTGAGTAGCACAAATCATGGAGCTATTATGGATATAAAAGCTTGGAAAGAACAGAACAAAGCTGTATTTTAAGACCTCACATCAATGACCTGTCTATACTAGCTCACAATTTTAACAGTTCTGAGTTTTTTTGCTGATTAACCACCCATGTAGATATGTTGTAATTCACCTCTGATTCTGATTCAATATTAGTGACATTTAAAAACATTCATGGCATTGTAACTGAAAAATAAAGTTAATATTTTTTCATTGTTATAAATATAACATTATAATAGACAGGGAAGCAGTAGAGAATTCAAATTATCTTAATCTACAGCTAGATCACAGCATAATGAAACATTTTTTCCCTCCTCCTGGAGTTTGAAAATATTAATTATTGTAGCATTGGGAGGAATCAATTCCAAGGTCTGTTTACTAATGGACATCACATAGCACTTTGGCTTAAAACAGTTATGATTTAAAATAAATAAATAAAATCTAGGAATTCTTCAGCATGAGTTGGCCAAGCTTGGACACAATGATGCAAGTGCCTGATACTACAGATTCTCAGACATCACTCAATGGCACAAAGGAGGAAAACCTGTAAAGTTTCAGTAGCTTAAGTTACCCAGTATTAACATTTTCTATGCAGACTTTGTGTATCAGCACGTACTTACTATTTTCTCCTTGATAATACCAAACCACATTTAAATAAAGTATTTTTTGTACAAGTCCCCCAGTCCCAGAAGTCCTTCAGAGAATCCTTGCTAGACTTCTGACTTTTTGAGATTTATCTTCCCATTTTGCTTGGCTGTCCTCTCAAACCTTACCAAGAGCAAAGGCAGACTGAGAAGGCATTCTCTCATTTTTCTCCTCCCTAAACTAGCTCCATAATTGCATTTAAAAATCACGTTTGAAAATAATTTTGTAACAGGAAGAGAGTGAGAAATAGATGATATGATGATATATACATGTAGCAGGGCATTCTGATAATTAACAAACTGTACTTCTGTTGGGTTACAAGCAAATACCAAAACCCAACTCATTCCATAGTCTATTTTATTATTTAAGATTAAGTTGATAATGGCAACTACGGATCCAGAAATTCACTAGTCTATAATGCCTTCATGGAACAGGATACAGACAAAACAAACAAACAGAGACAACAAAGAATCAAAAAAAAAAAAAAAAACAGCCTTATTGCTTTTTTGGCACATTATTAATGAAAAAGTGATTCTGATCCAACTACTGATCTGAGCTATAGTAAGAATTATACCAGACAAAGAGGCTATGATATAGATCTAGCTGTCATTATATTTGTTTAATTTTTCTACTGTACACTAAGTAGCTCGAGATCACAATCTTTATTTTAAAAAAGAAAAAAATTAGTTTCTCCCCAAACCATCCTATAATCACTAAGGAGGGATTACTATGTTGAATTAAGTTAGCTTTAAACTAAGATACTGAGCTAAGCTATTTCAAGCTGCAGGACCATATCAGCATAGAGCTCGACAATCTGCAAAGGGCCATTGAGGGCTGCAAGTCACATGCAGCATTAAATTAAAAAAAAAAAATCAGCTGAAAGGAGGGGAGTACGCAGTTTCCACTTATACAGTGAGCTGAAATCTGAAGTTCAGGAGCTGCTTCGAGAGTCCTTCAGCCATCTCTGCTGCATGGACATTAGCAGCTCTAGCAAGAGCCACGTAACAGCCACTCGGACCCTTCCATTCTGACCCAATACTTTGCAGGAATCGCAGGTAAGTGGATCACAAACAGAAAACAATGTAGCTTTAAGGCAGCTCTCTCTAGGATCTCCTGATGCAAAATGCAATGGAGACACATTCTGACCATCTGCATTTCTTCATGCAAATAATAAAAACTAATTTGGGAGAGTGACAGATTTTTGCAGCATGTAACAGCAGAGTATATTTGTGCCTTATTTTGTTTCCCATTAAACAAAGCTTTCCTATTTTGATAGATAATCAAGAACAACATAAAACAAGCCCAGAATCAATTTAGAGATGCAAAAGTGCTCTACAGGGTACAAAAAATACATTTATACAAAAGAAATCCAAGAATAGCACGACGAGCACTACAAGAGAACAGCACTCTCTATTACTCTGATTTATTACTGTCAAGTCACACATTAAACCTGAAAAATTTTAGCTCTTCACATACATAGTGTAGAATACTGTATGTACATAACTTCAGTATCTAAAGTGCCACATTTTGTTTTTCTTTCTAAAGACATTACCACACCCAGAACATATTGATGTATCTCCCAAACCGTGCAAGGAATATGATTTCTTTTTACCCTAGAAGTCACCAGTGAAGGGAGAATACAGGTAGAGAGGTCTCAAGCCCACTGTAAAATATTTTTGCTTAATTCTATGCAGGCTGTCATATTTACTACTAAACGTACACTGACTGTACCTATTCCACATAGCCAAGACCAGGGGGCAGCAATACTGTCAAACACAAAACAAAACAGGTTGATTTCTGACAAACCTATAAGCAAGCAGGAATAGTTACAGATAAGGTAGTTACAGAAGTTAATCAAAGTTTCATAACTGAAAAAGAAATAAAATAGAGAATTGTAAAGGCAGTTGCCCAATCATTCTATCACCTAATAACATAATGCAAACAATAGCACTACTGACACTTGGAAAATTCAAGCAGATATTAACTATTTTAAATCCTACGGAATTAGATTTTTCTATCCTCAAGCCTGTCAGAAGGACGCCGTGGTTAATACTTTCTTGTTGCGTACTTGCATACCAGATGTTTTGCTCATACCAACATTCAGCAAAACTAAAAAAAAAAAAGAAGTCTAAAACTAAACCAACAGGGTACTATATGAAACATAAAAAGAAAACGAAACAAAAAAACACTGTCTTCTTTCAGTACCCATTATGCTAGAACCTTCAACTAAGACCAGGGGAGGAGAAGAGCTACCCGCTGTCTTTTGCTCAAGTCCTTTGCATTACATTTCCTAATAACTGCTGACCTGACCCCATAGGAAATCACCCTGATGCCTCACATAGGAAGCAATGGGCTGACATTTCATAAAGACTAGCTCTATGAATTCACCCATTTTCACACTTGCTTTTATCCAGGGTGAAGCCAAAGAAAGATTTAAATGACGTTAATAATAAGCATAAAAAGAAAAAAGACCTTGAGTCTTCAACGTTGAGATGCCGAGACCAAATCTCCATCCCCACCACGTTATTTTGCTCTCTTTCCACCTAGTTTCATTCCAGGCTACTCTCTCACCCTACACTCGCCTCATTTCTCAGGCCAAGTCCTTCTTCCCTGGCCGGTTCTGGCAGCCCAGGTCCTGCATCCATGGGACCCACGGAGCGAGGAGGGGGAACCTCTGCTCCCAACAACGTCCCGTTGTCACCTTCTTTCCCCAACATCAACACTCCTTGCACCAAAATCACCCGGAGCGGCAACACGGACACTGAAGCTCAAGAAACCTTCACCATTTTAGGCACCAAAATGCAGGGAGCTCCGCACCAGACCAGAGCCCCACAATTAAAAGAGCAGGGCAGGTTTAACCTTGTACCAGCACCTCCAGCTCCCTTGGTCTGCGGTGAGCAGCACTGATGCTCTCTGGCCAAGACAAAATAATTAATAAATAATAAAAAGGTGCGTTGGGGGATGAATACCGCCGCTCTCACGCACCTCTTCCAGCAGCGTGACGGTGTTGCGGCAGTTCTGCAGGCGGGTGGTGAAGCTGGACGTGGTGGGCGAGTTGTAGTCCTCGGTGGTCTCCGCAATGAACTCGGACACGCTGATCTGGTCCGGCATGATCCTGCCGCAGGGGAAAAACCAAGCGTGCGGAGGGAGGAAGAATTAATAAGAATAAAAATGAAAAAAATACTTTACAAAAGGCCAAGGGGGGATGTCAGGAGGCAGCGGAGCCGCC
>JAWLRI010000873.1:1925029-1945071 GCA_034781795.1 Crypturellus tataupa
ACACGGGCACGCGCCGCCCGCCCGCGCCCGTTACGTGGGCCAGGGAGGAAGCGCTGTGCGCACGCGTGGACGCCGCGCGCACCCGCCCCCCTCGCCGTGCGCCCCGCCGGGCCCGGCCGTGAGGCGGGGGGTGTCCGGGGCGGCCTCCGCGGAAACGGCCCGTCCCGGTTTCGGTTTTAAATATATTTATTTTTAACGCCCCCGCCGAAAGGGAGGCTGAACTTCCCACCCCGCGGCGTTTCCAGCCCCCGGCTCTGCTCACCGGCTAATGCCAAATGCCAAGGGCAAGTTAGGGCTTAGCTCCCTTCTCCCTTTTTTAACGCCCATCACAGCAAACTAAAGCCCTTCTGCCGTTTTCCGGCATTCACAGGCCCTCCTCCTTCAAGCATTTTGCAATAACGAAGAATTAAGTTCCTAAAACATCCCGCAGCAACATCATCCCTAGAGAAGTCACCATATTCTTACGTGATGGTTACGAACTCCTGCTACAGCTCAGGAACATCACTGAAGCTCTAATCGCTTTATATATACATATATACATAGTGTGTATGTGTGTGTATGTATTACTAATACTGTTTCTGGGCCCTTTTAAAGCAAATGGAAGAACGATACATTGCTACTGAAGTGGACGTATTGAACAGCTGGCCCCTGTGTCCTCTTATATCCCCCCAAACCAGTGGGAGCCTGAGATGTTCCTTGTGGCATCCCTGCTACCAGCTCGGCATCCTCGCAAAAGTCATACCTCTGAATGAGCAAAAATACACTGTAAACAAACAAAGTTGAAAAATGAAAATTCAGGGCTGGTAGATAGATGTTGTCTCACCTGAGAGCAAACAGCCCCACGAGGATGTGCCCCTTTCAGAAGTCTCCATCACACCACTCTGCATGTAGGGAGCTCGCTTACAATGTACTTCGTTTTTTAATTTGTATGTAAGTGTAATAAAGTGCCTGTACAACTTAGAAACAGTTGAAAATTTCAACAAAACGCTGCAATGCCTGAGTAAGCGTAAACAGGAGATACCTGATTTATGTGTACCCGTAAAAATGATGTCATCAGCAGGATTTGTGTGCAGATCTGCCAGCAAAAATATGACCAATACTCTGGAGAAATGGTCCTGCCTGAACACATCCCTCCCTTTGCTTTCATTGCCCATCGGAAGCCCTCTGCACAGCCACACGATTTTTGCTGATTCACACAATCCAGCTTTCCTGCCCCAAAATCCCAGGCTAATACTGATGAGCATTAGACGTCATGAGATTGTGAGAGTCGGAGTAGGCAAGGAAAGACAAAAAAAGAACTGTGTGGGAGCTGCACTGAAAAGTGGATGGGGAGGGAGAAAAATTGAAAGATTGAGAAAGCCAAGAGAGGGGTAGGAAGAAAATCAATTGGAGATCGTGTCATAAAAGCAGTGGAGGAGGAAGAGATATGAAGAAGATAAAAATGGCTGACAGTATCAAAAGGAATAGGGAAAGGAGAATAGAGAAGATCTGCTGTTTTGGCTTTTGGCCAGGAAAGTGTCCTCAGTAACGCTGAAAAGAACTTTTGCAGCATGCGTAGGATCTGGATTGGTGAGGGTCGAGGATACAGCCTCAGGGCCAGACAGGACCAGTGCCGTCATCTCCTGCAAT
Organism: Crypturellus tataupa; assembly: GCA_034781795.1. NCBI lineage: Eukaryota > Metazoa > Chordata > Aves > Tinamiformes > Tinamidae > Crypturellus > Crypturellus tataupa. The sequence continues at coordinate 1,926,659 of JAWLRI010000873.1, forward strand.
CGCGTGCGCGGTGCGATTCCCGAGTCAGACCTGTCATCCGTGTGGGAGCCACGGTACTAGCAGATCTCACGTGAGCCTAAATCCATCACGCTGCCGGCTAAACAGGTTTAATTGCCTGAACAGTCTCACTGCTGAAGCTGAAACTGTTGGTCTCCAGGCTGAATTTACTGAGTTTAAACACCGGTCTGTAGCTCGTACTTTGCCTGCTATCCTAAACAAATCCTTCCCCACAGCAGTGTGGGCAAGAAAGCTGGATATTCTGCTACAGAAATGGTTTCCTTAATTCCCTTTAGAGAAATCCTAAGCTGCAAAGTTAAAAGAGCAGGCTCAGCAAAGAAAGGAAGGAGACAGACCTGGAAAATTGGAGCAGTGAAGACTGACAGAAATGAAGGTCAAGAATAACATTACCTGAGCTTCTGTGCTGAGCTTGGGAAAAAAATGTTCTTTTAAAGTGTTCCTTTAAAGTAAAATTTTAAGTAAATAAAACAAATTAAATGAGCAGAGAAGAATACCAAGGGGGAAGGGAATAAAAAAAAAACAGGACAAGGCCCAAAGATGAAAAAGGCCTATAACTCTATTTTTTTTGCCAGTTCTTAAGTTGTTAACTTTACTACAGAGAACAGGGTGCTCACTTCTGCAGCTTTGAAGCTGCATTTGATCTTTTTTCTATACAAATGCTACTACAGAAAATAACCCTGTGGGCACAGCTTCTTTAGGCTTAGATTTGCTCCACTTGAACTCGCTGGAAGCAAGGATTAGTTACTTAATATGATGTTAATGCACAATAAATTATGTTACTTGACTATAAAAATGTGCCTACTTTTGAACTAGTCAAATTATGTAACCGTTTCAGATATCTTTTTTCTGCATTTCATATTTAACCATCTTTCCTGTTTTGAATGTGAACAGTATCTGAGATTCAGCTCTAAATTTACAAGATGCACCTTTCTATAAATTGTCACTAACTGAAATCACTGTTTCACTTCACAAATGTCAAAGAATAGTCATCGGAGTGTGAAAGTTATATTTCACGGCGTCTGCTCTAACGATGTCTTCGTCTGTGATGGATGCTGGGGGAGGCAAAGCTGCAGCCCATGCGAGAGGTGCCAGTAGCAGTTTTGCTCATCACTGCTGGTATCCGGCTGTGGGAAGTGTCTCCTTGTCCATCCCAGGACAAGGCAGCACAGGTGAGAAGGGTGCAAGCAGCCCTGGAGACCGGAATCTTTGTTGCTGATACCCTGCAGTCAAGGAAGTTCTGCTGTCCTGCTTTCCCACCCAGTGATTCACTCTACAAATCCCTGGCCTTTCTATTGAGATTGCCAGCAGGAGAGGTAGCTACAGTTATAATTACCCTTTTGCAAGTTGATAATGTTTCTACAAAGGTAGTGATACTAACCGTGCTTAGGGAGAGGTTAAGGAACATAGCAACAACAATAAAAATTACTAACATGGGCGTTTGGCAATAAACCGAATAGCAACTGTGGCATTTTTGATTTTATAGTACTCTAGTCATCTTATATTTAGACTGAGATCATCAGTTCATTCACGGCAGCCCAGCAGTACTCATGAGGCGGTGACGAGCTCTGTCAGCACTGCAGACTTTCAGACATTTCAAATATGTGCTGGAGTTGAAGAGCTGCATTGCGCCGGCCCCGCTCTCCGTGTCAGCAGTGCAATTAACTGTTTAAACCGCACGGGTGTGAGGCGGAGAGCAGGGTTACCCACCCCGGTAGAGATAAGGAGTCCAAGACAAAGGTTGTAGCCCAGCTGGGTGAAGACGCCTGTAATTTTGTCTGTCAGGCAAAGCCAGCCCTTCAGGGTGCCAAGCGCCTCCGTCCACCTGGAGCACGTGGCAGATCGCCCGCCAGATACGATTATGTCGCCCTCAAAGCGCTGCCCGGCACCCCCTCAAGGCCCTGCTTGCTGCTGCATAGATAGCAAGCGCCCAAATCCACACCCAGGCGCGGCTGCTCCTTGTGTCTCAAAAGAAGCCTGACCCCGGGTCGCGGGCTCCGCGCGGAAGGCGCCGCCAGGCGTGCTGGGGCAAGCGGCCTCGCGCCATTCCCACCCTTCGGCACGGCGCGGAAGGGGCTGAGGAAGGAAACGGCGCGCACGGCCGCTGTGGAGATGGCTGCCCTCGATAAGCATAGACCTCGCCATTCTGGAACACCACGCCAAATTTGTTTTTTTTTTTTCTAGTGAATTTTAAGACTACTTTAAATTTTACTCCTGCTAAGTATGAAAGTGATGATGCCATTTTCCACACACAGGGTTACACTTACACTCGTTTCCTTTTTATTGTTTCAAGTTTCCCATCCTGTTGTCTGTTGCTGTTGATAGAAGCGCGGTAGGCCAGACACTAATGTTTAATTAAAACTTGTAATTGTTCCAATATGCCTCTGTGAGTAAACTGCCTAGCTGTTGTTAGGCTCCTTAGCATCTTCCCAAACATGGAAAGTGTCACCACCTCTCCAGCAGCAACATACCAAAATACAGCAGGAAGCTATCCCTACGCGGGCTCTAAGGATGCTCTACTGATGTGGCGGCCAAGTTTGTGCTTTGCAGCAGTCAGCATTAGTTCCAGTGCTCTTTTCTACCTAAACCATGGGATCACTGTGTGGTATAAGGTAGCCGTGACATTTGATCCCAGAAGTGAAGACATTTTATTGGTTGGTTTGAGATTCCCCAGGAGAAAACATACATATATATGTGTGTACATTGCTATTGTAGCATATTTGTAAGTTTATTTTCAGAAAAATTCAGATGGAATTAATGGATAGTGCTCAATTTATGTCCATAAGTATTAGAATATCCGCTAATATGTTTAAATATCAACTCTTCTCATTTGGGTTGAGTATTGGACTTCAGAGGATAAGGACCACAAATCGAAAAGAATTTTGAAATTGGCGTTTTAGTTCTCTAGAGTGCTAAAAATTAGTAAACTTCTTATGTTAATAAATCACAGGATCACAGAATCCCAGAATGGTTGAGGTTGGAAGGGACCTCTAGAGATCATCTAGTCCAACCCCCTGCTCCAGCAGGGACACCTAGAGCACATGGCACAGGGTGGCATCCAGGCGGGTTTGGAAGATCTCCAGAGAAGGAGACTCCACAGCCTCCCTGGGCAGCCTGTTCCAGGGCTCTGTCACCCTCACAGGAAAGAAGTTCTTCCTTATATGGAGGTGGAACTTCCTGTGTTTTAATTTGTACCATGAAACTTCTGTAGTTCTGTTTTGAGCAAAATAATTTACAAAATAATTTAGGTGAAGACACGTAACATCATCACTTCATAATTTAGCTAATAAACCTTGGTCAGAAAGTTTCATATCCAGGAAGAGTGTCCTCTTGGAGCACTGTTTTATCAGCTGACTGAACCTTGTATGAAATCTAACAACTACATATTTTAACCTGCAGCATGTTTACACTTTTAATATCACATAAGTGCATGATGTACTTACAGGAAAAGGCAAAGTCTATTTTAAACGCTGAAGCCTACATCGCACATTGTGACTGGTGTTAATTTGCTTGAACTTATATGGTAAACTGCAAACTGTTTTTGCTTTGAAAAGGCGGCTGTGGGATTTGACATTTGCAAACAAATCTTTAAAATTGTTGTATTATTGGAACAGATTAGTCAGGTAAACTTTCAGTCAGAGAAAAGTGATCTCTTCTAAGTCATATAACTGTACATGCAGAAAACTGAAATCCAGAGCCAGCATACACTGAGTGACATTCTGTGTTCTTAAGCCACAGGATCCAGCATTATGGCTTATGAAACACACGAGCTGCATCAACAATTTCTGTTGGTGCTGTGTGACTGTTTTGAATACAAGAATCAGCTGATTTCAATTTTCATGCTGGCATCTCCAAGCATTTGTCTTCATTTGCTATTTAAAATTCAATAGGAAAACACAAGCAACTGTCTTAGAAGTTACAGCATTAGTTTACAGGCCTTTTAGGACTAGCAAGGGGGACTTAAACAAAAGGTTCTTTTTGAATTCTTTCAATATTAATACGATAGCAAAAAGAGAACCCATTGTGTTCTCATTATAAATGATATTTTAGTAATGTTAGGATCTTGTATTTTTAACACCATGTGTACCAACTGAAAAAGATTAAATCGAAACATCAGAAATATGCAACTGGTGATATATTGTACATATTATTTACTTGAATATCCCGTGCAATGAGCTTAACCGAGCGACATTTAAGCTCAGATAGGCATGTCATCTGAAAGCATAGTTAAAAAGAAAAGCACTGAAAATGGAGCACAGAGTTACACAAGATTAAGCTGACTAATTTGCTGATTCAGTTTTGCCTTTGTTTTTCAGTTTTGTCATGCAAGATCAAGAGTCATGCAGACAACCGCGCAATGGCATTCCAGGCTCCCAGGAACAACAACAAGCAACGGGCTGGGCTGAAACCTCTATAACCACCAAAAGAAAAACAGAGAGAAACGTTAACTAGCAGCAAGAGGCACCCAGTTAAGGACAGGGAAGGGGTCCTGTCCTATTGTTGTAGGTGTGCTGAATTTCATAGTTTTATTGCATTCAAGTCCTTTATTGGCGATGTTTATTCAAGAAACCCTACTCTAGACCTTAGGAAAAGATTCAGAATTCTTAAAATATCTACGAAAATAAAAACTTAGCAGTATGTTCTTCTAGAATGACCATATTTTAGAGAGTTCAGAGAGACGTTCATAACTTTCTCTTATGCTTGCTGAGAAAACATGTTCTGGGTATATTTGCATTTTGGAAAACTTAGCCCTTGCCTGCAACGCAAGTGGGAGACAGCTCATTGCTGAGACAGTCACACGAGAAACTAGAGATATTACCCCAGGAATATCCACTTAGGCAATGACGATGAGGTTGGAGACTAACACTGTGGAAACCTGTACAATAGTTATCCTTTCTTTCCCGATCCTGACCAAACTCCTGGAGCTTTTTTGGAAAGGGCAGGACAGACACACTTGGCAGGAAAAGGGAGAGTAAAGTGTGGGTTAGCATGAGGGGAGGTCATGCCATCACAAAGTGCAAGACAAAAACAACTGGTGTGCAGTTGTTCTCTGGCAAAAACAAGAGCAATGCAAGTCCTTTCAAAGAAAAGAAATAGTAGTAGTTGAACATATTTTTAGCATGAAAAATAGCAATGACTAAAATCAGAGAATGATATTGCAAAAATGAACATGTTGCAGGGCAGCTGGCATAGCACTCTCTCCAAAGAAAAAGAGAAAAAAATGAAATAATGCCTCAACCTGCACTGCAAACATTTCAATATTTTCAGTTTCCCTCTGTGAACGATATGGCTACATCCTTATCCAAGCACAAATCCTAGTTCTACCTAAGCTGCTAAATATAAATTGGTGGCAGCATGCATCTTGTCTGCCATGAAACTGGAGATTCAGGCCAAAACGAGCAGTTTGAGAAATAAATAAAGGCTCTGTAGACCTAAGATCAGATCCTTGTGTTGCCACTTACTGCTGAGAGATGGCATTTGATCACTACGTGTATCATTTCTCTGTCTGTGGAATGCAGACGGTTACATTTATTTTTCTGAGCAAAAGCGCACTGGGCTTCCCAGCTGAGTGGTGCTGTATTAGAACTAAGTATTTTTATTGTATGTTTTATTATCATACTTTCAAAAAATAGCTGAAGGATAAGAAGGGCTCTCAGTCCAAACAGTTTCATCAGCATTTTATTGGATAAACAAAAAGGATTGGCAGGCAAAGAAAAGGACTGCTTTCTACCATTTTTTGTGATATAAAGGAAAGAGATCTGTTTTTGTTGGATTTTTTTTGTTCCTCTGCCATGAATTTGTTAACATCAGAGCAGTATCTAGTGACAGAAAAGGGACTGTGACCCCACTGTACTAAACAGATATATAAAAGTCATTTGTGGCTTTACACAAGCTTTTCTAAGATAGAGTCCTGCAAACAGGCACATGTTTGGGCCTACTGAGTTGAAACTCAAAAGCTGGTGTATAGTGTTGTCTGAACATACTGAGCTCTTCATTTCTTAATTTCCTAAATAGCATCTCGTTAGAGAAATGTTGGAAATAAGTCTACATATGTTAGGTATTATAAGAAAGGCCCTTGCAACCACTCAGCTTACTAGCACATCTGTGTTTCCTTTATATAAGCCTCTATTTTCAAGGGTTCATAACATAAGTCAAAAATAATTATTGTCAACTTGAACTTAGTGTAGGAAATTTTCAGCTGCGGAGCAATGTCTTCTTTTTTTAAGGAGATCAGTTTGTGTTGATGATGCATAAGCCCTGAAATAATTTCAGACATACCTGTTTTCATACTCAAGGGCTTGCCATCAAACAAAATAGCCTTGATTTTAAAACTAAAAGACCCCTGTCTCTTGTTTTAAAACTTGTCTCTCTTAATGTAGACATTTTATTGCTGTAGTCATGGGGTTCTATTAAAACCACAGAAGGTAGATAACCATCCAGGAGTTTGGGGGAACTGATTTTGCCACAAGGATCTAGTCTCCACGGGGTCGCTGCTCACACTATGCTGAAGGAGGTGAAAAGGATCAGAATATCAGTGTAGAAGTCAGTCATTTCAGGCCGCCTGTCCAAGTACTCATTTCTTTCTGCTTGTACTCATCTCAGACTGCTGAAAGGGAGCTTTCTGCTTCCTAAGGCAGCCAGCTCGCCACTCACTGCGGTAAAGGGAATGAGGCTCACAGGATCATCTGCCCGTCTATCCTGCCCCGGTGCTGTTTTGGGGTGACCCAAATGGGGAAACCCATTGGTGGTGGGTGAATCCCACCAAATCTGAGGAAAGGCAAGAAAGGTGTCAAATTTCTTCAGCTATTACCTCCTTCCTCTTTGGAAAGATAAAAATAAGCAGAGGAAAGTGATATTTTTTGTCCCCGTGGACAGCTCATCTTGGTCTTTATCAGGATAAATATAGGAGGAAGAGCCTATAAGTGTCCCAATCATGGGAAAAGTTTCAGTGACAGTTTGCACCTCCCCAGATACCACAATCAAGACACAAATTCATAGGAACCGAGGTTTCATTTATGCCATTGATGACACCATCACTTGTTTGCTTGTTGGTGGAGGTATTCTATTTTATTCCTGCAAGAAAATCTAGGAGGACTACGACATGTTTCAAAACCAAAACAGAAATATCCAACTTAATTAATAGCTTCATACTTTTCAAAGTATAATTGTTTGACTTCTGGTCTCATGCTTATTTAGACCATGGTCTTAAAGAGGAAAAATAGGCAAAGCCACGTGACAAAGTAAATACACCAAAGAAAGCTATATTCAGTTTTCAGAAGATCAACCCCAATGATTGACCCTTTGGGCTAGGTTGAAGGGCTCTTCCCGCTGAGGGAAGACAAAAAGCTCAAGGTCACACACTGCTGGGATCCTCAAGCAGAGAGCAGTGACCAGTGCCTCAGGTGCAAAGAAAACTTCAGCTTTAACTGTAAATGTTGTTGCAGTGCGTTCGAGTCAGGCAGTCTAAATGCAGCCTCTTGCGGTTCAATGAAACACAGTAAAGACTTTAAAACAAGAGCACTCACCATTCAGAGGCTGAATAAACAAAAGCATATTTGGACAACTGTGCACTGTTCAGCATTTACATCACACAAAACAGAGTCCCTCCTCTTTCAAGCCCCCGCACAAATCTTGCCATAGATTTTTCAGGCTCATCTCAGAGGTTTGTGGTTCTCAAAGTTAAAACATCAATTACCAGATCTAGAGGCACTGAGAGGAGTTACAAAGTGTCCTTTTTTCCCACTCATTCAACTTTGAAATCTATGAAAACAAAGCAAAATACTAGTTTTTGCTCCTTTACTTGCATAGGAAGCCAATATTTTGGATGGGTTTACTGATATATTGGGTTTGTTGATTCTTGCAAGGATAACTCAGGCCTTTCCTGAAAATTCAGAATGGCATTAAACACAGGAAATAAACACTGGCAAATATTGCAATGGATAAAAACTATGTTTTTGGTGTTTCTTTTTTTTCACTTTTTTCCCCACAGATTTTAGTGTATATGGAAAGTTTGCTTTCTTATGCTATAAACCTATTGTTTTATAGTTTTGTCTTCTTACCGATTCCATAATGAATCTCTTGAGGAAAAACTTGAGAGCCTGGAAGCTGAAGATCTCATGTCTCATCTGTCACAACCAGGAAACTACCTAGATAAGGAGAAAAAGTGATGCAAGTAAATAAAATTGACAAAATTTATGGGATCGGAAAGGTCGCTTATCAGAACAGCCTGAAACAATGTCCACAGACTATAAACTCTTCCGTGATGACAATGTCATATATGTTACTTGTCATATATGTTTACTATGTTTGATACTGTGAGTTTTATTCTACTAAACAGATCCATTAGAAATCTGCTGAGAATAACACCTTGTTAAAATTGCTACATGAGACTTTCTTTTAGCTGACTGGGAAAACTCTGTTCATAAAACTGAATGTGGCAACTATTCACTGAGCTGTGTTATATGCAGAGCTGGTAACTGCCTATTCAAGTTGTCTGACACTTCCCATTAGGAGCCCCTGTTTTCAGATATAACTTCAGTTTAAGCATTCAGGCTGAAAATTTCCATGTCAGATGTGCATCAAACTGATGCGCTTTGGAGGATGGAGATGGGATTTGAAAAATAAAGAGACTGAGAACAAGAAGTGGCCAGCTAGAAATAAATTCTGCCCACAGAAGAACGGAGTAGTTTCAGAGGAGACGGTCATAGCAGGATGTAGACTTAACAACCTTCCAAGTGTGTGAAGTACCACTGTACTTAGGCCAGGTGATCCATTTCCATTTGAGCTAGCCACTTAATTCCATGAGGAAAAGTAACAATTCCAACAGGAAAAGTGTATCTATCTCCTCTTCTATGACTATGAGTCTTTTTTGTTTCCTTAAGAGAGAAGTCTAGCTACTTCTGTTGACCTATTTCCCTAGAGACTGCTGTAGTTTGTTTATGGGTTTTGTCCTGTTTGTTTTATGTTTCCAAATTTGTCATGTGGGTCTGGAAGTCTGCCAGCCCTTAACATTAAAAATAACATAGAATAATCCCAGTCTCCAAAACATATGGCATTCAATTAAAATTGCGACATTTAGGTTTTTGGATGGAGTGTTACTGTCTTTCTTTTTTCCTTCTGTTTCTAAGCCTTTAGGATACTCTCAAGTGATGTTGTTAAGATCTCTTTTGCCATTAGGAGGGTTAGAGATCTCTTTAACCAACAAAACAGCTTTCAGATTTTTATATACTGGATGTAAAGGAGGTGAGACTAGAGGTGTGCAACTTGTGAAGTGTGTCCTTTGATAAGAAGGCAAGAATGTAAAAAGAAAAGTATTTACTTTCTACACTGAATTTAACATTTTAGTATTATATTACATGCAGGAAAGAAGTTTTAAAAGACAGTCTGGTCACTGCGTGCTTTTCATGGACCAAGAAAGGCCTCCACAAGCAGACAATCAAATATCACAGTCTTACAAAAAAATCACGATCACTTTCAACCCAGGATCTGATCAACCCAGCTTGTTGTTTAAAACTACAGCAGATCTGTTCCTTCTAGCGATATCCATCTCCCTAGGAAACAGTTGCCTTCATGATTATATGTTTATGTGATTCAAATCAAAACAATGTTAGTTAAAAGAAGAAAAACTAAAATGGCTAAATCAAATGCTGACCCAGGTTCACAAGTAACTATAATTTACATTAGATTACATTTTGATTTGCATTGGATTAACTCCCTGTCTTGGTGACCTTGGACAATTTGGACAGGCGACAGATTCCTCAGTCCTTGAGCCCATTCATTTGCACAATTTAGCTGTATCAAGATGGCCTCTTGCTTTTTTCTTTCTCCCCTGCAAAAAAGTAAAAAACAGTTGGAGTGCCCCCCAACTTCCCTGGCAATGTGGGGCTAACTTACCAGATTCATGTAAAGGGCTCACACATGACGCTGTGAGTGGGAACAAGGAGTGAATAGGAATATAAAAACCTAGAATGGATAGAGAACAATGAAAACCCCGGGAAGCATGATTGCTTTTTTACCTAGAGATTCCTACACCTGAAAAGTGAAAGACTGATGCGGGCTTAAGTAAGAGAAAGAAGTCTAACTAAGAACACAATGACCTTAGGATACGCATTAAAGCTGGGTATCAATTCATCAGATGTATTAATAAAACAGCACATTCTATTAGTCCTCAGACAAGGAAAGTATTTATTTTCATTCCTGACTCTAATTAAACATGTAATCATATTGAATTAATTGATACTAAGTGCTTTACTAAACCTAGTTCTTAACTAATAAGTATAATGAGTTGAATTCCTAGATTTTAAAGCTTTTAGAAATGGTAAAATGGTATAGAAAGTCTATGAATTCTCAAAGAGGAATATAGGAATTGCCAAGTGTATTGAATAATAGTCTTAAAGAAAAGTCTATGTGGGGATTTTGTGGAAGAGAGGAGACCAGAAAATGTTTTTGCGCTCTGTAATTACCCATCTTTGATATTGCCTATACTCTGTGTGATTTCATGCATAAGTCATTTAATGGCCTATTTTGGTTTGTTGTTTCTTTTGCAGTTCGTTTTTTTCCTCGCTTTTATATGTAATACACAACCTGAGTAATAACAATATAAGTACATATTTTGCATGTCTAATGAATATTTTAGGACAAATATTAACCAGCTCTTTTCATGAGTGTTTGAACTGGAGTTAACCTAACTAGAAAAACTGAAACAAGCAGAAGTTAATACTGTTTCTACAGTCACTGATGTAGCAATAATAGTAGTTGTGCACCACATGCTGAAAATCAACTCCCTTTATGTCCAAACAATAGCGTGAATCACAGAATTCTGACCTTGATACACAAATGTGATCATGTAGTAATTATAGCTCTTGTGCTTTCTATATAAACAGGCTGCTTCTTCTCTAAATGCTGTGGGGGTACTACTTCATTCTGCAATTTACAGCAAATGACTGAGCTTTTATCTTTCAAGAAGTTTTAACATAATATAGGTAGAGGAAAATCTTATTTCCTGCAAATGAAGAAATGAAGCTGTTTATTTGAACTATAGGGAATATACTTACGGTTGTATCTAAATTTTACTGAAAGCAAAGCTTACAAATTTAAAAATTATCTTCAAAATCAGATTTTTCAAAGGTCTTTGAAACTGTTGTCATGACCAAAACATAGAACTGAGTTTCTCAGTCCATAACTGACATGTTCTTGAACTATGCTGAGATGAAAGACAATATATTTAATTTTATGCCAAAATCTGTTGTAGATTTGTTTTGTTTGTGTCTCTTTTGGTATTGTCCAAACAAGATGTAACAAACATATGTTCTTCAGCTTCGCCCTAATCCATGACTTGGACAGCACTATCAGGATGTGTTCTATCATACTACAGTGAAGCAAATCTGAAGATACTTGTCAGTGGACCAGTCACGTCAGACCCAATTTTAATAACTCCTAGATAACAAGAGCTCCCTCGTGACCTCATATATTAGTTGTTTTCTCAGCACCATCAAAGTACTGGCATGCAGATGGGCACTAGCTGAACACTACCTAAAGAAAGAAGAATGGAAGTCATCGTTGAATTCCACTAACCAGAACAGTCCATACCTTTCTTTGCTAGTCTGTTTTACCCCAGATGTTCGTGCATTGCTGTCAAGACAAGAGGCTTGAATGGGTTTTCAGGTGTTGCTGTGCTTGACCTTAAGGAATCCAAGAGCAAAATGAGCTGCGAAGTCACTGCCTGACCTGAGAGCTCAAGGCAAGGGAGGGCAGCACTCAGCACATCTGGTCGGTGGCCACCAGGACCAGATTCCATGCTCCAATGTGAATGACTTTCCGTTCCATCTCGTCCTGTGTGTGTTTACACAACTTGCTGGATGCTTAGATGATCGCATGCTGACCAGCTGCTCTCTTCAGAGTTTACAACTGCCCCATTCATTTTCTACTCCTTTTACCAGCAGTAATTCTGTTTCCTCACAAACTGCTGATTAAAGTGTTGAATGGCACAGAGCCCAGAAGTGACCCAGAAGATATTACTGATATTCGCATGATGATGAGTCCCATTTATAGCAGTTTTTAAGAAATGTCAATTGCTCCACTTGTAATCTATTAAATAATTACATTGGTGATTTTAGATAACTCCAGTTTCTTAATCAAAATTCTGTTTGGTGCCAAAAGTTCTTCTATGAACCTTGTGTTGTTCATACATTTTACACCTATAGTATTGATTAAAAAAAAAAGACCCCAATAAATACCAAGAGTTTGCTTGAACCAAAATCTGTTTTCCTTAATTCCATGGTGAATGACCTGACTTACTTCACTTTTATCAAATTCTTTACAAATAGTGCCAGGAATTAGCTATTCTGGTATTTTGCACTAGATTGATGTCAGCTTGAGAGGATTATTAATCCTCAAATCGTTCAATCAAACTTTTAAACTTTTTGGCAATGTATTAGCTTTCTTCCATTCATCTGGAAATACCTGCATTAGCTTTAAAAAATCAGATAGTTCCTTGGACAGTGTTCTGACAAATAATAACCAATTAAAAATGAATCTAGCTTTAAGAGATGACATTACATTTAGAATGGAAATAGTTCTCTACTCTCATCTTGTGATATGATATTTTGGCTCTGCAAAGTGCTGTAGAATACCTGTGCTGTGCTGGACAGTCAAATTTTATTTGTGGATTTTTTTTCAACATGTTTGCTTCCAAACATGCTAAGATCCAGCAGTTGTGCAGTATATTACCACTGTGCAATGCTGTAACACAGCTCTATAGAAGGTCGGAGAGTTAAACTGTATTTGTTTCATAAGGTTTTGTAGTCTTGCGTAAAGGTGAATTTTCTTTAAGACTTAGATATATTGGAGAGATTATTGGAAATATTTAGACTGAGGAACTCCCTAGCGAGAGGACTGTTTTTTCTAAGAGTTTCGGTATGATGGTAGTGTGACTTAAATCTCCTTGGATCTACTTAAGAGCGACCTTTTTAACACTTCTTATTATATCCATCAGCTGTTTCTCTGGATCAGGGAAGAGTTTTTATTTTGCTGGAGGCAGCAGCAGCTAATCAGGATGTCTGTTCCCTGCTTTAGAGCTCTGAAAAGCTTTCATTGATCTTGTCAGTGGCATTATTTTATATCTGATGACAAGGCTGCCATCGCAGGCCAAGATGCTAAGTTACTTGCAATCCTCCTCTGAGGTCTGAGAGGAGCGAATGAAACATCGGACTCTTTCCCGCCTCTCTGTAAGGTTGGGAGCTGTTTAATGATTTACTCTGGATGGAGGATATAGCGAAAAGCCTGCACATGGTATATGGAGAAGAGGTTAATAGCATAACCTAAATGTTTCATAAAGTGTCCTTGTCATTTCCTCCACTCGTTCGCAATGGCCTTTGCTGGTAAGGCCGACTTCAACATTCATAATTTACTGAATGTATTGATAGGAAGGGGATACTACAAAAATCACAAGCAACTAAACCTGGAGTAGCTGTGTTAAAGATAAACCCATTTCTGCATGAAAAATCTAATGCATTTGAAATTTCCATGTCCTTCCCACAGTGGCTTTTCTCCTCTGGGAGGGCAACTCCCAAGCAAAGCAGGCAGACACCTTTTCCTTCTGACTGGCATTGGTTATTTAGGCACTAACAGGGTCTCTCATGTTGTCCTTGTATCTGAACACCTGACAGAAGTTAATATTTTTTTCCTTCTAAATGGATCATTGCTAATTCTCCTCCAGAGATGAGTCTCACACAGACGGTCTGTGGCAGAGCCAGGAGCGAGACCCCGATGTGCTCATTTTCAGTGTGGTGTCTCAGATACAAAGCCTGGCTCTGATCACAGGATGATTCCACAGTGCCCTGTGCCAGGCTCTCTTGTCTTGGTGCTGTTCTGCCCTTCAAACCGCTGTGACTTTCATGCCTTCACCTTCGATGTGTGCCAAGCAGTACCGCTCTCCTCCTTAGGATCCCAGTGAAAATGTCACATCTCTTGGCTGGTGTTGTACAATTTGCCATCCTGTCCTTCAGAGTGCAGTGAGGTGTGGAATCGTCAAAGCATCTCTCCAGACTATCCAAAAATACAAGGGACACAGAAACACACGAAAGCAAGATGTCCCCACATATCCTCTTCTTTTCTTTGCCTCTACCCCTGTACTGAGTCATGCACAGTTCCATGAACGTTTACTCCAAAGTGATACTATTTATAAAGTAAAATAAGATTAACTCTAAGCAAGTGACAAACTGAATCTTTAAAAATTGATCTGAACTCAGTCCGCGTAAATAGGGTTCTTTACATCCACATTAGTGATCTCTGACTCAACTTTTAGACCATAAAAATGGCATTTATCGGACAAAGTGTCTTTGGCCTGTTCACCCTAGGCCTCCTTTATAGTTACTGATGATGCAGTCAATACACTCAACTGCAACGAGGTTGCAACTCACTTCTTCCTATAAAAGTAGGTGTATAAAACAGAGATACTAAAACAGATACCTTTAAAGGTCAGATGAATCACAGCCCAGCCTGCCTTTTATTTCTACTGACTGAAAGAGAGAGTAGGGCGAGGAGCGCAGGGGTAGCCACCTATCCTGAGGATGCTGAATTTCACCCTAGGTGCCTTGAGGTTGAGGCTTCAATATTTGTCATGGGCACATGCGAGTTGTAGCTCTTATTCTCTATTCTGAGGAAGAAAAGAGAGAAAAGAAAGTGAAGAAATGAAACGATTAATGGATGCTTCCAGGAAATTATACCTATTGGATGTACTACCACAGATGCTGCCATACTTGCCACAGGCAATTTAATGGGAAGTTATGACCTTAAATTCTCTTGGATATTGTGTAAGAAATTACATAAATACAATTCAATAAAATTATATGACATAATATAAATTGTACAATTTACAAGCTATTAAGCTATATTAATAGCTTCTTAAGCTATTATTAATTATTAGTAGTAAGCTTATTAAGCTTATTAATTATGTAGTTATTAAGCTATTAAGCTATAAATTTGTTTTACAAACTTACAGTTTGTGATCTTGTAAATAGCTAAATACAAATTTGTATGATGCAAATGATACAGCTGAAAATAACTCCTCTCCCTTTTTTTTTTCCAATTTTGTTTATATTAGTTTCCTATCAAGCTCACTTGATGTACTTGCATGGCTTGTTTCAGTGGCAACAAGAATTTATCTTAGACAGACCCAATTGAGCTACATAACTTTCAAGCAAGAAAGAACTGAGCTTGAGTTTCTCCAGATCCTGACATTATTTATAAATACTGAAAAGCTTGCACATTACCCTCACTAAATCTCTCCTATTGTTTAATAAGTCACTTCACAAAGAAATTAATGTGATTATTAGCTGGTGGAACTAATGACTGTCTAATATCCCAGCAAGTAATGGTGAGATGACTATTTGGGGCACACTCAGATGTGGTTGGCTCACATTATATAGAATGGAGGTGAGGGATGGGAATCTTTTGATGTTTTTCCCCTATGCAGCTGCAGAGTGGAGCTGCCTGTTCACCGAATACTTGCCAAGTGTCAATGTGAAAAAAATAAAAAGAGAAAAAGAAAGACAGAAAAAGACAACTATTTCAAGGAACAATTATCTAAATGAGCTGGAGAAACCTGGGATGACTAAGCTCCCAATCTCTGGAGAATTTGTTCTGAGCAGTTTGATGAATTTTAAAATGATACTGCATGTGGGTTTTAAAAACATAGCCTTGCACTTTTGATTTTAGGCAATTGTTGTTAGGTTCATTTTTTACAAAAGATAAAGAAACTAAGTTAGTAAGGCTAAGAAACACCAAATGTTGCAGAGCTGCCAGGGGTCTGATGCAAGGCTAAACTGCAGGTGTGTGATACATTCAGCTTTGTACATGATGGAAATGGACCATTTAGCCATCATTTATGGATATTTCCCTTTGAGAGCAGCAAATAAAGTTAGCCCAGAAGAAAGTTTTGCTATCTCTAGCACTATCAGTGGTGATATATGCCTCTTTGCTTTCCTTCCTCTGTTATTTCAATGATCTGAAACTTGATAAAAAAGGAGACATCTCTGATTAAAAAACAACAACAACAACAAAAAACAGGAACAGGAAACTTCAGTCCCAGTCATCAGCTTGCAGTTTTGAGCCTGCTTGTTCAGTGAACTGTGCTAGAAACATAAACTGTAAGTGCTCGAGGTTACAGTCATAAACAAATGTGGCACTGAAACCTCCAGCGTCAGTGTTTAGCTGTAGGTGCCTCCCTGCCTGGGGGAATTCAAAAGCCCGAGTCAGCTGCCAGTATTCCTGTCGCCCACATCTGAGAGGCTGGACACTTAAAAGCAGTCACAGAAGAAAGAACAGTGAGAAGGAGTCCAACCACCCACTGAAAAACACAAAAACTCACAGACTGGACTTTATTCCCAATTTTCAGTTGTTCAAAGGCACCTATCTTTGCGGCAGGCTTTTAATCATGCACCTGCTCCTGGAATTACGAACCTGAAAGTCAGTCCTTACTACCTTGTAAAAATGTAATGCCCCCTTTAATGTTCCAACAGTCAATGGAATTGAGTGTGTTGTGGAGGATCCATGCTCATTTCTTCCTGTCCTTATCAGAATCCGTCTGGATATTTCTTTGAATGATAGCTGCTTATGTTTCTTGTAAAAAGATATTTTCAGCTATCACACGGAAATACAAATGGGCTCAGTAGCTATGCAGGGGTCAAATCCTTTTTAAAATCAAACTGAATTCTTGTGTTCAATAGTATTTTGTGGCCATTTGCTTTCTTGTAGGCCCCCTAGAACCCTTCTGTAAAGTCTAAAAATTATTAATGCTTACAAGACGATTGTCCTATGTGAAAAACAGAACAAAATGGTAGACATTATGAATCTAACTTAGATTTTTCTAGGGAATATTGGGTCAAATTTAATTCAGTAAGTCCTATTCCAATCACATCTCCAGACAAATTTGGTTTTTATTTTATTGCACATTATGATTTACCACACAGCTCTATGCTCACTGTTACTTAAAGAACCATTTGCTTAGATCCTCTTTTTCTAGATCTCCTGATCAAGGAAATAGTGCACAGATGCAAACAGAAGTAAGGCTATTATTCTTCTGAGAAAATACTTCCCCAATTGAAAACAGTGTCTGTGAAGGAAATTATGATCTTGTAAATAGCTTCTGCTTCTAAGAGAGATGAGGTTAATAGACTAAATGGGGCCAAGTTTCTTTGCATCAAATGTGCTGCTTTCTTCAAAAAATAATACAATGATCAGGACAATTATTATTGCACAAATATACTGGGAGTTTAAAAATGTTCAAATACCACATACCTACCCCTTAGTCCTTAAAATAACCTGATCTGCTTAGTGCATTCCAGAATGAACCTGTTTCCTTTTTGGGAAGAAAACCCAACAAATATCTTATTTGGTTTTGATATGCATAGGAAAGAACAAAACAGAAATGTATTTTCTCTTGATAAATACTGTTGACATCAGAGGGTGTTGTCTTCTGAGGGAAAATGCAGCTTGCCAGTGTTCACGTGGATGGTGCTGGCCACTGAGGCCCTTCCTCCTTCCTTACATGATATTTGTAGGGATCAGAGCAAAGCCCACTGCGGTTTGCATCTGGAGTAGGAGCTGAACGAGGCAGTTTGGCTCTAATATTTGTGATCAACATTCAATTCCTGCTAAACTTGCTGAATCAATATATGTTGCAAGTGCTGTGAGAGCCACGTGGTAACTGGCACACACAGGTTTGCAAGAAAACCAAGACAGAGTTTAAGAGTGCTGAACTCCCACAGTTCGTATATAACAGGGCAAACGCCTGCTGCAACTTTTCCCACAGGTGTGGTGAGCACAGTGCCTCTGTCCCAGGGAAATTTTCTTTTTCCCACAGGAAAACAGCAAAAGGCCTTTCCCTTGGGGAAGAGAAAGGCAAAGGTTATGGACTGTCTCTTTCTTCTGCCTGCTTTCACAAAACGTGCAGGAGCACTTCAGGACCTGTGTTTCCTCCCTCAGGTTAGGTTTGGCTGAGATGGGCTCCACATCACAAGGGCCATGTGCACATCTAGTGCAGCTCCCTCAGCCTCATTCGCAGGATCACAGAATGACTGAGGGTGGAAGGGACCTTTGGAGATCATCTAGACCAACCCCCTGCACAAGCAGCGTCACCTAGAGCACGTGGCACAGGATCTCATACAGCGAGTTATGACACTAAGCTACACACAAGGTAGTGTTCTTAGTAATACATTATTTAAACTCCATTGGAGTGATGCAAATGTCCATGATTCAAGCTTTCCTTTTTCCTCCACAACATAAAACACAACACAAATAACACTTCCTTCCCCTCCCTTAAATGAAATCATGGCCTTCAGTGTTCATCAAGATGGAAAAGTGTTTTCTAAGACCCCTTATTTTCCTTACATTTGGGC
>JAWLRI010000873.1:1945171-1959182 GCA_034781795.1 Crypturellus tataupa
AATGAAATCATGGCCTTCAGTGTTCATCAAGATGGAAAAGTGTTTTCTAAGACCCCTTATTTTCCTTACATTTGGGCTAAACCTGCTTGAGGTCACGTAGACTTTTTGCCTGGTCTTGAACCATTGTGCAAATGTTCTGTAGGAGTTTATTTACTGGTCTTATTCTCTTGCTCAACTTGCAGAGATTGAAGGGTTCTGCTTAGGAAATCGCTATAGTAGTCACAGAGGATATGAGCCCAGAGCATATGGGTCTTTTGTAGGCCCCAACTCTTCCTTCTCTTCCAGAGAAGGAGCTCCTTAGGCAAAATGTAGCAGTCTTAAAACAGGCAGAAATAAACTTAGAAATTATCCTTGGAGCAAGGAGGTTTCTGGCTGGAGTAAGATCCTTATAGCCATGCTGTTCCCTGCTCTCGAAGGCACCAGGAGGAGCACAGGAGACTGTGATACATCGGGCACATAGATGTGCATGCTACATTATAGGAGAAACGGCAAAATTACTATTTTGAGTTTCCTTGAAACTCTGGAAAGAAAAACATAAATCTCAGTAGCCCAGTGATTTCTGTAATTCAGACCAGGTGCCAAATATGCTGTTGTATGGCTGGCTACACAGGAGCACAAAAAAAAAATGACTTAAAATCACCTTTCATCCTTGTTCCTGCTGTTTCTGGGGCCCTTTAAGTCTAATATTCTGAACAGTAAGGAAATTGGTTTCAACTGAGCCCAATCACATTTGTCTATCTAGGTGGTGAGAACAAATACCAGCTGTAGATCATCTCCTGTGTCAGAAGTAGATTTTAACCCCATCCTGCTCAACACAGGAGCGCGAGAGTTCCGTCTCATCCACAGCTTTATAAGTACAGAAACAAAGGGAGGTAAAGTTAAAATGACGCATGAGATCTGGGATTGTGGCTGAGAACTAGTTTACCATTAATTAAATCTGGAGTCAGATTATCACATTAATCTAGGAAAAGTATAAGATCAGAACCATCGGATTCTGTTCTTATACTGATTCTGAAGTCGATAATAATTTAAAAGCTATACATTTAATATAGATTTATGGCATCCATTAGATAAAATATTTTGAAAATTTGTTTTACTTAGGTATAGATCCTCTTTGATCTCCATGAAATCCTCCATGAAATATAAATAACCACTGAACTGTAGTAATTTCTGTTCATGATAAGCTTTGCTGGGTACTCAGCTCCTAATTGTGAACAAGGAGAAAAGGACACCTGCTGAAATACTCAATTATTAATGGAAATGCAACAAAGACCTGCCTCTGATCGGACGGACAGAGCCAGCATGTTGCATTAATAGAGAACACAGTCTTCCATATTTTATGAGAGATTTATCTAACGATGATTACATCATTAAGCATATTAATTTGGGTGACTGCTAACGTATGCAGAAAGAAAGTAGCAATATAGTAACTTATGTTTTAAAGCTATGAGTTCTGTAATGCTGGCATAGGTCTTAATTATCCACAAATAAATCTGCACTGTGTCCACAAAATCCAATCTGTAACACTACTATAAACCAGGTATGAAATCAGGGTTGGACAGTGATTTTCAGTAAATGATTTCATAGATGCAAATTCAAGATAAAATTCCTCCCATGAGTTTGTCTAATTGCATGTTGAACCCATGTAAGATTTTTTTCTTTGACACTAGAAAATCTCAACAAGTTTAAGGGTGGAAAAAAGGCAAATTCACATCACAGATATCTATCCAGGACAAGTATATTTTTGAAGTATGAGCTCTGAATATCCCCAAGCCAAGGTGGGTCCATAATCTGGAAATATCGCTGCTACTCACCTTATTATATTCCTCCTCAGCCCTATGTTGTGAGCCACTATCAGAGACAGCCCTTTGCATAAAACCACGGTTTCTATGAGATCATAAAAGTGCTTAACCTGGCACTTGAGGTTCCTGTCTCTGATGTTGTGCTAAATCTAGATACTTCAAGGCTTGCCCTAGTGCTTGACGTGTTCTGCTGTCTGACTGGTTAACAGTTCTGGCCAGACAAAATTGTTTTCTACTCATCTGGTCTGCTGTAAGATGAGAGGTTGGACACATCTTCCCCTTCATTGTCCCAGTGGCTTCCGGAGGTTCATGAAACACGTGCCACATGCTTCCCACCTCCTCACTCCCTTCTGCCTGCTCCAGGGTTGAAGAAGAAGAAAGGCAGGAGCCTGGCCAGGCTCCTCTTGCTCTTGATCAGGATAGCAATATGCAGTGACTTGCCTGTGGTCAAACTGTAATTCCGTGTCAGCAGGTGGCCCAGCCAGGGCAACCCCACTGCTATCATTCATCTCTAACCCCACAACTGCAGACAGATAGGGAGAACGGATACGGAGAAATGCATGTGCTACAGATTCTCCGGCCACGCTGGTCACACATCCTGTTCACTAGCTGTGAACCAAATCCTGCACTGCCCAACGTGTGCTTACTACTCTCCTAGCTCAACGGAGCTCATGCAGGTATCCTAAGATGCTTTCATGCTGCCAAAGGGGTAGTTTCCCCTTGCAAACCCCATCCTCTTGCCAGATGGCCATAGCTGCAGGCAGTGGAGATGCTTACAGCCCCATAATGGAGCAGGAAGACCTGGCAAGGCCTGGTTTGTCCTTTATTCAAAGCCACTTGAATTTTCAACCTTCAGGGCATACGCCAAAGGCCATTTGCTTTCATAGATCCCCAGGAATTCTGATGGTTGTACAGATACAGTGTTTTTACCTGCTAATTACAAATGAGGGTTGCAGCTGGGTGAAGAAGATAATTGCTCTAGCCTAGAAGTATGTCTGTTTATAGCAAAAGGTGGGTTCTCCTGACTGCAGAGTGAGGATGTGCGGGACATGGATGAAATCTAAGCATCCTTTACCTTTTGAGGAATTGCAAACCAATTGCAGAACGGCCCAAAAGGGTCTCTTCCCTGGGGAAAATATTGCAACCTTCTCTCTCCTCTTTTTTCTTTTTCTTAACAGCAGATTCTTCAGTACTGGATGTTATTCTAGCCGCTCAACTGTGTGATAACTAGAGCCCTGGCACCGTGTAGCCACTTGGACCCCAAAGATGGGCTTGCTCAACTTCTTTGGCACATATCCCCTTTTGTTTTTTATTTCTTCCTGCCCATTAATTCCAATTTTGAGAGACCAGAGAGCTCGAAGGGGGCGTTTTTTGCCACCTGCAAGCTGCGGCAGGGCTGTTCCTCACTGCGTATCCCCCAGGGCGCGTCGTCAAGGCCTCACGTTGCGGGTGCCTTTCACCACGTCCCCGGGACATCCCTCCACAGCGGGCTCTGTTTTGCAGCAAATATTCCCTAGTTTGTTTGTTATCTTTCCTCCCGCGTTATTTGTGAAGCGGCATCACGAAACGCCTTCCCCCTCATCGCCACCTCTGTTTTTTTGTTTCCTGTAGGGTGTTTTGCTCTGACACGCCAAAGACAGACACAGATCGCGAGGCGGGGAACATCTGGCCCGCGCCACAGTAGACAGGCAGAGGACAAGCTCTGATCGATAAAACGAAGGTTTTGTCGTCATTTTTCCTGTAGCAGGACCTTGTTGCGGGATGTACAGAGCTTCCTGGCACAGCCCTGCGGGGCAGAAAGCAGCCCCCGAGCCGGACTCCCTTCTTGTGAACACGACTGCGGCCTGCAAACGTTTAAAGGCAGCTTCTTACGAGTTGCCACATGCTTCAAATTGTTCTGTGGTTAACCGCGACGAGCAACCCCCACACAAATACCTAGGGCTCCGCGCGCTGCAGCCAGGGTGGTAGCGCTGGGGGCGGAAGGAGGAGGGAGGGGGGCCCTTCCATTTGCTTTTGAGGAGAAATTCAAGTTTTCTTCTGGCTTTCCAAGCCTGCTGGCAGCCACGATGCCGTGCTCCGCGCTGGCGTCCGCACGTTTGTTCGCATTTATCGCTGGTGAAAGGAGCCTTGTTGGACGGCTGCGTTGATGAACACCGCGGGCCTGGTGACTACTCTTGTGATCGGGAAGGGAAAGCATCGCCTTTGACTTTGTCCTATTCCATGTCCCTTAACTCTTATAAAAGCTGAATACTTTTCTGCTGACTCACAGAGGCAGCTGGATTTCGTTAGCTCTGGACGAGAGAGAGGAGGCTACAGGGAAAGCCTCCCTGCCTCTCAGGAAGGCTCAACCAGGCATTGGGTTTGGAACCCAATGCGCTAACTTGCATGGTCATCGCGGATGGAGCTTGGCTTACGGGTGCCATATGGCAGTAAGGTGATCCCTGGTGCAGACTGAGCGCTGCCGCTTCCCTTGCTCACACTAAGCCGTTTCGGAAACATCAAGGCCTTATGTCCTTCCTTGAGGTGCCTCGTGCCTCTCCAGAGGGAGGCTGCTTCCAAAAGCCAGAGGGAGGTTTAAGGCCAGCAACATGGAAAAAGACCCCCAAAGCATAAGCATGCATATAGCTCTAAACCTCTCAATAATTCCATTGCCCCAGTTTGTATCTTCTTGAATTCTTGAAATATACAGGGAAGTTAAAAAAAAGTCTTTGATTGTATTTGCTTGTATTTTTAAGGGACGTAAATTCACTGAAGAACTTGTCTTACAACCGTGTCCTACATGGGGACAACTTTCAGACTCAGTTGGCGTATATTTTCATGTATACCTTATGAGAGGGAACTCAAATAGAAATAGAGAGATTTATTTCTTTTTTTAGAACCATTTTAAGTTTAATCAGACATTTTCTAAATGAAATCAAAGACTTTGCACTGGGGCTTGAAGAGGCTTGAGGGAAAGACTCAAGGTGATCTTCTTGCTCAGATACGAAACAAAACTGTTCTTTCCTTCTTCCAGAAAGCAGTACGAAAAGGTGGTGTTAAAAGCTTCCAAGCGTGGAACAATTTTGGTGAAAGCGGTCTAGTTACACCAGTCCATTTGTCATCTGGGTGAGAAACATCACTGTGTGTATTAAGTTAGCTCTCCGGGACTCCTTGCCTGTCAAAACTGTTTATTAATACTTGCCAACAACAGCAAGAAAGGCAGGAGGACTGGCAGTCACGATGGTGAATGAGATGGACGTATGGAGTGAGGACCTCCTCACTGGCGCCAAAGAGCAGGAGGGGGAAATAAGGAGGGAAAGAACATTAAAGCATGAAGTATGTAATCCTAGAGCATTTAATAGTGCAACAGGTTACTCGGAACAGACCAAAAAAACTGGCATTTCTCCATGGACAAGACAAGGGTTAGTCTTAGCATCCCAACAGTCCTTGATGTGGGAGTAAATGTCAGCAGAAGCAGCTGCTGAGGTTATTGTCACACTCACCATGGCCACAGGTAGCGGAGTTGGGAATACTGCCCTTAGATGTTCCCAAACTGATGTGATAATTGCTTATTAAGGGAGGTCCCTTCCAATCTCAACCATTCTATGATTCTATGTAGTGCTTGGGACAGTTATATAAAGAGAAGCAAAAGAATTACCAAAGTCTAAATCAAACAAAGCCTAAAAACTTTGTGAGAGCTTGAGAGCTTTTAGGACAAAAAAAAAAAAAAAAAAAAGGCGGGGGAAAGGAAAAGTGTTCATATTTAAAAAAAGAAACACGCACACAATGCACTGAAGGTTGTGCTTCTGCACTTCCTGGATCTGGGTGTGAGCAGAAGAGGAAATACCAAAATACCACCAGGAAAGCTATTCCCACAATATTTCCAGACCAACTCAAACCAGTAAGTTGTGAAAGTCCTGCAAAAACGGGAATATAACCCAACCGACCCAGTTCCAAGTCTTCTGCTCATGAGACAGCAACCATATTTTTAAAGCTAGAAGACTTGGGTAGACCTAGCAACCTTCATATTGCCTCTTGATCCTCACCCATGCTCTCCGTTTTCTGTGGTTCACCAACTAGTAGTTACATTTTGACTTTTTTACCAGCTTTGACATGGGCCTATTGCTGATCCTGTTTAACTGGAGCATGAACATAGACCACCAAATTGTGGGTTAACATAACCACATAGAAGAGCACTAGAGCTCCACACCAACTCAGGTCTTTTCAGGGGTCTAGGCTCCTATGCTGAGAATATACATGTGTGCATTCAATAAGAACTCAAATTTCAGTGCATAAAATACCATCAGTTTACAATGTTGCCTTGTATTGATAATTAATAATTAATTCCTGAAGACCTGAATGTAAACAAGACATGAGTTCAATCTGGCAGGTCTCCCGCTGGTATTGAAGAAAGCCTTCAAAAAGAGAGGCGGGATGAGATTCAGGAGACTGTGCAGAAAACTGGCACATCCGCCAGTCAATAGTTTAAAACTTCAAAACTTTGAAGCTCTGTAGAGAATTTAGAAAATGTTTCTTTTCCTTTACTGGTATTAAAAAAAAAAAAAAAAAAAAAAAGTGAAATATTATTGATTACTGAAAAACCAACAATTTAAACTTGAAAGTCTCTTGATTGATTCACAGTATTATATATTAAAATTCAGAATGTTTTCAACATTCTAATGAAAATCAGGGTTGAAGTTAAATTACTTTCCACTTTTTTTGGTTTTCACTATAGGCATTTCCTAATATGTTAGCAAGTTCTAAAGCAATCTTTTCCCTAAAATTAGGGAACCAAACCTCTTGGAACGATGCCAAAAAACAACTCAGGAATGTGCAGTGCAGCCAGAGCCACTAGCTAAAGGACAGAATAAAAGTTGTAATAATGATGACTCTTTGTTCCTGCTCTCCCACATCTCGCTCGGACAACTTTTCCATCGGTTTCAGCAAAGAAACTGGGTTTTATTTTTGAATCCCGAGTTGCCGATTCATTGCATTTGTGATCAAACTAAAAGCACCTAGGGCTAACAATGCCAGCATGGACTCTCGCATCCCAAAGTGAAGTTAAAACCTGAGCTAAGCCTCCTGTTTGCACCCAGCTTTCCGCTCATTCAGTGCAGCGCACCACTCAGCATTTCCCTCCGATGGCAGAAAGCCCCTTTCTGGCCTCTCCAACACGGCTGCATGAAACGCGCTCGCGCTCCTGCTGCAAACTTATTTAAGAGACAATAGGCAAAATAGTTGGCACACGGATTCCTTTTAAAATTTAAAACTGGATTCACAATGAAACATAAAAGGCCAGAGAAGCATATAATGAGAGGCATAAAAGCCCTTTGTTTTTAAATTCATTTTTGCTGTGATTGAGACTGAATGGGAGCCTGATTCTGCCAGTCTTCTTTTTTCAATAAGAGGTTTCTTATGGGACTAAAAGTTACTTACATGGGTGAGGACTTGCAGAATCTGGCCTTAAACATTTGTCTACAGAAAAGTTTACCTATATGTTATCAGTAGAGCAAATGTATTTTAGGAATTAAAAATGGACTTTGCTCTTTTTTTCTTTGAAGTTTGAACTTAAGCTTCATCTCTTTTATCTCTCTTTTTTTTCTTTTTCCAGATTGCTCAGTAGCCACATTCAATGGACATGGTTTTAGAGCCATGTTTCAGAAGTAAACATTACTAACCACACTTAAGCGCAATGTGCAGTAACTCACCAGGACTTGTGCAGTCTGAATTCCCATTCCAGATTTGTTCCTCAAACCTAGGGCCATTATTCCATCTCAGACTAAAACATATTCTCCCATGGGCAGCTGGAAAAGACCATGTTTCTTCAGGTTTTAGGTCCGCAAAAAAATAAAATTAAGTAGAATAAAACAATAATAAAAAAAGGAAATCCAAAGTACGGTGATCCCCAGAGTTTGGGAGTCTAAGAGTTTTGATTTGCATCCACAAAAGTCCTGACCGGTGAGGAGCCACAGGCACCACAACTGGAAGGAGAGCAGGAAGGAAAGTCTACCATGTGAGCAAAGTGGAAAAAAAAAAAAAAAGAAAAGGGAAAAAGAAAAAGGTCTGCTCGGTGGACAGCACTTGGGCTGATCGCAGGGATTTCAGGAAATCCAAACACTCAGACAGGAAATCTGAACACTGGATAAACATGCCATAATCTCCGCAGATGCAGCGCACGGGCTGCGTCTCCCGTTAACCCTTGTGCTGCCCGCGGCGGCGGTCGCGCTGGCCATGCCTCCTTCCACCCCGCGGGCACCCTGCTGAGGAGCTTTCCCTCCCTATTTCTCCGTGGTGAAGCTTTGGTCGCAAAAAGTAGGGTTTGTGGCCAGGCTTTCCTCCGCCGCCAGTAAGTGATGTTGTACGCTGAGTTCTGCAGCAGCAGGACAGACCTGTGCCCACGCCTGCTGCTGCTAACTGCCTCTACCTGGAAGCCAGGGATTAGTTTTCTGCCTGCCTCTGCTTTTTTTCCCCCTCTCTTTTGCTGTAACTCAAGATTTATCTGGCTATGTGATACTTGCGGGGTCCTGGGGATGATTTACTCCAGTGCTGGCTGCAGCAGGGGGGAGGGAGAGACACCTTGGAAATTGGAGGGAGAGAGAGTCCTTAAAGGAACAGGAGATTCGGAAAACTACTTTTACGCCATTTTGTCATGGAATTTAGGATCAAGCTCCTTAGTCCTTAGTTGTTCCCTAAGGATAGACTTTGCTCCTTGTGTCTGGTGGTTACCTCCCCAACATTAACAAGATTACAGGTCTTGTTTTTCCTTCCTTCCAGCCTCCTTAATGGAATTCTTTATTTATGTAATCTTTCTTGGGTAACACAGAAATGCAAAACTCTTAATCAAATATGGCTATAACAAAAAGCAATAACATTCCCTATCAAAATGGGTGCAAAACTGACCCTCTCGTTCCTGCAGAAGTAGCTGGTAAAGTGAAGTTAATGGGAGTTGTCCCACTGGAATCCCACTGTTAACACGCACAAAGCTGAGGACATGTGGGTTTGCGGGATGGGGACTTTGCTGAGTGCTCTGCAGGACAGTTGCTGGCCTCACAGCTTTTCAGAAGCACCTGATTCCTAAAACAAGGGCCCTCTTGCAAAAACGCCACTTTTCTCTCAAGAAAACTAGTGCCTTGAATTTCACATGGCCCTTGCTGGTAGCTAGTAGAGGTAATTAGCCACAGAGGTTATCTCCATTGACCGGGCTGCTTGCACAAAGCATGGGCCATTAACTCATCTCTAATAGCCCTAATGTTGGTCCCACATGCAATATAACCTATATCATTTTTGTAAGGTAGGAACCAGAAGAAAATACGAGCACTCTAGTAAAAAAGCTTCCTTCAGCAACTTCTGCTAGTTATAGCTTCTGCTTATTATTTCCAGGAGAGAAGGTCTGGAAAAAAAGAAAAGGCATCAGTGACAGGATTTGCTGGAAGTGGCTGGGCTTGGAAATGGAACCGTGTCTACTGAGGAGGCCATCCCGGCCAAGCGGAGCCACGGGAGCCTGGCCAGATTGCTGGGGCGGAGAATGGGACTTTTGGGTCATCCTCACATCAGGAAACCTCCTCTGGGGTCCAGCTTGTCCAGTCCAGTTGTGAGACAGGAAACACCCTGGAAGTTGGGCCCTCAGGTTTCCTATCCCCCTCCTGCTACCCCGTGAGGTGCTTGAGGCCTCTGTGGAAGAGGCTGCCCCCATGAAGGCCGTGGTGGGGGTAGTGGGAGAGGAGCAGCGTTGCTTGTGGGGCAACGAGTCACCTCCAGTGCCCAGCGCGTGTTACATGAAACAAGCACCAAATGGTTGCTCGGTGATGTCAGGAGTGCAATGAGTGGAAAAAGAGTGAAAAAATAAAATATCTCAGGGTCTTGAGTTCTTTGTTGTTGTTGTTGTTCCATGGGTTTTGCCAGTGAACTATTTCGCTTATTCACTTTTTCCCGTAAAAGTTCTTTCTTCATATTTTTTTTCATCTTCCCCGTTCTCATCTTTTCCCTTTAGTCCCGCACTTTCTCAGAGCAGCAGGAAAAAATAAAAACAGGACAAAGAGAAAGCTTAGCTTTTGTTTTTCACTTTAACTGGAAAAAAGGAAAAAAAAAAGAGGAAAGGTTCATAAGCCCCCCCAAAACTAGATTTGGAAATGTTTCACAATGCAGAGACTTTTCATTTGAAAACATTCAAGCAGCTATAGAAGAAAGGAGCTGGGGGGGAAGTGGGATATAATTTATTACCACTAACATCTGCTGTAAATCAGTTAGAGGTAGGCAAACATTCCCTGCCAGGGCACCGTTAGGTCAAGGTGAGAGGGGACAAAGCAATAATTAAAGGCCTGTGTTCTCCAGCTCCCTTCAATCGGCTCCGAGCAGAGGAGGAAGTACAGGCTGCGAAACTGATTTTCTTTTTCCTCAAAAGATTTGTAGGGGGTAAAAAAATTAATTGATATTTTCAGTGGAAAGCTGTCAGTTTATCAAAAAGTCCCCCAAATTTCTATTAAGCATTAAAAATATTATACAGTTCTATTTTCTAGTTTAAGATATGGTTGACAAAGGACATGCTTATTGTGAAGAGTTGCATTTGGCAAGAAATTTCTATTAAAAAACTCCACAGAAAAATATTGCAACAGGGTCTAGTACAAAGGAGAACAAGGACAGCACGGTAAAAAGAATAACGAAGCTCACAAATATAAACTGTACAGAAATATCTAGCAGAAACAGAGTAGAGATAAAACTTGAAACTCAGTCCAATAGAATTACTGAGGCTAAAAAGTGAATAGGGAGTGCTGGGAGGGCACAGCAGCTGCAAAGTATCCACGATCACCTAAGAGAAAAGCCAATGGCCTGACTCAGTACAGACGTGAAGATGCTTGACTTTAAACTAGAAGGAAACCCACATCCACCCTTGATGTACCCACTCACGCTGAGCTTTCTGCGTGCTTGTTCTGCATCCCTGGGATGTAAGTTTTGGTAGTCCTAGAGCTGACAACAAATCCTCACTTTCTCAACAAAGAGCTCTCAAGCTACTGAATTAAGACAAATCCAGTTCATTAAAGATTAAAAGGGTTTAGCGACGCATGTGAAAGATAAAGCACAATGAACTATAATTGAGATTGTGAACCAAATGCTGGTGAAAAAAATTATCATTAACCTGCAAAGCCCGAAGCACTGTCATTTTTCGTGTTTCAAAGACAAGCCTTATCACTATAGCTAAGAAATCATATTTTCGATATCAAGTTGAAACAAAGTTCTTTCATTTTAACACCCAATTTCATTGGATTTAGGGAAGACTTCAACAAAGTCATTAAAACATTTGGAAAAAGAAATAGAGGGTCATGATTTGGTCATATTTTACCCTTCAGCCACCCTGAGGCTTTACACCTTGGAAAATATGACATTATTCACATTAAACTAATTGACTTTGCCTATTGCATGTGGCCAGCCCTGAGCACTCAGCAGTCCCAGATCCCTTGGTAGCTGCTGGGAATCGGATGCCAGTGAAATACTGCGACGCGCTCAAACAAAGTCCCACATTCACACTGTGACTCGCTCTGGATTTGCAACAACATATGCTTAAGCTTAACAAACATTAGAGAAAATGACTAGAAAGCACTAATGAAAAAGATTTAATAAACACTGACATGACTTAACAGAAGCCATAAACACTGCTTTTTTTTCCACAAAACGTCAGGAATCAACTGGCTTAGCCACTTCTTGCTGTGCTGCAGAACACGTCTCTTTGTGCACTGGCGCTCAGTTTTAACGTGTTTGCTTAGAGATCCCTGCCAATTTTATTACAGTCCTCTGCTGCCTAAATGAGCAGTCGTGGAGGTTTACTTTGGAGATCAGCATCCCTGCTGGCAAGTTTGCGTTCGCAAAAGCACCGAGCCCCCTTCATGCAGCAGCAAACCATGTGCCCTTGCACTAAACAACAAATGCTGCTGCTCTCCCCACTATTCATTCAGCAAAACACAACAGGAGCTGTGTTCTGACAGGTTTAACAACATGTTCCTATGCTTATTAAGCAAATAACACCTCCTGATGTTACACAAAATGTCCACAAATTGGAAAGTGTCTGACAAATTCACTTGACCCTTGGTCCCTTCCCATGCAATGGGAAGGTGGGCAAGGGCTTGCGTTAAATATCATCAAGTAGAGTTGGCTACAATGTAGCAGGTATGATTCATTTTCAACTTTTTCTATTTTGGTGTTTTTCATTTTTTATAGGAAAAAAAAATACAAATGTTAAAATGTTTCCTTCTATGCCTTACCTCTTTCTTCCTTGGTCCCAAAAGAGGATTTTACTTAGTTCTTTCACAAGTCTAACTGATGGCTCCAATATATATGATGGAGACATCTGGAAACTCCAGGTAGTGCTGGAGGTTAAGTTATACACCATCAGCATTAACAGTAACAAAAAGCTGTGATTTGAATTTCTGAGTGCGAGTCTGCATCTCCTCCTGAAAATCTCCAGTCTGTGAGCTCCCAAAAGGGCCAGGTTAGCAGGACCCATCACAGGACCACCGAATGGTTGAGGCTGGAAGGGACCTCTAGAGATCATGTAGTCCAACCCCCTGCCCTAGCAGGGACACCCAGAGCACATGGCACAGGGTGGCATCCAGGCGGGTTTGGAAGATCTCCAGAGAAGGAGACTCCACAGCCTCTCTGGGCAGCCTGTTCCAGGGCTCTGTCATCCTCACAGGAAAGAAGTTCTTCCTCACATGGAGGTGGAACTTCCTGCGTTTCAACTTGTACCCATTACCCCTTGTCCTGTCATTGGCCACCACAGAGAAGAGTTTGGCCCCATCCTCCCTACATTTTCCCCTCAGCTACTTATACATAGGGATCAGATCTCCTCTCAGTCTTCTCTTCTCTAGGCTAAACAGGCCCAGCTTGCCTCAGACATCCTCAGAGCATCACACTAGACATGAGTTCCCCCTTGACTACCAAACTGTTCCTCAGCTTCCTAAAAGTTGGTGAAAAATTTGTCTTTGCACTCTGTTGTCATTGAGTGTTTTCAGAAGCACATCATGTGAGCTCCAAACACACCCCACGCTGATCACCAGATGTGTTTAGCAAGCATGAGACTGCTTTTAAGGAAGTATAAAATGCCCATCATCTAAGCTTTTAGAAGTCATATAAGCAATAATTATAAGCACTTTTACAAGTAAAGATTAGACACATACATAAAAATTAATGTTAAAATTGCTATAAATCCTTTATCACCAGGAGATGAAGATTTAAGATAAACAGGTACCAAGAGACTTGTAAGCATTGTATATTTGTATACAGTATAGACCATATACAAGAAATATTAGTCTAGAGAGTTTTCTAGTGGGATCTGGAAAAGAAATATCACAGAAAAAAGAAAGATAAAGATAATGGTAAATGCCAGTTACATTGCTTTGTAAATAGGTGATAATCATCATGTAATGATGGGATCATGTACAATGATCAAGACAATCGTAAAACCACATCCTTCCCTGTGTCTGAAATCCTTCAGGCCTTCAGATTTTTGTGGATATATGCACATGTACAGGTGGTCAGAATCCAGACCCCTCAGATGCTGAAAAAGGGCTGAAAAACAAAGCTAAACTGTAAAATATAAGCCTGTCATGTGATGGTCAGAAGTGTGTAGACAAGAATGAAATGGGACATGGGACTTTCACAGAAAGGTGGGACATCTGCAGAAAGAATACAGGATTATGAGGAGTGGATGGTGTGGTTGCCTCCCTTAGATCTGCTGTATCCTGCAGAGTCAGAAGAGCTGCTGTTCCTGCTCTCCTCTGCTAAAACATGTGGGGCCATAACCAGAGATGTCTGATGAGGGGAAGGTAACTGTCAGAAGAGACTTTTCATAGCTATGAAAGAAGCACTTCCATGAGCAAGGAACATGTTTTGCAGGTGTCTCACTTCCATCTCCTACTCTTTCTGGTTATGGTCTGGTTGTAGAAGATGAAGTAAGAGACACTTTGCACTCTTCGGCAGGAGATGGTGGCCACCCTCATCGCATTCTCCCTCACCCTGAGTATCTCAGCAAGTGCTCTCTGGCTGGTGCTGTGATCCTGTCTCAGTCAGAAGGGCATCCTGGAGTCTCACTGAGCAGCCTGAGCTGCTGGTTGCACATCTGGTTCAGGGCTACAGAGCACATACAACATAGGTGATACAACATTGACAGTGAGGGTGACAGAGCACTGGAACGGGCTGCCCAGAGAGGTTGTGGAGTCTCCTTCCCTGGAGATCTTCAA
>JAWLRI010000873.1:1959497-1993053 GCA_034781795.1 Crypturellus tataupa
GCACAGGGTGGCATCCAGGCGGGTTTGGAAGATCTCCAGAGAAGGAGACTCCACAGCCTCTCTGGGCAGCCTGTTCATGGCTCTGTCACATTAGATGCAATTTTACAGCCTAGGGCAGCACAGACATTCAGAACTGTCTCTGCCTCAGTTCTGCATATACAAATGGGAATAATCACTGTGGAATAATTCTGAATAATTCTCTAAATTAATGGGAATAATTCTGACTGCGTAACATAAGACTCAGTTGCACTACAGGTCACTGATTGCACAGATACTTCAAGGATGGGAATTATAAGGCCTAAGTATGGGATACTCTCTAGCATTTCTACCATCATAGCACTAATGATCAACTTGGATTCTTCACTCTATAGGGAACTAGAAAAAATGTAGAAGATGAACTGGGTGACATCAGTTTTCCCTCTGTTACTTGAACGCTTTATATATATTCTGTATGAAAGCTTGGTGTTGTTTCATAGGAAATACAAGAAGTTTAGATGAGAATGTATTGTTTTCCTGGGGAGGTACAATTTAAATGAATTCTAAAATGGGCTTGGAATCAACAGCCACTGCTGTTTGCTGTAGAGAAAATAAAAGAGGAATATTAACTTCTGTGGGAGGAGGAACTGTACCTTAAAAAAAACAAAGTTGCTGTTGAACGTAAAGCTGGTTTGGAAAGCTAAGGTAATTGGAAACACATGTGTCTGGCTGCAGATGTACAGCACATAAACTGCAGGAAAAAAATAGTAATAGAAAGGACATAGAGTATTTGAAAATATAGTGAGAAAAGTCAGTATTTTGCAACTTGTTAATAGTGACTATACCTGCAATATTGTTTTGCTTTGTTATCATCCTTAAAAATACAAATATATCTGCAAACTTCTTTGTGTACACCAACTTTATAATAAAATAGAGATGGAGCTATGTTGGAGGATAGCGTTACATAAAGAGAATATTTTAGTAAACTCTCTGAACAAAGATGACTCATAATGATACAGCTGAATATTTTATTTTAAACACAAAAAGTTGTGAATTACTTAGCCTTAGCTCCTAAAAGTAACACGCCTTCCTTTTAACTTTCAATGAACTGTGTTGACGTTGCAGGAGTTTCTAACTTTTTCAGTACAGCAATTCATCCGTAGTCTGTTAATGCAAATATCTCTTTTCAGGCCAAAGCTTGGAAAGCAAAGCACACATAAACCCCCTCCCACCCACACTTTCTTCAGCCTGCAGTTTTTTCTTGTTCTGCATCTCAAATGCGATCCCTTCTTGGGTAGTAAATGCCTCAGGAGGAAGCAAAAACTGTGAAAATCTGCACAGAAAAATGAAGATTCAGTATAAACTGTAGAATACTCTGTACCATTGCCATACTCTGAGGGAATATAGGTCGGACACTTGAAGCTGTGTGGGACGACTGGTCCCCACCTTTATGCATTAAGTTTTTCCCCATCAGATATGTGTGTGTCTCATCGCATCACCCTTGTTTTCTCTCTCGCACTTCTCAGCCGTGGTGACTGTCTCACCTCTCAGAGAAGTGCCCAGACATTTGCCCAGCTGTGGTTGATATTTACTGTGCTCCAGTTGAGCTCTGGACTGACAGCGTCAGTCAGATGTATAAGCTCAGACTTGCACATCTACATACCATAAATATCTCAGGCAATTTTGCTTGCTGAAACCTAAATTTGGCTACATATACACTGGTTTTCAAAGATGTGATAAAAGGCACAGCCCACCAGAAAACCCATTTTGCTGTCAAATTTCAAGCTCTTCTAATGCAAGGAGGAGTAAAGTATCTTGAAAAGGCCTCCTCGGTGCTGTCATATGGGGGCGAAAGGAGTTTTCCTTGCAACTTTATGACTTGACATCTTTTAAAGTTCCTTGAAGAAATAATTATTTGAAGTAGATCAGCCTGAGACAGAGAGCTAATGTGATGCAAACAGATACAATTTAGTGAACTAATTTTCACAGGGTTTTGATATTGGGGAGATTATTTTAGTAATCAGTGTTATTCCCTACAAAAAGCTGTCATCCAAAGGCCACTGGACTCAAAAAGGAAATTTCCCTTACTTCTTGAATCCTTCAGTAATATTCTTTGTGTTGTATTTGTGGGGAATATGACACATGTGCTGGTCAGGGAAAATCCTTTCATGCAGGAGATAACAATTCTAATGCTGCATCTCAGGATTAGCATAATCATCACTCATTTCCAGCCTTCCCTCACCCTGGGCTACCTTACTGCTGTGCTTTTTCTCCACCTAGAAGCCAGGTAAATTGTCTCATGTTTGCAAAATACAAAATGATCCATCAGAGGCAGGCAGAAATAGATTGTCTTTCTTCTGCTTTGTGGGATCTTTGAAAAGTCTGTGGGGCTATCGAGGTATGTTGTATTTCAGTAAGAGCAGCAATTTATTCCCACGCCTACAGGTGTTTTCCAGCTTCCCCGTGATGAGCTCCACATCTCAATAAAGAGATCGCCTCATGGGCACTTATCCTCTGAGTCACTGTGTAACATCCCCGTGGCAATTTACATTACATGGAAAACCATACTGAAAATCCATTTGTGCCTCTTTTTAAGGAGTCTTTAGAGGAATATGGGTATTGACCTTCCTGTTAAAGTTGACCATGGTTTCTGCTTCTGCTGTTTATCTCATCTCTTCCCCTTCCACTGGCGCTCAGCCTCTCCGCTGCAGCCCAGGCCGTGCGCCAGCCCCGTGCGGGAGCAGTGAGCTCACCGGGGAGCTCCGGACCACAGCTAAGGAATCTCCAGCCCTGCCGTTTTCGGGTGTAAAACTCCAGTGTGACATGCAAAGCGCTAACAGGATCACAGATCATATTTAATAAGCAAAATAAAAGAAAGGCAAGTCAGCACCCTCAGTGATTGCTTAAGAGAGGGCTTCCCAGCCAAGTCTAGCACTTTCCTCTGATGCATTTCTGCTGTATTTTTCCAGAATCGTTTACCCTGTTCACACAAAAAAACAACAGGATGGCACTAGGACCTGAACTCTGACTCTCTGCTCTTTCTGCTCTTCTGGATGCTGATGCTGCTCTTTCACAGAAGCTGAGTTGGATCCAGATGGAAATACGAGTTATTCCCTCTCTAAAGAAGAAATATATATATATATATATAAATGCCAGCACTTCTACATGGTTAAGAAGCTGCTTCTATCATTTCTTGATGTAGTAGTTTGCAGTCTATGAACATGCTCTACTTGTGTATGGGAAAATTGAATTATTTTTGTTAAGGGAACATATTCATTTCAACCTCCATTCACTTTAATTACCTGTTTTTCAGTGCTTTGATACATCTGTGTTAGGGATCTGTAAAAAAAAATGGACAAATTTTTTTCTTTGTATTGCAGACTTGGGCATGTTGGAAATTTAAAAATGGAACGATACATAACTTTGACATTAACTATGACTGCCTAGGAAAAATATTTTAATACATGGAAATATATTTAGCTTCTGTGAATACTGTACTCTTTTTACAGTGAAGGCAACTTCCTCTCCATTATAGAAAGCTTCTTTAGGACCTTTCCGATGTCTGCTCATATCATGCCTTGCAGGACAACCTGGGATAAGAACGTAATGTGGCAGTGACTAAAAGTAGTGCTTCATGTAGTAGCAGCAGGAAATTCCTATTAGCTGATGTCTATCCCAGCTCTCCAACTTAATGTCAACCTTGTTGTCATATTTTAGTATTCATTTATGTTTTCAAGAGGAGTTATTGAAACAGTCAAAATGTGTATTTGCATAGTTGGCATATAATGAGAGCTGAAAACTTAATTGCTGGGAGCAATCCAGTCAAGGCTTTTGCATTTGGGATGTCCTTTCTAATTAAAAGAATATGAATAATTTTGTAATGATAATCAATAATATGAGGAGAGGTCACTTCAGCACTCTTGCTCTAAGAAATTCAGTGACAATTGATTTTCAAGGAGGTTGCAGAAAACAGGAAAAAGGAAGGAAGCCATGGGTAGCCTTAACTGCAGATAACCTATGGGTTAAACGTCTGATTTCTTATCTAAGCTTTTCCTTCCTAGGAGCTCCTGGAGCTCGAGAGGGGTGGGCCATCAGATGGCGGTGGCGTTGACTTAAGATTGCTGGAGGAGGTTGGCCAACTACCAAGAATCAGAAGATTCCCAAGCATTTTGCATGCTGATAATGGAATGTGGAGAATTTTTCCTCCATTATATCTAGAGTCGGGCAAATATTATGTGTGCATTACTGGCATAAGATGCCATACCATATTTTCATCTCTTCTCGGTGCATGATGGAGACTCAGTTTGCCACAGTCAAGCATGCTGGGCAACATCTGGTTTTCATGGTATCACTTGCAATCCAAAGTACTACTCAATGAAAATGAAGGAGGCCGAGTTAATTTTCCATATTGTGCTCATTCCTGGAAGACCTGGGATCCCAGGTCTTTTTCTGGGTTTATAAGGACAACTTCTTTTGCCCAACAAAGCTGGGCTGCAACAGCAGTTTTTTGCTGTTCACTAATCCTACTGCACTGTGAGGCTAAGTGAGAACAGGAGCCTATTCTAGGAGTTTAAGCCAAAAGGATGAAATTACAGAAGCTGGATGTTGGCCAGAAACACCAGGGCTAAAAAACAGAATCCCTAAAGGAGTTGCTGAGACCTTATGGTCATGGGCAGGATGTTTGTTTTCCATCTCCTCCAAGGGACGGCACATCCAGCAGTAGTTTCCCATTTTAGAGAAATTCTGGGACTTTTGTTCCGAACTGACTCAGAGGAAAGGGTGCTGCTCAGTGAATCACGGCACCGCTTCCCCCAGCGTGAGGGTTTGCCTTAGGGTCCTTGCAGCCATTCTGCCTGGTGCACAAGAGCCCCTTGGGCAGCCGCGAGTCCTCCTCGGGGCATTAGTGGCCTGTGGCCCGCTCCAGCAAACACATACACATATGCTGAACTCCACACTTCTAAGGCATAATCCCATTAATTTAAGTGGGATTTCTCATGGGTTTAAATTCCTGCGGAATCAGCACTGGGGTCTGTAGCAGCAGCTGCTGGGGGTGGCACCGTTAATCGTTTTGTCCATTCTACCGCTGAAGGCTCCTCTCGCCCCACTGTGACTGCCTGGCCACGGCTGCTCTTGGCTCTCACGTGGCAGAAATGTCTTGTGGCTGAAGCCCAGGGAGCTGTGGGGATGATGGGCTTGCTGCGTGTCATCACTGTTCATGTGCTCGGAGCTGAAAAATGAGGCCTTCCTCTGTTTCAAGCTACGCTTCATCTTCCCTCAGCTGCAAGCCAGGCTTTGCTCAGTCCAGCTCTTCCAAGATTTCTACCCCTTCTTCATCATCCTCGGGTCGTATGGAGGGAATTTGGTGCCTACCACTCCTGATGGATCACTGCAGCCACCTGGGTCACAGCAGGATGGAGAGTCTCCCCTCTGTGCCTATCTCCTCTAAACTAGTATATTTCCTCCTACTTAACACATTTCTGCTCATGTTTTGCATCCTGCTGGAACAGATCACCTGTTTTCTCCATGTTTTCTCCACATATCCTCAGGTCATTTTAGTTCCTGGATACTATTGCTGGCCCAAGACTAAATGCAAAAGGAAAATTAGGTAGCAATGGGATGAATAAATATCCTAAAAGTGCTGCCCTCCCATGACTTTTACATGGATATCTAATTTACTTTCTATATAGCTGCTGCTTTTCTACCTGAAATCACTTGACCACTTATTTTTTTCAATAAATCAGTAAGTCTGTGAAGTTAATCATTTTATTTTATTAAACAACTTAATAAATAACTTAATAAATAATACACTTTTATAGGCCATGGGCAATATATGTATATGCAAAGTATATAGATTCAGAAGGGGCAGTCTCTGAGGGTAAGTGGATTTCTTTTCTTTAACTGCATGTATTTTAACACTTTGGTTTTAGAAAAAAAAAAACTCTCATTCTCCCACTGGAGGCCATTTATGCCAAGACTGAGCCTGGAGCAACTTTTTATGGCTGAGTTGCAGTAACCCCTTGAATACAGAGGTTTATAATGGAAATTCTGACAAACCTGTAGCTCAAGTGCTTCTACCAGATGTTTCTGTAATGAAAGGGCTGCGCAGAACAGGCAACAGAGAGCAAACTGTACTTTGTGTTTTGCAGCGATCGTGAATGATTGTGCTCACAGTTTATAAAATGACGGCGGCTTTAACCCAAAACTGAAAGGTTCAAACAGGTCTGCACGCTGGCTGCACGCCAAGCTGCGGTAGCATGACTATCTGTTGAGCATAGCTTGCTGCCTCGAAAATACAGGTCACTTGATCACGTGAACAATGATTTGACCCTCTGGTACTGGTGGTGTTGATAACTGTACTAATGGTCAAAGCGCCCTGGAGATGGATGCCCACAGTGCTCAACTAAACAGACAGTCTGAGGGAAACTATGTGCACTTCTCAAAACTGGTGCAACGCTGAGATTATAGCTCTGGGTTCCTCATTTGGGAGCATCCTATCCATTGAATGGTTTCCTCCAAGATCTGCTCTGCCCACATGCATGCTCTGCTACCCTGAAAGCTCTGCCACCTCAGCAACCCCATGGGTGATTTCCAAATTGTCTATAATGAGATGACACAAATAGTTCCAGAGAAAAGAGAACAAATAGCTGA
This sequence comes from Crypturellus tataupa, assembly GCA_034781795.1. Lineage (NCBI taxonomy): Eukaryota > Metazoa > Chordata > Aves > Tinamiformes > Tinamidae > Crypturellus > Crypturellus tataupa. Next base: position 1,966,122 of record JAWLRI010000873.1, read on the forward strand.
AATATTGTGCTCCTTCCAGTGAAGCAAAGCAAGGGGGATCCAACACACTCCAACCAGTACCCAACAGGTGCTAGCCTGGTGGTACTTGAGCTGAGATGGTGCAGAGGAGTTGATTCACCCCTCCGGGCTTAGTTATTTCTCTATGTTCAGTATATCCAGAAGAGCCAGGAGCAACAGACCTGGCCTTATGGTCTCCTTCCCTGGCTCCCTGAGGGCCATGGGCATTTGAGCAGCTCAGTTGGCACCTGGGGTGAAACTGGGCAAAGACTTGGGGAGCTGCATCCTGACTGTAAATTGGGAATCTACAGTCACTGAAAAGTCAAATTCTCACTTATAATGGGATTATTAAGACAACCAAAACGAAGCTTCAACAGAAAAGGATGTTTTCCCAACTATAAATATTCATAGAATCATGGAATACTTAAGGTTGGAAGGGACCTCTAGAGGTCATCTAGTCCAACCCCCCTGCACATGCAGGGTCTCCTAGAGCACGTGGCACAAGACTGTGTCCAAGCAGGATTTGAAGATCTCCAGAGAAGGAGACTCCACAACCTCTTTGGACAGCCTGTTCCAGTATCTCAATATTGCAGTATTCCAAGTTCCAGTATTAGCAGAGGTTATTTTGGTTTTGTTTTAATCTTCCTCTCAGGCCTCAGGAAGCAGACTCATCTTCTGAGGGCGCTGCCAGGGGCTTTGGGTGCCAGTTGCCGCGAGGCCGATGAAGGCTTCACAGGCGGGATTCAGGTGACATTTACGCATGTCACACACACATTGATTTGTTCCAAACACCTTCCTCTTTATGATGGTGTTTTGTGAGTCTGAATTCCTTTTGGGTGATTAGGAGCAACAATGTGTAATTACTGGGCTCCTGGTTAGCTCTCAGTTAACACGTTGTATGTAGTCACCACGGTTGTGTTCATCACTGCTTGGCAGGTTGCTCTGAATAAGAGTGTTCCCTACGCAAAAGTGTCGCTGTCATCCATCAACACCACGAGCGGAGGCATGTGTAAGCACTAAACAATTGAGATAAACTCTGCTTATAGCATCTTTCAAGCAATGGTGGAGAAACAAAGCTTTGTGACTTTCTCAATGCAGTTTTGATATCACTAGTGTGTTCTTTTGGGGGTTTATTTAACACGAAATTGTGTGGGTTCAGGACTGCTGCCTGGAAGGGGTATTCCTGCTATCACATTCATTCCTGCAGGGTATCCAAAAAGGTTATCCGCGCGTTCCCACAGATCCTGCCGTTCTTCTCGCCGACCCCACACTCCCTGTGGCTCTTACTGCTCCCTTGGTGCCCGTTGCTCTGTCTTTACACTTCTCAACTTGCCTTTGAGTGACAGAAAGCTGCACGGAGGAATTCATCTCTACCTGAACCCCCATTGTCCATGGGAGTCCCATTGTGGGTGAAAAGCTCCACGGCAGGAGGAAGCCTGGGGCTCGGTGACTGCAGCCCCCATCACAGTGTACCACGTCCCTGTGCCCCAAAGCTGTGGGCCAAAACAGTGCCACGACCTCCCTGGGGTGAGCAGAGCGGCTGAGGGGCAAGGAGCTCTCTCATCATGTGCTTCTTTGCAGGCACCCATGCCTTTGGCAGGAGGCGCATAGTGTTTTTAACAGCCTTATCTTTCTGTGGTGGGGCTATCAAGAAGCAACAGAGAATTTCTTGGAACGAAATCAGTAAATTTGCTAACGGCCTCAAGTGTGTTAGGGTTTTGTTTATCTTAGTTGAGGGACAAATAATACTGTTGTAGCCAGAAACACAGAGAAAAGGAAAACTGGAGAAGTGCATGATAGGAATAGTCTTATGGGAATATGCTCTCAAACTTGCCCTTCATCAAAGTGACCTAAAGGCACAAGCAATTTACACTGTCCTTCGTCTATACCACTGCCTCCTTGTCTATTGGTAAAACTGGGCCTGCACTTTGCTATTCTTAATTGACCCCTATTAATCCTCTTAGAGAAGACCTTTTTTAATTTAAAAAAAAAAAAATTAAGGAATTAGATTCTGAAGAAATGGACCGTAATCAAGTACTTGCTTCTCGGATTTAGGAATTCCCAATCTGTGATACAACTGCCAAGATGCTAGGCAAGCTACGGATGTGCAAATTTCAGGTGCCAAAAATTGGATTGGAACTTTCAGTAATGGCAAAGGAAGACAGACAAACCAAAGCTCACAAAAATATTATGGCCATTAAAATGCATTGGCACTATATAAGTGCTATATATATTATTCTAATGGGAAACACTGGACAGTCTACTCTACTTATTCTTTGTGCGAATAATAGTTGCATTCATCCTATCTGACTGATACCAGATAATGACTGGTGTGAATGATTTTCACTACTTACATATAAATATTGTATTTATTTCTCCCAGTGCAATGCTTTCTCCCATGCTCAGTACTTTATGCTCCTCTTTAGCTGTCTGGCTTTTAGGGCTGTGCAGGTTGCCAGACAAGTCTGAGGGAACTGATGCATTAATTTGCTGGCCATTTGAAATGCTGGCTATCTTCCAGCTAGTAATCTGACCGCCTCACTTAGGCTCATGTAAGAACAATAAATTAGCTAAGAGTGCCCAGTGACATATTCTGAACCTTTATATGTGTGCGTATTTGAGGATATCCATGAAAACATATTAGGATATTGCAGGAGTGCAGGATGCATTACTGTGCCGGCTTATATAAAAGGAGTCTAAGGTGCAGAGCAGGAGAGGAGCAAACGTTTTCAGTGCCCATCTTTTAGAGCATGAGTAGTAACAATAGATTTTAATTACCAACATCATCTTGGATTGTGATATCATTATCTTCAGCAATTTATTGTATCAATGCAGTTCATGATAGCAAAGTGGCTATGAAAAATGAGGACCAAGGGTTAATTTCTGGCTGCCTTTCAACTGATGGTAGAACTCCCAATGACTTCAAATGCTGAAGATCTCACCTCAGTTTTCAGCTAGTGTAAGTTGACATACTTCCATATAAACCAATGAAGACCCAGTAATTTATTGCAAGTGAGAATCTGGCCCTGAAGCTATTAAGGGCTATGACTTATAAAACTATAATTATGGGACTATAATTCCATCAAGGGTTTCTGGCGATATCACAGACCAGAGTTAAGTGAATTGTGCAAATAAATATAATGGTCTTGCAGTGCAGTGGAAATCTCTCTCTCTCTAGGTAAGACTCTTAACAAAAAGATATTAAAATATATTTTAACCACTCACAGCAATAACTGAAGAAGAAATATTGGCTACAGTCCTGAGATTCCCAAGGCAGTGAATCAAAATATGTATTTTGTAGTAACTACTCTGAAGCCGTAGATGGTCTCCTACACTGCTGTGATGACACAAGGTATAAAATTTCTTCTTTGATCTGATCTTTGCATTACAGCTATCGTTATCCACCTGTTTTAATAACAGGCTCAAATGTAAGAGCTGGACACATTCAGATATCACACAGGTGCTCGTGCTTGCCCACCCTGGCGATGTAAAACCATGCCTGGGCATGCATGGAGATGCACCTGCAGAAGGGGATGAAGCCCCACAGTGGGGAGGGATGATAGAGGCATTTGGAGCATACATTGCACACAGCAGCCTTCATGTTTCTTTTCTCTACCTCTTTTCAACCCTTGTTATCCATTTTCTTTATAAGTCTTTACCTGGATGATTAGTCTTCCGATTAGACAAAGGCACATCCAAATACCCATTCCTCATGTTCTTACATACATCAGCTGGGCCTATCAAGATGGATGGGCCCCATTGTGCCTTCCCCCATGTGCAACTTTGCCTCAGCTGCTCTCTCGTCTGCCTTTTGGGTTTCTGAGACTGCAATTAAACCAATATGTAATTAATCTTCATTAGAGAGATGTGTCTGAATCACAACCCTGAATCTGAAAAGTCTGGGGCTTGCAGGAAACACATGCACGGATTGAGAATTCAGTGTGGGACCAGATGTGATAATTCTGAGGATACAGTTCTAGGAAAGGCATAATTTTTGTGAATCACTCTTTTAAAATCAAGGCAGAAAAAAAAACCACCAAAATTAAGCCATATGAAAGAAGAAATAATAATAATTATAAAAAAAAGAAAACACAAAAATGAGAACCTATGAGTAATACATTGCCCCTTTCTCATTCACTCATGTAAAACAGATATTTCAAGTCATACTCAGCTCTGGGCATGAGATATAAGTCACATATACCCAGGTCTTTGTAATGTCAAGTCAGTGGAAGGTGACTTCAAGTCTCTCTTGTGTCATAGTAAACTTTACTTGGTCTATTTTTTCTGCAAGGGACCAAAAGGAAAGTAAATAACAGATTTCCTCTGTGCAGAAGGAAAAAAAAGAAACCTTACCTCCTGAATACAACAGAATTCTTATTTATTTTCTGGCATTTTATATTTAATTTATTGTTACAATTAAAATGATGAAAAAGCCCTCAAACAAGCACAGCAAAGCTGTAATTTCCTATTAGGTTATGAAGGAGTTTTCTGCAGGGGGCTGCAGTGGGTTAACTACTGTATATGAAAACCACGGCTCTCAACTGGCAGTGAGAACATTAGCCCTGGCACGACAGGTTATTTAACAGTATCACCTCAAAGCAACACTTTTTATTTTTCTTTTTTTTTTTTTTTTAATAAATGAAACCCATTCAGCCAGGAGCTGAATCAGCCAGGAGCTGAATCAGCAAAACACTTAGCATGTCCTCAAATCACTCGCTGTTTGGAGAATCTTATTTCTGTGTCTTGTTGAAGTTATTGAAAATTAGGCCCATGCTTAAAGTTAATTACATGCTTAATCAGTGCTCTACTGTATCGGGTATAGCCCTCATCCAAGAACACAGGCACAGCTTTTTGTTGTCTTCAATGGGCTTTAAAAAGAGAGCTATAAAAGTATCCCCTCCACACATGATTTTATTCACCCCAATGGATTTCTCCCAGGGTCCAGGAAAAGTGATGGTAACTTAAGGCTGGAGATGTATGAATTAGTAAGGTACAGATCCTGTCTGGGAATTTGCAATGGTACTACCCCATTTACACAGCGAAAATCTGATTCTTGCTTTCTAATAAAACTGTTAATTGTCAAAGTCTTTTTGATAGCCTATATTAAAGCAACCTTAAACTGGTAAGAAGCAGTTTTTTTTGTTTAATATGTTTAGGTCTGCATTTTGAATATATGCACATAATACAAGGGAAAAGATTCATAGGGATGAAAACAGAAGGTGAAAAACATCTCAGAATAACTTGAATAAGACGGCACATCAGTTCCCCTTAGGAACAGAAGTTTTACTGAAACCTCAAATAAGGAAATACCTTCTTTATATGGCAGTACTGAGAGCAGTGAGTGTGATGCTCGCTGTAGGGCATCCTACAGGCTTGTCAGTGGGTTCTCTCCTCACACCATGCATTGCTGCAGCTGCACCCTGCACACTGCTGTCACCGTAACACCGTTCTGTCATCTGATTTATTAAAGCTATGAGAAGGTATATGGATAGTGAAGTGAAATGTGTTTAATTTTAATTAGAGATAAAACACTTATGAGCTCTAGAAAAGCCCAGGGAGCAGACACCAGCCCCAGGTTTCTGGGACACGCGGAATAATCTGGTTTCCGCTCCTAGCGGTGCTCTGGATGCTCAGCCGGAGCAGAGGCCTGGCGGGGGCGGCAGGAGAGGCGGCCGCGCAGGCAGGCCGGGCGGGTGGCGAGGACGGGGGCAGCTCGGCGGCCAACTCAGCATGTCCCCTCGCCGGACACTGTTGGCAGGAGGCCCCAGAGCTCCGTCAGGGTCCCCGGAGGCCCTGGAGGAAACACCTGCGGCCACTGGGCCACATTCCGGCCTCCCGGACAGGGAGGCAAAGGGCGGCCTACGACGCACAGCACAGTCAGGGCTCACTGACCAGCCGCTGCAGCCAACACAGCAGATACCGAAGGTTTGGGTTTTAATTAGGGCTGAGTCCTAATTGCCTTTGGTTTAGGCTATTTTTGCCTCTCCGCTGACCAAAGGCAGCAGACGGGAAGTCCGTCTCCGTAATAAATCATCCGTCCTGCTCCCTGGGGTGGGGATGGAGAGCGCAGAGGCGGCGCGCACCGCATCGGCCTAATGCTCTAAAAGCTCCATTCCCCCCGTCCTTAAAAGCAAGTCTGCTAATAAATCTCAAACTGACATTGCCTGGCCAGAGCGGGAGAGGGGGAGATGCCAGCGAGAGAGCGACGACACCATTACAAAATAAAGGGGATGAGGTGAATAAGCGCTGATTTGGCAACAAAGCCTCACAAATCCTGCCCTAATCTATGCGAAAGGCTCTGTGCGAGCCAAGGAAACTGCTCGAGGACGGGCGCCCGCACAGCCCTCGCAGCTGTGTCGGGACCTGCTTCACCCTCTGACCCTGCGGCGGGCGTCTCTGCGTCCCAGCAAGTGATTCTCATCACCAGGGAAGGCTCCATCCCCTGCTAAATAGCAGAGCTTGAGAAACAGGGCAGAAACAGGGCCGGCGAGGAGCTGCCTGCTCTGCCTCCGTCGCCTCCGGTTAGGATCAGCAGCGGCTCCCGATGGGGACGTGCCTGCTAGGCGATGCCCCGTCGGACAGGCGGACACCTCCGCTTTCGGCAGCCTGGTCAACCCCACGGGCTTCTCTCCGCTTTGCGATAAACATATTTTTAATCCCCGAAAGCGCGTGATAATCAGCGATGGCTGCGAGCCAGGCGCCCGCCTGGCATAAACTGAGGCGGCACTGAAGGAGCCCGGCTGCGCTTCTTGCATCTGCAACAGCCCTCAGACAGAGCTTGATTCCTGTTGTTTTCCTTTGCATTTACAAGAATGGCTTAATCCGGGGTGGCAGTGGAGGAAGGAGGCGCTGGGTGTTCAGCGGAGCAGCAGATGCAGCGCACCAGCCAGGGGCAGGCTTGGGATTGAGGCAGCACCATCAAGCAGAACGCTCCTTTTCCCAGGCTACCCCGCTACAGTGGTAAAAAATAAACTCCCTGTTAAGGAGACAGAGGTTGAACACGCTCTCTCACACACACATCAAAGAGAAATGTTAAAGGTACCTTTGCATTTTCACACTGGTGGGGTTAGATGCCTGATTTCACAGGCATCCAGGACTGGAAGGGAACGGATAGGTGCAAAGCACAGGCTGTGCCCCGTCTGCTCTGGAAAGCACCGCACTCGCTGTTGCTTCTTGCTGCCACAGAGAAATGACAAAAGGCTGAAGGGATAAGACAAATATGCTCCTTCAAGAGTTTCTAATAAAATGATAATGTAGAGCGAGCCTGCCAGTACATTCTGTGTCCAGATGCACTGCAGTAGAAGGGAAGAATTTAGCATGTTTTGAAAATGCCATTTGGCTGTTGCCAGAGATGTGTTCGATCCCACTGCCAGCAGGGGAGGTGGCAAGGATTAAGATGTCAGAGGAGACACCATTCTACCTGGGCAATGCTGATTTTACTGAGGGGGCAATGTAAAAATATTACTATTTCTTGTAAGAAAAAATCCTTTTTTTTTTTTTTTTTCCTTTTAATTACTTCTGGATTCTCCATGGTGGCAAAGCTACATTTACAGGAGCCCTCTTTTATTCCTTGGAGTATCTTTATGATGATGACAGCCAGGATATGGGATGTATTTATGTCCCACGGTGTTCTCAGCATCTGCCTGACTTGATCCTTCAAGCACTGGACTTCACACATGAGTGGTGGAGCCCAAGGCATCCCCAGCTCAGGACTGTGGGGCTGTTCACTGCCTGCAGACTCTTCCTGGGGAAGAGTTTTGGGATGATCCTGCTGCTGTTTCCTTCAGACTCCTCTTCTCCTCATGAGTCACTCTGACACATTTGCTAGAGCTCAGGTGTGAGTTCAAATCCTGGGCGTGATCTGTCCAGGCTCCATAGACCTTTTTGCAAACCCTGCCCAAGGTCAGCGGTTTTAAGCATGTGTCTAAATCCCTGCCTATTGGGGCCAGCATTAACCACACACTTAACCTGCAGCATATGATAAGGAGATGTATTTCAGCTGGAGTTAAGCATATGCTTCAACTCTGTTCTCTTCTAAATGGGATACTTTCTTGAACTGGAGCCTACATTTTTAGCATGATCCATCTTTGCTCCTCCACATACCTTTACTGCAAATTAATGTGCAATACACACAGGGCTCAGTAAGCGCATGGCTCTGTGGCTTCTACACAAAAAGCCCAATTGATACATCACATACTTAACCTCTTGAACAAAGGAGTTAACTTTGCAGGATCAATTTACATGCAGGGGCCAAAGCTTTTGGATGGAAACTAGCTGTCATGTGGTGTGCAGTCGAAAGAGCAAACAGCTTATTCATTATGATAGCACTGGATTCAGAAACAAAACACAGACGGCAGAAAGAGCCTGCCCAGATTTCCAAACGTATCTGCTATCCCCGTACTAAAGCATGTTTATTCAAACCCTGTCTCCGTGCACGCAGTCACTAGGCTTAACTCCTGATTTTCTCACATCAGGTGGCTTAAACGGGACCCTGCGGCACACACCGTCCTCTCCATCACATCTGGGCAGCTCCTGCGAAAGGGAGCAGGACTCCTGCATGGGCAACACAGCCCTGACACCAAGGCTATGAGGGAAATCAAACACCGGGAGCGTCCAGCAGCGCCACGTGTGTGCAAGAGTAGATGCCACTCATCAGACTCGCAAACCCCCGAGCTTGGAGCATGCATCCCTGAACGACAGCCACATGGTCTTCATATGGTTTACTCACTTTCCCTACTCAGTTGCTTGCTTTTATTTTTCATTTTTCTTTCTTTTATTAAACCTTCACCACTTGGGCAACCAGATGTGCGCATTTCACTTCTAGTATAGCGGGTGCGTAGGCTATTAAGATGATGACTTAAGTCTGTTAGTGCTTGGCCATGCTAACTTAACCCCTGTCGGCAAAAACTTGGTCACAGAAAGGGCCTCTGTAATCCCTTATTGCTGTGTATCACTCTGTAAGGCTGCTGTGGACAAATCCCTCAGGACTCGATCCAAACTTACTGAAATTGGTGGGAGTTCTTCCATCAATTTATTAGGTTTGACACCAGGGTTTTAAGGAAAAAAAAAGGCCTTGTAAGAATGAAGTGCTTTAGATGGAGGTTATTTGTAATATAACATGACATCATCAGTTGCCTCCAAATTTAATTCAGCAGAACACCTACATTTTACTGCATATCCACCTACAGTAGTGTAGGAGGAACTATAAGGAACTAAAAAAACAGGAATAAATTGACATTCAAAGCTTACTTTCCCCATTAAAAAAAAAAAAAAAAAAAAGTGGATCTAGCTAGATCTCTATCTATTCCCTTTATCCTGTACCCCGTTACTCTTGGTACTGCTGCTCTGTGTTATGGACCGGTGTGGTTCTGCAGGGGTGTGTTGGACCAAGCGTGGATAGGGAGCCCTGTGCTTGTGGCTGCGCTAAGGTGCCACCAGCAGGTGCTGCCCCGGGCAGGCTGCAGGGAACGGGGTGTCCTGCGTGGGTGAAACACAGGCAGCCCTGCAGGACAGAGAGGGAAATAGGGAAAACGTGTTATATCAAACCCAGCCATCTGGGCTCACCGCCTGCCCAGTGGAACAAGACTGCGAATGGGACAATGCACAGTCTCCAGGCTCCCTTATGATCTCTAAGGGAATTTGCATCCTGGTGGGAATTCCTGATTTGGACTCACAGCATAACCAGCCGTCTGAGAAAATTCAGCTTCGGACGTGACTCCCCAGCCAGGCCTTTTGGCCACCTCTAAGCTAGTGAACTAAGTGGGGCCAGGGCTGAGGTCGAGACCACCCCATTCAGTCATTGCTTAGCACGTGCCCGTGGAGGGGATCAGCAGGTCCGCAGCAGGGCTCAGCGCATGATGGGACCCAATACCACCTCCTGCTCTCCATCACCACCGCCTCCCTGCAGAGTCTCAGCTCTGAAGCTTCTCCTGCTCCTTACACAGCCTGTCGCTCACACAGGTGATTTGCCTGGTAGCTCAGAGCCAGGCCAGGAAGCAGACTTTCTGCTCAGGCATTTGAAGCATTATGCAATAGGGCTGGGTTCTGTTTCCAGTAAAAGCACTTGGGATCATCACTAACAGATGGGAACCAACTCTAGATTCATCTAGGCATTCCTCCTGAATGCCAGCTGAATATTTATCTCTATCTGTAGCTTGTTCTGTTTTGGGATTTTCTTCCCACAGAACAAGAAAGAACAAGAATCTCCACAGTTGGCACCAAGCCAGTGATGCTGGCACCTAAGGGTGCTCATACACGTCAAGTCATGGGTTCTTGAGAGCGTCCGTGCTGAGCACCATGTGCAGAGAGCCTCTCTTCTTACAAGTGGGCATCAACAAAGGAATTAGCCACCCCTTCTTCCTGAAAGTCATGAGGATATATAGGCACCTAAACCACTTACACATGTTTGAAAATCCCAAGCATGGTACTTCTAACACCACTTGTCGCAGCATGAGTGGTGGTGAAGGGTCAAGCCTTCTGGCACTGGGAAATCCTGCAGAAATGATCAAAAGCAGCAGTACAGATGGAGCTGTGCTGTATCGGAGGGCCCAGTGGCACAGAGGGTCTGCAGAGAGAAAGTGAGCCCTTGGCACCACGTGTAGCCTTGCTCAATCCTTCGAAATGTTGCAGAATGCATTTGGGAAGTGAATGAGGAAATTGCTTATCAGAGCAAATCTTTAGTGGCCAGGATTGGAGAAGTGTTTTGGGCCTTCTGCAGGTGGGGATTTGCTGCCAAGATCTCGTGGTTAATGTTTGTGCTTGTGGGAGCGAGCTGAAGGTCACACACCACCAGCAGGTCTTTGCATGCTCTGCGCATGCAGCAACTATGTGCAACACAGTCCCCTAGCTTTAAAAGTAGCTTTGCTTCCTCTCTGCACTGTGAGGCCCAGGCCCTATCCCTCTCGGCAGATGTAGGCTTCCACTTTGGTATTTCTGAAGCCAGCAGGTAGCAATTCAGATGCTGCCCTTCCTCCTTGTCCTCTGTCCTTTGCCCTGTTCTGCTGGAGATGTCTTTATTTGGCAACATCGACTGCATGTCAGTGTAGGGAAATAAATAGAGCCAGAGTTGCACGCTGTAGTTTCTGATTTGCTTGCCTATATATTCAGAAATTATCAATGTTTTCTAAGAAGATCAATATGTCTTTAGTGGCTAGGAAGGGAAAGAAATGAACTCCAGTGATTAAGCGCTAAACACACAATTACTATTTTGTATAGGTAAGGCTGGCAATGAAATATCTGTCTTACTGCCTGCAAAAAGGTCACCAAAACCATTATTTCCTTTAATATTTTATTCTTTTCCAAACTAGACATTTGTTCAGTTTGTTTGCTCATACCACAAGGCTACAAGTTGTGTATATAGCAATAAATGAGTGAATACGTTTATCTTTGGAAACTTAGGCCAAGCTAGAGAGTTGATCGCTTGTTTTTCTAGGTGAATAACACGTGAGATTTGCTCAGATAAATCCCATTAGCAGTAATGGGATTGCCTATGTTAATTGCCCACTTAATAAATTCCAATAAGAACAGTTAGGATTTTACAATATACAGCACATTTCTGGCATGAAACAACAGATTATCATATTATTGCTGGGAAGCAGAAGGATGTTTCACCCCTCTAGCAGAGGTGAATATGGGTGGTGGGTTCTGCCGCTGGACGCCAATAGCTCATGCAGCTAATGCTAATCTCCTGCGTAGGCCGGCACATGGGTCATGACCAGGTGCAACTGCATTTCACTCCTAGTCCTTGCAGGTACCATCCGCTTCGATGGGGAGCAAAAGGATGAGTCCTTTCCCCGTTCCCACCTCGCATGGCCAGACCACCTGAGTCACGTTCCACACCGGGCCATGAGAGCGGCTGCTTGCAGAGCAAGACGGGTGGCACAGAGTTTCATGCTGAAGACCACCAGCCTTTGCCACTCTCCTTTTTGTGCCTCCTTGTGTGTTTTGTGTTAATTCAGGGCATTAGGCGCATGCGACACGTGATGGTTCCCACAGCCAAGTGTGTGGCATATTAATGCCCTGCGCCCATAGTGCTCTTGCTGCGCAGAGCAATGGAAGAATTTCAGCAATTTGGTATGCTCCTGCTGCCCCGCCGTATTTCTCTTGCATTCACAATAGCAGCTCCTAGGCCCTTTTTCCCCATTTTTTCGGCTCAGCTTCCTTGTTTACTTCTCTGGCCCTATCCCATTCAACAGGGGACCACATATGCACAAAGCAAAAGGAGTTCAATACAGGAAAAATAATGAAGCTTACATAGCAAACGCGTTATGCAATTTTCTCTGCCTAAGCTGCTTAGACATTGTGGGAACAACTCGTTCCAATAACTTTTTTTGGAATAAAGCCCCATGATTGAGAGAGAGCGCAGTTAGCAGGTTACACACACAGACCCCATGTTATCTCCAGACTGGTTACCTTGCTGGACGATAGTTGAGTTGAACCTATTAGAGATTATGTGTAATTAGAGACACACATTTCCTTCTCTCCCTTTCCTGTAGTTTAGAGCAGCTAATTTTAATTTTAATTTCCCCAAAGTCACCATTCCCACAAACACAACCCAGGTGCCCGCTTTAAGATGAATCTTTTTATATCTCCAGCCTGAGTAAAACAAAGCCACTGTTTTAAAATCTATAAGGGTAAGTGGATCCAATACTCACGTGGACACGCTCCTTTTCTGATGAGAAGCTCTTACACACAGAAACGTTAACAGGATTTACAAAATCCATCTGTTTGCAAAACCAGCGTCTCCAAGTGCATTCAGTGCATTCAGATGGGTAAGTCACAGCAGGTGCACGAACTGTGGCTGACTCACACGGCATACAGATAGACTAGGGCTGCTCCCCGTTTCCTCTCCCTGACAAAGAGCACATTTTTACCCCTCACACCCTTCTGAAGAGCTGCTTTGGATTTGCCGAGTCAGATAATTCACTGCTCAGAATGCTTGAATCACCAGATTCGGCAGGGAAATTTTGAAAGTAGGAGCACAGCAACAAGAGGCGCACCATTTCCGCAGGCATTCCCAGAGCCCCTTATGGCTGAGGACCTCTAAGCTCCTTACAGATATTAATGAATTAAAGCTACAGCATTCCACAGTGCTGGGTAATTTTATTATCCCCTCGGCTAAGAGGAAAACGGAGACGCAGAGAAAGTGGCTGGTCTGTGGTTTGTCTGCTTAGCTGCTGTGGGAGGAGGCTCTGGGATTTCAGCACGCACGGCGCAGAGGCAGCGCTAGAAGAAAAGCCGTCAGCATTTCGGGAGAGGGAAGGTGTCTAGTGAGTGGTTTTCCTCACGGGAATAATTGCAATGTAACCTGCCTTTCTAATGCTAACAGAGATCTTCACCCTCCTTGGGATTCCCGAAGGATCGCCGTTAGGAAGCAGTTGGTGCAAGCCTGCTCCCTGAGGACGCCTCAAAGAGGGAGGAGGCAGAGGACGCTTCCTTCCTCCCATCCCGGGCAGCTGGCATTATTGGTAGCCGGGGTAGGGCATAGAAAGAGCCCTTTGTCACATGCTCAGCCCGCCAGAATTGACTAGGGAATTTATCTTTGCAAACCTAAGTGTGAAAAGTGTGGGGCTGCCAAGGGGATTTCTTTTTTTTTTTTTTTTCTGAACAGGCTTTTCTTCCCCCTTCATGCCTTTCAACCGATGCTTCTTTCATGCAGCTTGTTTTTGTGTCACATTTTGAGCAGATTTCCTATGCTGTCACTTCGAGGAATGAAATAGAGAAGCAAAAACTTAAAGTGACAGAAAAATTAAGAAGTTACAAAATCAGACCAGATCAAAATGATCTGGCAACATATCTCAATTCCCCTGAGTTCATTGGTGATTTTGTTTTTTATGAAAAAGTGATGACAGGAAACCTTCAAACCTGGGCCCCACCAGAGCCAGGGTCAGTGATCCCGTGGACCTGCTGTAGTTCAGTGTATTGCCAGCATGTAGGAATGGGAATTTGTTAGACATCAGCACCCAAACATGTGGTGCAGCCTCCCTGATTAGTCAGTCAGGAGACAGGAGCCCTCTTAGCATCCTAGATCAGCTGTACGTTTTAGGATAGAGTGAGTTTCTGGTCCAAGTGCAAGTGTCTCTTCTTTTTCAGAGGCGTCTCAGTGATGAGCTCAGATGTACTTGTCTGTGTTTTAGTTACCTTCATCTCTTTGCATGATCCCACCCATAAATTCCAAACAAATGCCAGACTAACCTTGGGCCAAATTTTACTCTCCTATCCACGATACTACTGGCAAGATGTGGCTCTTCATTACCACTGCTCACGTTTGGTGTGCAGGCACTGAGCTGGGCTCTGCAGAGGGATTGAGGTTAGCTTTAACTTCGTTATCTGGGCTGCTGGCGGGTTATCAGTTGCAGACACGTAATGCTCAGAAGCTCATTTACCCACTTTCCTAGATGCTTTATGTAGGTGCCTAAAATGTTTGCTGTGTGAATGTGGTCTGACAGCTATTGTATTAAAGGCAATTTCCTGTATGTTGAGAGATTTGCTACCCTCATTCAAACACTAACTCACAGCACAACGTGCTGTTGTCTATATTTCTAAGGCATCTTCACAGTAATCTCATGTGACAATATTGCAATGAAGATTTATAGAGGTGTCCGTAGCAAGCGCACAAGCGCAGTCTTTTTTGCATCTTCCCTGCGTGCTAGTTTTCTTGCTGGGCTTCTGAGCTTTTCTTCTTGCTGCACTTCCTTTTTTTTTTTCTTTTTTTCTTTTTTTTCTTCTTATTTTGGGGAAGAGTTCTGTAAAGAAGGTGAGTCATGCGGCACGTGCGCGGAGAACGCTCACACTTACAGGCTCATTCTTCCTGTCAGGAGTTTCACAGTCAAGAAGGAGTATTTGACTGGAAATGGTTGACTAGCTGCAGAGGGGGGTCAGTGAGTCACGGGTGGAGGCACTGTTGAAGCAGCAGCGGATCCCTGAATCGTCAGCTGAAGATGGTTTGGAAGCAGCGGACCACTTGGGTAGGCGATCTCCTGCCCACTGGTAGCCAAGTGTTTGCTCTTTCTGCTTTTACTGTCCATGGTCCAGCACCTGGGAGTCTCCAGCCCGTATTCCCTGGGGAATTTGTACAGGCAAGCCTGTGCACTTGACATCAGAGCAGCTGCGGGGCCTCCTGTGCTCCCTCTGCTCTCCACATTAGGTGAGAGCTTCCCTAGGCCTTCTCAGGTCTCCTCTGAGGGGAAGAAGGTGCACGGAAGGGGAGGAAATCCGTGGATCCCTCGATCTGGGCGAGCGGTGCTCCACCACCCCAGGGCCTAGTGCCACGTGCCTCACTTCTCCTGTGGGCCACAGTCAGGTGGAGCAGCTGATGGAGGCACCTCCAGGACCCACAGCATGGAGTTCTGCTCGTTTCCTGACCCAGATGACATGCTGAGCCCATTTCCTACCGCTGCTCCATAGAGGCGTGGGGTGAACCCACCTCCTGGCAGGCCTCGTGTCAGACGTCTCCCATAGAGGAAGCAGCCCTGGGGGTCTGGCCCCCAGCTGACATGTCGGTGCTCGTTTTGCAGAAGCTGTTTTTCCTCTCGCCGTGGCTCTGTGGTGCTTTACGAGCAGCACTTACTTTTTTGGATTGAACAGGTGACACATGAAACCAAAACACAGAACTACCGAAAGTTTCCTTCATTTTCTGTCGCTCTCTGCTTGATGCTCGATGCAGACCGGCTCCTCTGGAGGCTCCTCAGCACTGTACACAGCAGCAGATTTTTCTGGGATGGGGAGGGGAGAGGGGCAGGTTGAAGGTCTGCAGACCCTCTTCCCTGTCCATAGCACGACCCAGTGTGTTTCCTGAACAAAAATAGCCCTTCCTTTGTATCGTCCCCTCACCACAGTGCCTGGAAGGATCACAGACACGTAGGGAGCTATATAGCATCCAGTGCCTTGCCAGCATCGCAAAGAAACTTGACCTAAATTTGCCATCAAAACACCTGCATTATGTCTCTTACCTAAGCAGCATATCACAGACTGAGCAAAATCTTAACAGAGGGCTGTTTTTTTTTTTTTTTTTTCTCACAGATTTAAATACAAAAAAAGCATGTGACTAACAAAGGAAGTCTTGCTTAAGTTTGATTTATTCTGAGCTGCCCTAAATATTTTGTTTTTAAGTTCTGCTGAGTGAAATGTATTGTACTGCAGGCTGATGGCTGCATCACAGATGGAAGGGACCTTCAGATCTAGGGGAGGTGCACAGAGAATGACGGAGATTTCCGGATGCTCAAAGCTATGAGAAACAATTGGGTCATGTGGAATATGCCCACAAAAATAATTTTAAAGAGGTTTCTATTATGCTGAACCACAGAATTGACATTTATGTTAGATTTCATACTGAAGAGGCAAAATGTAATTTAAGGCTTGACTGCAGAGAAATTAGAGGAGGAGAGAATATCCCTTCTGAATGCAGGATGCAGTCCAAAAAAAGAAATTCACATGTGAAAATATTTTTCCCAACTATTTGGTCTAGGTATTTATTTTCTTTTAAAATGTAGGGTTAGATCCTGAAGACCAGGCCTACAGATCGGTATGTTCTCTGGTAACATCCTAGGCTACTCCTCTGCAGAGCGTTTATGGTAGCAGCCCCCATCCTGATGGGCTATTTTGCCCCAAGTGTTATGTTGGACTTTTATTTCAAGAAATGAAATGGTGTCTCCCAAAGAGGAGTTGGGGAGAAGCAGTCTGCACCTTTGTATTCAGAATAGACATTCATCTCTGTCTCAGCACTGCTTCCAGAACCACAGCATTCATCTGCCTTTTTTTTTTTTTTTTCATGGCATTTTAAAGGTTACGGTATAGACCTCATGATTTCCCTGTTTTGCTCTGTCCAAACACATCCAAGTCAAAGCCTCTCTCCATTGCACCTTCTGCTTGTGTAGTCATGTAGGGCTGCGTGTGGAGCCCTGATCACCACTGCTCTGCTGGTCCTGCTATAGGTGCTGTAACCCGGACAATCTGCTACTTGGTCTTTAAGGGTGAAGACTGTCTTCCTTAGAGAAATGGTTTTATTATATGAACATAAAGTGTAGCTTTGCCAGGACAGCTGTTGTTAAACAGGGAGCTCTTCCGTGGCAAAGCAGTTCTGGGTAAAGATAGCTCAAGCCTCTGCTGCTTCTATGGCAAATTATGCTGCAGAGGCAGGGGAGGAAGCGGGCAGATGTTGAATGTAGCTGTAACACAGAGTATTGCTCAACCTTGGAGAACTTTCCCTCATGTTCAGCCTGGTTTATTTTGAATTTCGCTGTTGCTGGGGAGAGCTGCAGTAGGGTTGTAAAGTTTCTAAGGCAGATGTGGGAAAGTCTTCTACCAGCATTTTGCTTATCTCAGGCACCACCTGGTGTCAGATGTGGCTTCTGAGCACTACCTCTCTGGGTTCTGATTACACAGAACAGCGTCAACAGTTGTTTAGTGAAAGTTATTTTGATGAAAATTATGGCTGAGGCAAGGAATGATGAGTTGTTTTCACTCCATGTGCATGCCACAGGTCCACCCCAGGCTATCTGGCCACTCTTCACAGCACTGAAGAGAGAACTTTCCTCTTGCTCATCAATTCATCCAGTTGTCCAAGTTCTTCCTGTGCTGTCCCGAGCACAAATACTTCCCTTTTGTCTTCTAAGGCAGAAAGAACAGTCAATTCCACTTGTGCATTAGGACACAGAAAACACTATTTCATACTCCCATGAATTGTCCTGTATTTAACAGCTGCAGAACTTTAGCAAAGAAAGAGACAGCCCAAAATATAACTCATTGTTCATAATAAAAGGAATACCAGTCTTGCCAGATGTGGTGCATGTTTTTTTTTTTTTTTTTTAATGAACTAGAACAGTGTCCACAGCTGAGTAATATATGGGAATGTTTTTGCATGGTGGTGCATGGCAAGGCACAGACTGGTGTTTAGCAGAAGACACAAATAGTTACTTGAAGAAAAGAGGGTTAGAACTATTTGCTATATTGTTGACTAGTGAAGCGGTAGTCAGCTCATGCAACGAGGCATGATCCTCCCAGCAAGGAAAAGCAAGGCTGATGGTATCATTTGATGACTGCTTTCATGTTGTACTACTGAAATTGATGTGACTAAAATATAGAGAACAAGCTGAAGGTGCAAGATGTTGGCAGTTGCAGTTCAGAAGAGGATTGCTGTTCTGTTCTCCATGCAAAGATATGAGCACCATGAGCTGAGCAAGTGAATAGTGCACTGCAAACAAGGGCAGATGTTTCTCGGAAAATAAAAGCCCAGAAGGTCTAGAGCTGTTACCTCAGTACCAGAGAAGGGTCAAGAGATACCTGATTTAGGATCAGGTCTCCATCAGGCATAGCTTTTTTTTTAAGTGAAGAGGAAAATAAAGATAATTATGGTCTAGCAAGCTGTTGTCCTCTCCAGGTCAACCCCACGTTTAGCTTCTCCAAGACAATTCTGCACCTCACAGAGCAGGTGATAATCTGCAAGGAGCACATTTGTGGGGAGTGCAGGTACTACTGTGCCATAAACAAACTTCTCATTGAAAAAAAAGTTGTTTTGGTGCTGACTGTGGATAAACACCATCTTGTTTTAAACACTGATTCTTATGGCAGCAATGGTGCCTGCTATAGCCACTCCAGGTCTGATATTATAAAAATATAATAAATATTTCCTCTCCTTCCTGGCATCGGGCTTCTGACTAAATAACCTCACAGCTTGGGAATGGAAGTACCTCACTCACACGTAGCTTGGCTTATGATGTCAATATGCTAATCTGGTTATTATTATTTTTATTGATATTACTATTTAAACTAGCTGCCATAAGGGTAGCCCAGGCAGGCCTGGGCACAGTGATTTCAAAGGCAGAGGAGAGAACATCCCGGCTCATGCGGGACCTATTTGCTTTCAGACTGCTTGGCTGCAGCAGCCCCTGGGTCCTAACTCCTCCAACTCCTCTAGCTTCTCCCTGCAGAGCTGGATTGCTAGGATCAGCCACTGTATTTGGTGAACATCTGTACATCCCATTTGGTGGATAAAAAGAAGTGTTTCATTTAGCAAAGACATGATTTTTTCCAAAGATGGACTGGGCGGAGGCATCCCTTGGATGTTCCTCCCAGGTCAGGGACAGGTGAGTCTGCAGGCTGGAAGTTTAGACTGTCAGGAGCAAGTGATTCTTCATTCACCGTTTAAATGCTGCTTTGTTTTCTGAGCTCCTTCTCAGGCTTCTGCCATCAGAGGCATAATTAGCAGTAATCAGATGAATCTCCTCCTCCATTATGGTCCCCTGGGGAGCCTGGGTGTGTGTTTTCCCTTGCCATCACATCACAGAGCTATTCCTCACCAGGGCAACTTCAAAGGAGATCACCAGGGAGCGGGGATGTGGGCTCAGAGATGCTCTGCAGCCCCCACGCCCAGGCCTGTGCTCTGAATGCTCCTGTGCAGCAGCACTGGGGAAAAGCTATTGCCACCCAGCTTGTCCAGGCAGGAGGGACCTGCTCTTAGAGGGGGAAGAAAGCTGAGTTATATGGAAGCTGCCTGCTCTCTCTGATACTGCTGTCCATGGAGGTTTTATTTTTATTTATTTATTTATTGCCTCCAAACAGTTTCCAGTGTCTCCTCATCGTGGCTTGGCACTTGAGCCACCAGATTTGCTGTACCAAGACCATGCTGAGAGATGTTAGAATTCCAGGATGAATGGCTCTGCCCTTCGTCCACCTCTCTTTTTATTCTGCAAGCTGGCGGGTCAGTGCAAAAAGATTTGAATTTGTATTCAGAACCCAGAGGCAGATTTTGAAATGAGTTTCGTACACGACTTTCTCCATAGTAACTCATCCAGTGTCCAATGCAGAGCAGCATTTAGCCTGAGGATGTGTATGTTCCTATTTCATGGCAATGAAAAAGGCAGCAATGATAAAAAGTAAATAGGAGTTCTTTAAAGCAAATGATTCTTGATTGTGGACCATTACAAAATAAAAGTTGCTAAAAATTCAGTCTTCACAATTCATATCTCAGAATTAGCAGTTACCAAATATTGAGAGTTAATATCTCCTGCACAGGCAATGGGCTAGTATGACTGAATGATCACAGAAACACTAAATAGTGCGTATATTACTTTTGTTTAGCTGCAAAAATTGCCATGCAAAGCTTTTTTTCTCTCTCTCTCTCTCTCTCCTTTTCTTTTCACTGCATTTATTGCCATACTAGTCTATTATGTGGTTATATAAAATCTGTTATGGAAAAATCTGGCCTATTTTATCTCATAAATGCTTTCCTAATCAAAGTACAGTCATATGTATTTTCACCCAGAAGACAACCCTTCCTCGAATCAGCCGTGGAATGGATCTGTGCACCTCAAGTGTATGTTATGACTTCTTGAAAAAAAAAACCTTTTAGCAAACATTTAATGTGTGGTAACGCTGTAGACAAAAGCTCCATTGTGCTTTATGCCAGCCATGGGAGGGGGAAAAGGCAAACCTGAGAAAGAGCATATGTTCCAGATCAGCAAACAGGAATATCACTACTGTCCAGACTAAATGCACACATACAGCCACCCAACCTTGAACAAGCATCACTACTGTTGATTCTGTAAACTCCTCTGCAGTAAGTGCATAATTTCTTCTGAAGACTGTCAGACAGTGAAGTCTGAGGAAATTTCCAAGGGAAAATATACAGTGGAATGCAGTAAAAAAAAAAAAAAAAACTAAACTAAACTTCAGTAATGGAATTTCTACAAATGTATTGTTTGAGAAATAATGTGATAATGCCACTAAAGACCATCCCACTCACTGATAATAGGATGAAGTTAAGAATGTGCAGATAAGCTTTGCATTTAAGGTAAATTTAAGGTATTTAATTTACCCTCATGAGGATAATTATTTAGGTTATTAGTTTCATTTTTTTAAATGATTGTAGTGTTTTCTGAGGTATTCATGACATGAGACTACCCACTCAAATCTTGCTTTTACATAGCTTTTGAGATTTTTCTAGCCAAAATGTAATTACTATTACAACTCAGGACAGAGATCTTGGAGCCATCATTAACACTTTCTGAAATGAGTGGCTTAATGCTAAATGGAAACAAATATGATGTTGGGCATGACTGGGGAGGTATTGCAAGCATGACAGAGGGAATCCGTCATGAATTTTGCTGCTCCCACACCCTGGATGTAATGTTTGATTCTGGTTTCTGCATCTCATGGGGATAAAAGAGTTGGAGGAAGTACCAGAAAGTAAATAAAAACAATGTAGAATTTGGAGCAGCAGCCTTAAGGGGAGAAACTGAAAAGACCGGGATTTTAGTGTCTGAAGGGAAGGCTGGGAGTGTATGATCAGGGTGTGCAGACTTGAGGAGGTCGTGCAGAGCTGTTATTGATCAGCATCTGCAATACTGCAACCACAAGGCACTCACTGAAAGCAGCAGAGAGGATTTCTAAGACTCACAAAAGAAAGAATTGCCTTTCGTAGGGTGTAGTCAGCCTCTGGAATTGCTGCAGTGGGAGGCTGTGAATCAGGCCATGAGCAGAAATGGCGGGGAATAGGCACGGATATGTCCTTGAACATCCCAAAGCCAGTGATTGTGGATGCCGGGGGAGCAGGAGGGAAATAAACCATAGAAAGCACTTAGGCTTGTGAGTTCTCCCTAAACAGCATCTCCCACTGTCACTGTTGGAGTAGATGGATGATGGATCTGACACTGTAGGGTCGTTCTAATAAATTCATGCTCTTATGTGGAAGGAAATGATTCATTTTGACTTCTGATAAAAACTAAGCTAAATCGGGGGAATTTTCAGGGAGATATTGATGACTTTTTCTAGAAACATAATACTGAAAAAAATATCAGACACAGTTTTAAAATGTGCTTTAAAAATCAAGTTACATCTGCAGTACATCACGCATAGCACATGGTTCATTCATATACATCATTCAGCCACAGAGGTTGGCAGAGACCTCTGGAAATCCCTAGTCCAACTTCTTGCTCAAAGCAGGGCCAACTCCAGAGTTGCACATTAAATACGGAAGATGTCCAAGGACGGGGATCCTACAGCCTCATTGCTCCAGTGCTTAACCATGGTCACAGTGGAAACTTCTTGTCTATATGTCCAGTTTGAGCTTCCTTTGCTGCAGCTTGTGCTTTCTGCCTCTTGTCCATTCACTGTAATTCTCCTTTTAAGTATATAGTTATCCAACAACTGTGTAAAACTGACTTTTTTTTTCCATGTGTATTTCCGTAATGGGCTGTGACCTTACATTAATATGTTTCCTGTCAATGGATATATGTTCTATGAATATTCCCTTCCCATCTCTCTTACCCTCCCCCTGTCCAAGGGTTTCCCAGCACAAATGATGAGTGAATAATTCATTTCCCTGGAAAATCCACACCCCTGTTAAAGGAAATTCCTATAGAAACATAAAGAGGAACTTCAGTTCTCAGCACTGTTTCCTCTTTTCTCCCAGACTTCTATTGTAAAGATGATGAGAAAACAAAGAGTGATTCTGATGTGCCACGTACTCCCGTCCTCTGTGCCATGGAAATGATGATGAATGTGAACACGCTGGCTCATAGCACATGCAGAAAGGAAAACTGCCAGAGAGATTTTTATAACATAGTGCCCTGACAAAGACATGGAGCAGCCCCTTCCCAGGTTCTCTCCAGGATATCATTCCAATGGGACTTCGGTGTAGCTGGAGAAAGGGGAACGGGCAACCTGATGGCAGGTTGTGTCTCCTGAGTGCAGCAGGTGATGACAGCTGGCTTTTGAGTAAAACAGGCAGAGAGAGAAAAGGGTTTTCTGTGTCTTTTTATTTTTTTTCTATAGAAACACTCAAATATAATTCTGCAGACATGACAACATTCTTCAAGGACGGTGGAAAAGCAAGTGTCTTCAGCTCTATGGAGAAATCCCACTCCACGGAGCAGAGGGCAGGGTGTCACTGTGAGCCTTTGGAGGAAGGCAGAAGTATATGCAGCCGTGGAGAAAGCCATCCCGACGCAGCTGCTGGCGCCCACCGCAAACCTGGGCTAACTGAAGTAATCGCACTTAGCACTGCTGCAGCTCTTCATGTAAACATTAGGTATTTAATCTGTGAAGCAGCGGGAGATGCTCTTTGCGACTGGCTCTGTAACCACAGGAAAATGACTTGCGTACGATTAAAAACCATGCTCTCATCCAAGTGGTCCCTTGGCAGCCAAAGTTTCCTCCAGAACTCACCATGTCCTGTTTGCTTTATTAGCCCTCTTTAATATTCAAATGAAGAGAAAGTTTTCCAGACCCAGTCCTCGGCCTGCCTGGCTTGCAGAAGCCTGGCAGACTTCAAAGGAGCTGCGCCAGTTTATGGTGGTTCAGGATTTGGCTCCAGACGTTTGTAAGAACAAATATGTATTCTATCGGGGAAACGTTTGTCTTGTAAAGATTACAGTATATCCCACTTAGTGGAGCACTGTAGATTGTCTGTCTTTATAGGTTTCTCTCCTTCCCTCCCTGCATCCTTTGTAGTTTAAAACTTTGGAAACAAAATTGCTTTTGCTACTAAAGTCATTTTCTAATTAGCAAGCAGTGGCTATTTTTTCTCCTCCCCCAGTGAAGTTGCACAAGAGCTGCCGTGGGAGGAAGGAAGGATAGTTTTGTGGTTATGGCTCAGATCTGGAAGCTGGGATGACAGAGTTCTGCTGCTGGTCCTGGTCTATGAGACTTTGAGTAAATCACATAACCCACTTTCCAAAGTGCTGCATAGTATCTAAGCAGAAAATAGCTGCAAAAAATAGCTGCACCGAGTCACTGAACCCCTCACTGTATTCCCTGACTGATATATAAAAAAAATTACTTCTATTTTAATGTAAATCTGCCCAAATGACCAAACCTGTCTTTTGAAGGCAAAATGTGCATGCAGAGTAATTATATACTCTAAGATGGAAATGCTGGATTTTCATTCTGGTGAGGGTCCTTGACCAAGAAGTGGAGGTTTAATTCTCAGATATAACATCCAGACTTGCTTTGGTCCAGATCCTCATCATCCATGGAATACTGTGACTATTCTTACACATTTAGAACCACATTCACAAAGGAGCGTAGTGGTTGCAGCCCTTAGTTTAGGTACTCCAGCCCTTCTTGCCATGTGGGCAGGCATGGTAAGCTGCAAGGTGTCCATGCTTGAGACTCAGCAGACAGCAGTGAGGATAAATCACCATGAGCAAGAAGGTTCTAAAAGGCACTAAAGAAGGTTCATTGTGGCACAGATGTGGAGCACATCGCAGTCTCACACCAAAGGCAAAGAGGAAAATCTCCGCATCCCCGAGTCAATGTGTCTAGTGAAGTGTTTGAATAAGAGAGGGTAACGTCTTGCCAACCCAGAATGCTTTATAATCTGGCTGCTGTGCTTCTCTGCGGGATGGTGAGAGATGGCACCTCAAAATCACATGCTAAATGGTAATAAGGAAATGTGTCAACAGGGAAAATTCTGCTACTGACCATGGTGGCAACTCCGCAGTGTACTGGAGAGTCCAAGCAGAAAGTTTCTCTTCCAGTTCTTTTTATTAATATAATCCTAGGAAGTTTAGCCAGTTTTTAGATTCTATCCTGAATAGACATTTTCTTTTTGACTGTAATCCTAAGAGCTCTGCAGACTTAGCAAAGCCTTTTCTACATTCTTTCTCTAGGATATTTAGGGCTTTCACTCTTAATTTGGTCTCTTTGCTTCTCAATTATAGCGGTATATATAGTGGTATCTAACACATTTAATAGCTAGCATAACATCTTAGGAGTGATTGCCCCCTTGCTCTGTCATCGAAAACAAAGTGGCCTGGTGCCTACCCAAAGGATGTCCCAGTACAATCAGAGGAGCAAGGCATGAGGTACTACACAAACCACTGTAAGTGGAACAGGCATTATAATGACAGCTATTGAGGTGTCTGAAGAAGTGATTGAGGTAATGAGTTTCAAACAACATGTTAGCTCTGGAGGACATGCAGAGAAAAGGAAAACATAGATCGTTAGTGGAAAAAGGGAGGAAAAAGAAGAAGACTGGCTGGGATCACTGTGAAGACACCAGTCTGGATGGGCAGTTGAGCAGCTGTTGTTAGCACAGGCAAATATATATATATATATATATATATATTTGGTGGGGAATGAGTATAAATTCACTTTAGAAGCATATCCCACAGACTTGGCAAAGCATTGAGGAAGTGCTTAATCTGGAGAGGTGAGAAGATGCTGTGGGAGGTGAAAAAAGAAGCGGAGCAGATGCCTGCTGGGCCCCTGCTTGGGGTTCCTGCCGCAGCTGAGGTCTGTGGTGCTGCAGCCTTTTTCTGCAGAGCATTTGGGCCTGTGGTGAACATCCGGCTCCTGCTGTTTTCCCTGCTCCTCCTGCCCTGGGGCATGAGCTGTGGGCCTGCTGGTGGGCTGTGTTTTGATAGGCTTCCTGATGGTCTTAAACTGACTGATAATATCCAGCTAAACTTCTTGTTTTCCCTTGCTCCCTGTTTCTTTAAGAAGAAAGCCATCTCTGCCGTTGCCATGGAAAGCCCTGCATATCTCATGAGACTGAAACACAGACCATAGAGCACAGTCGCAGAAAATATCGAGGAATATGCTTGTCCTGAAAGCTGTGGTAGTGAGAAGCTCATGAGCACTGTAGGCAAAGATGCCCCAGATGGGCAGAGCTCTTTTCCCCAGGCAGCTCATAGGGCAGCTCATGGAAACCCTCCCACATCCTTGCTGGGATGCTGGAACGCTGCAGGAGGGCAGAGGGAAGCCAGGATGGCTTTGGCTGCGGAGTCGACAGAGCAGCAGCTCTCAGAGCAGCAGCATCACACCCAGGCAGCGGCCAAAGCCTCGCCTGAAGTCGTGGGCTGCTATTGAAGATGTGAAAGCACCCTGACATCGAAGTTAGATTCAAGTTAGATATTAGGACAAAATTCTACATGGAAAGAATGGTGAAGCATTGGAACAGGCTACCAAGGGAGTCATTGTCCCTGGCAATGTCCAAGAAACGTGTAGATGAGACACATAGGGACATGGTTTAGCAGGCATGGTGTGGAAGGGTTTACAGGTGGACTTGATGGTCCTGAAGGTCTTTTCCAAACATAGTGACTTATTCTATGAAGCAAATTCTGCCATGGCTGTAGCTTCTTCAGCATCCAACCGCCCATCCTCGCTGGTGCGGGAAGCTCTGGCCATGGGTAGCAGTTGGATGCCTCATGGGATCCCTTTCCATCCCAGTGAACTGGGGCTTTGAGGAGGGGAGACACCTCCTCCTCCAGCAGAGACAGGCTGGAAAGAACATCCTGCAAGGCACCTTGCAGTGCCCTGGAGGAGATATGTTGACTCTTGTGGTTCTCCATGCCCATTTGGCACATCAAGATGGGTGATTTGCTCTTCTCATCCTAGCATCGACTACATCTTAAAGCAGATGATAGTACTAGAATATAAAAGTGACTTGCTGCCTTCAGACCAGCCTCCTAATACCACATGCATGGGATGGGCTCTTGCAGCCTCTTTGCCTTGGAGTGACAACATCTAAATGCTCACAACAGCATGCCAGCAACATGCACGAGCCCCGCTGATCAGACCATGAGCTAAAGAGCTCCTTCCCATACCTTTGTATAATCTAAAAACCACAGTTTCCCCTCGTTCCAGCTGCCAAAACCTACAAGTTCCTCCACAGCTTCCTTAACACAATGCTGTGCTTTATGAAGAAGTGAAACTTGGAAGCAAAAATCAATTGAGATGAATATTGAATTAAAGGTATTGCATTGACTGAGCTATCCATTTTCATGTATTTATTTATATTTTAAAAGCCATTAAAATACCTCAGTCGATGATAAGAGTAGGTGGGGCCTGGAATAGAACTGAGGCCAAGCTCAGCTTTAAAATGACCAAACTGTCCTCTGTGTCAACACCTTTTTATTTATTTATTTCATAGAATCATAGAATCATAGAATGCCTAAGGTTGGAAGGGACCTCTAGAGGTCATCTAGTCCAACCC